>OY986435.1:156103437-156108437 GCA_963920525.1 Dichetophora obliterata | reverse complement strand
GGAACAATTGAATTTTGACTGGTACAATAAAGCATTATGCTAAATAGTGATTTATTTTTGCACTAAAACTTTTTATTTTTATTTATTATTAAAGTTGAGATCAAATAAAAAATTTTGAGCCATCAATCACTTAAATCAAGCGAATATTTTGGTCCCAACGGCTGCAAGCGTTTTAAGGAAATCGTTTATGTAAGCAGCAAATGTTTTTTTTATGTGTTAGTGTCTTAAGTGTTTATGTGTTAGTGTCAAAGATGATTGAAACAAATGAGTTTATGTGCTTGATCAAAATTTAAAAAAATAAAAGTAACTTCAAAACTTTTACCTGGTTTTTTTTAAAGAAATTTATTCTAATTGAATCATATTTATGTTATTTATCAATTTTTGTCTTCAGTGCAATCCACTGAGATCTAGAAAAATGCATTTTTCAAAATTAATTGTTAGATATCGAGAAAAATAGAACATATTTCGAATGTTTGTAGTCCTAACATCTTATTTGCATATATAAGTATTTATTCGACGAAGTACAAGTATTTTTAACTTTTTTTAACCTTTAAAATCGCAGTTTTCATCTGCTTATCCCTTCTAGATAATGCCACTATCTAGAAGGGTTAAGCAATGTTTATAAGTAAAAAATTTGTTTGAGCTATAAGCCTATAAGCCTTTCAGCTGCTTTTATTTTTTTAAGGTAAAAGAAAAACAAAAAACCGTAAAATCAAAACAATTACAGTTTTCTCGGAAACGTTAGCTAAGCTGAGAAAACTGAGTGCGCAGTTGAATTTTCCACCTTCCAATTATATAGAAATAATTTCTCTATCCCGGTCAACAAAATCCGTGTTAAGCAGTGTTACCTTTGATTAGACCGATGTTAAAATACCCCTACAGCAATGCATTAGTTTATGTAAAGGTTTTATTATTTCATGACGTCACTTTTTTGAGAGAATGTGGTTAACATTCCACTTTTGCGAATATTAAATTTTTAGTACTTTTAAAATATAAAATCTGAAGTGTAAAATATCAAGTCATTTCATTAATTTTTGTGGAATGTATAAAGATTTTGCAATTTTTATGACGTCACTTTGTAAAATCGATTTGCTAAATTTCAAACTCAGAGTGAGTATTTAGGATCCAAGCTTAGACATATGTAATAGTTCAAGTCTTTTCATTAATTTTTGTGAAATATTAATACATTTACCGATTTTATAGTTTTCATGTTAAAGGAGAGTTGGGCGAGCTTTTCATTTTGTTTTACAAAATTATAAACTCAGAGTTCGTATTTGAGATCAATATTTTATGTGCAAAATTTCAAGTGATTAAAGAGTTTTTGTGGCATTTTTAGAGATTTGCCGTTTTCATGTACCAAGGCGTGGTTTTCATTTGGCTTGGCTCATTTTTAAATCTGATCTTTATTTTATAAACATAAGCTGAAATTTAGAATCTCATCACGATATTTCTAAAATTAGGTCTGTTATCGTGATGACAGGCAGACAGATGGATACCACTCCCTCTTAACGGCGTAAAAAATATAGTTACAAAGTGAGTACACCCCTTAGGCAGTACATGTCGAGGTAAAAAAAGAAGTGCCTCAATTCAGATACTCGATAGAAACTACGTTTCTTCGCAGTTTCATAGATGTGTTAATTTTATTGTAATAAATAACGCATATCAAAGTCATCAAAGCAAAAGTAAGATTTATTCCTCTAATTTTATTTTTTGCACATGCTACATTTACAGCATATATTTTAAAATATAATATTGCAAAATGCTATTTACATTGTAACTAATTTTTATATTAATTTGGAATTTTAAAGAAAAGTTTCCAAACAATCATTTGAACTACAAATGTAGTCCATTTATTTAGAAAAATGAAAGAAGCATTTTAAAAAAAGACACAGTTTCGATAGTATCGTAATTAAAGACGTAGAATTCCTTCTTATGCAGTAATAAAGATAAATTCATTTTTTTATAAACTTTTTAAAAACTATTTTATAGCATTTCTTCTTCTAAATAAAAATTATTTAAGAACAAATTTGTTTTGAATAATAATTTTTCTCTTTTGATAATATTAATGATGAATTTGTTAAACTTGTTCATTTGTATGTTAGTTAAAATTAAATGTAATTCAATGTTAGGTTTAATAAATGGAAATATATATGTGTTTCGGAAAACAACAAAAAAGAAACCAGCCGATGTGTATTTACATATGAAAATTTCACATACATATTAATAAAAACAACAACAAAGGTAGCACAACTACAAACGACACGATTGCGAACCAAACCAACAACTACAATATCAACCATAACAACATCCATAATAACAATCTTAACAACAGCATAAGCAGCAGCTAGAACATCTTCTTACTTTTGAAGACAAGTTTTTACTTAAATATAAGAGATGAAGATATGAAAGTTAAAAGTTAAATTTCCAAAAATTGTATACAAGCAAAAATAATTTGAAGAAAAACTTGTTCGCTTGCGACATTCTACAGCATGATTTCTAAAATTTGGAGAAATAAAAGTTACTATACTTGGATATTTCATAGAAACAGATGAAATTTTTTCTTTTTTGTACACCACAAGTGATTTATTTTAAGGACGCTTTCTTATATTTCTAGAAAAATGCTTTAAAGTTATTTTCAAAGCGAACGATTCTTAATGAAGCAAATTTAGCGATGATTGTTTAACAACTGCGATGGTCGAATTCTCATAGGATGCTGTTTAAAGCCTTAAAAAGTTTTTTTTTGCAATACTTCCATAATTTTTCCAGGGATTCGATGAAAAGTTTCTTATTTTAATATAAAATGTTTCTCTTTGTTATAGCCGGTGATTAATAAACGGTAAACAATTTCTTATTTTTAGAGAAAATGTTTCTCGTAGTTATAGCCGATGATTAATAAATGGTAGAAAAACTTACTTAAATGTCAGAAGATTTCAACAAAATTGGACTAAGTTTCTTTAATTTAGTGAAATAGTTCGTAAATGATTGGATAATTTTCCTAAACTATTTCCCAATTCTGGTGTCAATTTAACGAAAAATAAATACTTCATTTTTAGAAAATCGGCCAGGTCGCTAAATAAATCCAGATTTTCTAACGATTGGGTGCTATTTTTCTAGATTTTTTGGAAATTTTTTCTTAGTGTAGGTAAACTACCGATATGAAAGAGTTAAACTTGTGTTGTTGATGTCCCTGATCTGCTTATTGGAAATAGCAGCATGACTGCGTTACCGAAAATAGTAAATCTTGGTTTCTACATTAATTTTTCTTTGTCCCGTGTTGATCATGTTAAAGTGTAGTACAAAAAGTTTATTATGTTCTACGAAACCTAAGAATGTCTGCTAGTGTCACTCCTATTTAAATTAAACGTAGATTGGTGACGCAGCTAATCTTACCAATTATATCTTATTTAGATATAGTGTTTAGTAGACTTGATGCATCTTCCAGCCAAAAGTACAAATTGCATTTAATTACGCCACTCGCTATTTTTATGGTCTCCGTAAATATGATCGTCTGTCTCGTTTTCGAAATGCAGTTCTTGGATGTGACATTACCTCATACCTAAATGAAAGAAACTTCATTTACCTACACAAGCTAATCAATGTTAAAACACCTTGCTATCTACATGAAAAAATCAGTTTCTTATGTCTAGTAGAAGCCATGTTCTGATCATTTCGAAGCATAACTCATTAAATTATTTGCACCTGCTTTCATTAACGCTATTAGGTTGTGGAATGCTTTGGCCACGACGGCTTTCGGAGGTCACTAGTAGAGGTCCTTTTAGGCAATCGATTTTTTCATTTTTCTATTCACTACTTCATTTATATTTTTTTATTTTTATATTCCTTAAAATAAGGATAAGCCAATATTGTTTTAAAAATAAGGTTATTATATTTGATTCTGTTGTTAACAGCTGCTGTTATTTTTTAATTTATTTTAAATTAAATTAAATGTAAAGTTAATGTATTTATGCGATAATTTTGTTCTATAAAAGAGTATAGCTCTTACTAGTGCAGTGAAATAATGCATGATGAAATAATAAAAAAATAATAAATAAAAAACCAAAAAAATATTAATAATTATAATTTAATTAAATTCTTTTTGTAAGAGCATTTGTCAAATGGGATAAAAATTTTCAGTTCTATGTTCTTATATCCAAAGAATGAATTGAAAAGCTTAATTTTTTTTAAAACAACCAGTAGGTAGGTCTCCAGTACAAACATTGCTTGAAAATGTACAAAAATACAATTCGGGGGACGCCAAAAATGGTTCAGACCAAAAAAAAAAGTATACGAATTGAATGGATTTTTATATATCTACTATTTTATTTTGGTACCGGAATTTTTCCAATACAAATCGATGCACTCTAACATGTATGCTTTTTATTTATTTGACTGCAATAAAATTATTTTTTAAAAAAAATAGTATTTGCTTTGATATTAAAAAATGTTATGGTTTTGTAACTTATGACTTTTATACAGACTTTACTGGGGCTAACTTTTTGCCACCCATAAAATTGTTTTGAGATGGCCTGAAACCTGAGATTTGTTTAAAAAAAAAACAAAAAAAATTATTTTTTAACTACATTCGATCATAACAGTTATATAACTGACACTATTTGCACGTTTTATACCTTAAAATTGTAAACTCTCCTCTACAATGTATATCAATTTGACAATTCATTGGAAGAAAATTCAAGTTTTTACGAGCATTTATGTAAAGTAATGGCCTCAAAAGTGGATTTTTCTAGAGTTTGCTATTTGCCTAAAAAATTGGGACAAATCGAAAAAAATTGTTATGATATTCGGATTCTACGAAAAATTTTAATATAAAAATGTTATCGCCATTCGTAGTGGAAAACCTTGTTAATAAGTGTAATTCAACAACTTATGAAAAACAAATTCCTCATTGAACGCCGATTCGTACCTGCGACCTTTTGATCATTAGGCAGAAATCCTATTCCTCACACCACGTGAGTATTATAGTTATAGTTGCTGATTCACTG
>OY986435.1:156036095-156098595 GCA_963920525.1 Dichetophora obliterata | reverse complement strand
CATTTGGCTTGGCTCATTTTAAATCTGATCTTTATTTTATAAACATAAGCTGAAATTTAGAATCTCATCACGATATTTCTAAAATTAGGTCTGTTATCGTGATGACAGGCAGACAGATGGATACCACTCCCTCTAACGGCGTAAAAAATATAGTTACAAAGTGAGTACACCCCTTAGGCAGTACATGTCGAAGGTAAAAAAAGAAGTGCCTCAATTCAGATACTCGATAGAAACTACGTTTCTTCGCAGTTTCAGATGTGTTAATTTTATTGTAATAAATAACGCATATCAAAGTCATCAAAGCAAAAGTAAAGATTTATTCCTCTAATTTTATTTTTTGCACATGCTACATTTACAGCATATATTTTAAAATATAATATTGCAAAATGCTATTTACATTGTAACTAATTTTTATATTAATTTGGAATTTTAAAGAAAAGTTTCCAAACAATCATTTGAACTACAAATGTAGTCCATTTATTTAGAAAAATGAAAGAAGCATTTTAAAAAAAGACACAGTTTCGATAGTATCGTAATTAAAGACGTAGAATTCCTTCTTATGCAGTAATAAAGATAAATTCATTTTTTTATAAACTTTTTAAAAACTATTTTATAGCATTTCTTCTTCTAAATAAAAATTATTTAAGAACAAATTTGTTTTGAATAATAATTTTTCTCTTTTGATAATATTAATGATGAATTTGTTAAACTTGTTCATTTGTATGTTAGTTAAAATTAAATGTAATTCAATGTTAGGTTTAATAAATGGAAATATATATGTGTTTCGGAAAACAACAAAAAAGAAACCAGCCGATGTGTATTTACATATGAAAATTTCACATACATATTAATAAAAACAACAACAAAGGTAGCACAACTACAAACGACACGATTGCGAACCAAACCAACAACTACAATATCAACCATAACAACATCCATAATAACAATCTTAACAACAGCATAAGCAGCAGCTAGAACATCTTCTTACTTTTGAAGACAAGTTTTTACTTAAATATAAGAGATGAAGATATGAAAGTTAAAAGTTAAATTTCCAAAAATTGTATACAAGCAAAAATAATTTGAAGAAAAACTTGTTCGCTTGCGACATTCTACAGCATGATTTCTAAAATTTGGAGAAATAAAAGTTACTATACTTGGATATTTCATAGAAACAGATGAAATTTTTTTCTTTTTTGTACACCACAAGTGATTTATTTTAAGGACGCTTTCTTATATTTCTAGAAAAATGCTTTAAAGTTATTTTCAAAGCGAACGATTCTTAATGAAGCAAATTTAGCGATGATTGTTTAACAACTGCGATGGTCGAATTTCTCATAGGATGCTGTTTAAAGCCTTAAAAAGTTTTTTTTTGCAATACTTCCATAATTTTTCCAGGGATTCGATGAAAAGTTTCTTATTTTAATATAAAATGTTTCTCTTTGTTATAGCCGGTGATTAATAAACGGTAAACAATTTCTTATTTTAGAGAAAATGTTTCTCGTAGTTATAGCCGATGATTAATAAATGGTAGAAAAACTTACTTAAATGTCAGAAAGATTTCAACAAAATTGGACTAAGTTTCTTTAATTTAGTGAAATAGTTCGTAAATGATTGGATAATTTTCCTAAACTATTTCCCAATTCTGGTGTCAATTTAACGAAAAATAAATACTTCATTTTTAGAAAATCGGCCAGGTCGCTAAATAAATCAGATTTTCTAACGATTGGGTGCTATTTTTCTAGATTTTTTGGAAATTTTTCTTAGTGTAGGTAAACTACCGATATGAAAGAGTTAAACTTGTGTTGTTGATGTCCCTGATCTGCTTATTGGAAATAGCAGCATGACTGCGTTACCGAAAATAGTAAATCTTGGTTTCTACATTAATTTTTCTTTGTCCCCGTGTTGATCATGTTAAAGTGTAGTACAAAAAGTTTATTATGTTCTACGAAACCTAAGAATGTCTGCTAGTGTCCACTCCTATTTAAATTAAACGTAGATTGGTGACGCAGCTAATCTTACCAATTATATCTTATTTAGATATAGTGTTTAGTAGACTTGATGCATCTTCCAGCCAAAAGTACAAATTGCATTTAATTACGCCACTCGCTATTTTTTATGGTCTCCGTAAATATGATCGTCTGTCTCGTTTTCGAAATGCAGTTCTTGGATGTGACATTACCTCATACCTAAATGAAAGAAACTTCATTTACCTACACAAGCTAATCAATGTAAAACACCTTGCTATCTACATGAAAAAATCAGTTTCTTATGTCTAGTAGAAGCCATGTTCTGATCATTTCGAAGCATAACTCATTAAATTATTTGCAACCTGCTTTCATTAACGCTATTAGGTTGTGGAATGCTTTGGCCACGACGGCTTTCGGAGGTCACTAGTAGAGGTCCTTTTAGGCAATCGATTTTTTCATTTTTCTATTCACTACTTCATTTATATTTTTTTATTTTTATATTCCTTAAAATAAGGATAAGCCAATATTGTTTTAAAAATAAGGTTATTATATTTGATTCTGTTGTTAACAGCTGCTGTTATTTTTTAATTTATTTTAAATTAAATTAAATGTAAAGTTAATGTATTTATGCGATAATTTTGTTCTATAAAAGAGTATAGCTCTTACTAGTGCAGTGAAATAATGCATGATGAAATAATAAAAAAATAATAAATAAAAAACCAAAAAAATATTAATAATTATAATTTAATTAAATTCTTTTTGTAAGAGCATTTGTCAAATGGGATAAAAATTTTCAGTTCTATGTTCTTATATCCAAAGAATGAATTGAAAAGCTTAATTTTTTTATAAACAACCAGTAGGTAGGTCTCCAGTACAAACATTGCTTGAAAATGTACAAAAATACAATTCGGGGGACGCCAAAAATGGTTCAGAACCAAAAAAAAAAGTATACGAATTGAATGGATTTTTATATATCTACTATTTTATTTTGGTACCAGGAATTTTTCCAATACAAATCGATGCACTCTAACATGTATGCTTTTTATTTATTTGACTGCAATAAAATTATTTTTTAAAAAAAATAGTATTTGCTTTGATATTAAAAAATGTTATGGTTTTGTAACTTATGACTTTTATACAGACTTTACTGGGCTAACTTTTTGCCACCCATAAAATTGTTTTGAGATGGCCTGAAACCTGAGATTTGTTTAAAAAAAAAAACAAAAAAAAATTATTTTTTAACTACATTCGATCATAACAGTTATATAACTGACACTATTTGCACGTTTTATACCTTAAAATTGTAAACTCTCCTCTACAATGTATATCAATTTGACAATTTCATTGGAAGAAAATTCAAGTTTTACGAGCATTTATGTAAAGTAATGGCCTCAAAAGTGGATTTTTCTAGAGTTTGCTATTTGCCTAAAAAATTGGGGACAAATCGAAAAAAATTGTTATGATATTCGGATTCTACGAAAAATTTTAATATAAAAATGTTATCGCCATTCGTAGTGGAAAACCTTGTTAATAAGTGTAATTCAACAACTTATGAAAAACAAATTCCTCATTGAACGCCGATTCGTACCTGCGACCTTTTGATCATTAGGCAGAAATCCTATTCCTCACACCACGTGAGTATTATAGTTATAGTTGCTGATTCACTGTTAAGTATATATAACAACATATAAATTTCAAATGTACCTTCAAATGCGGTCGTAGCCAACTGGGTTGAGTGCGTGTACCGTTCGCTAAATACCCGCGGTAGACCGGGCTCAATTCCCAGCTCAGTCAGAATGTTTTTCAATTGAATTAATATTTCTGTTCGGCCACCGCCTCTTTGCAGACAATGGCTAACGCCACAGAGCAAAAACTGCCATCTAAAGTATCTTAAAAACATAAGCCGTTCAGAGTCGGCATACAACTCGCAGGTCTAGTTCTCGATCATTTGTGTTAAACATTCAATAAAACGCACAACACAATCGATTAATAGAAAGAAGCTCCATCCAAGTCCTTTCTAGGCTGAAATGGCTTATGTTAAATGCAAGGCATGGGAATAGAGCCTTATACTACACAGTAAATCAACAACAGTCACTTACATGTTTACGTAGCTAGAGTCCCGTAGCTCTGATGAACATTTTTTTATTCAAATAGAAGAAAATTGCATTTGTACACCTCTAAAAATTAACCTTGGTTTTCTTATAATGATTCCCAAAATATATTGGCTGTAACGATAGCCCCCAATGAGCTAAAACATTTTGCAAAAACCTCCAAAAATCATGTTTTTTGTAAATATTTTGGCTGGTAGAATAGTTGTAAAAAAAAAGACACAGTCTCGATGGTATCGTAAGTGGTCGATGGTATCGGTCGAACTGTCAGAATGAATGAAAAGAAATGAAGAAAATGAATGCTTAGAACAAAGAAAAGCACAGTGACAGTTTGAGCAAAGGCGGAACAAGAGTGCATTTCTCTCAAGTGCCACAACCTTATAAATGAACCTTGACATAAACAACAAACCGAAACTAAGCAAATGAGTCTGATTGGCTGATTGGGAAACAAACGAAATACACACAAAGAAACAGTCAAACTTTTTTGATTTAAAATTATTTCTTTTACAAAAGCAAGATTTTATAAGAAAATGAGGAAATTCTTAAATCGGATACCCCTATTAAAAATTTTTTACTACTTTTTTTTCAATCAGTTTGGACTCTCTTTTCTCTTGCACTTCTGACGTCACATGCACGTGCTCACAAAGAGAGCGGACATGCGAAAGGCGGAATCTTGAATATATAATTCTTGATAAGCAGCTACTGCAGCAATTACTCAAGCAGCTTGTTTTTTTTTCCTCATACAAATATATGATTTTTTTCTTCTTAGATTTGCTATTTTGCGACTTTATTAAAAAAGTGACAAAATCCAGATATTCGTTTATTTCGTATTCTGATATTTTGGCATATATTTTTTTTGTACGACGAATATTAAAGGATGTGCGTATGCCCTCAGGTGTCAACTAAGCTTCCGAAATGTGTTTGAAAAAATTTGTTTGACCCCATACAAACCCCCATAAAAACCACGCTGTAAGACGTAATTCTACGTCAAAATAAATTGTCAGATATTAAAAGCCAGAAAAGGCCTTTCAAATCTTCATCAAAAAAATTTAAAGTTTTGCAATAGCATTCAAGATAATGCTGTTTTTCGTGCCTTTTTTTGAATTTATTTTCACTGAAATTAAAATAACTTCATTATTTTTATGCCTCTTCATTATTTTAAAATAACTTCATTATTTTTATGCCATCCTCACTTTCAAAATATCGTTGGAAAGGTTTTCAATGCTTGCCTTCATGACAAAAATTTCTAAAAATTATACATATAAAAGCTAAAATATAAATTATAAAAAAACACCTTCTGTAAAAATTTTGTAAAAAATAAAAACAAATAAAAGTTAAGTTATTTGAATTTTGAAAATTTTTGTATGGAAGTAAAAGAAATAAATATTAAAAATAAGGTCTCCTTTTTTTGCAAATTTTACCAACACGTCTTGCTCTGTTACTGTGCGATCACTGTGTATGTAAAAGGATACACATCCGTTGAAACGGATCTTGCCCATTGAGTTACGGAAGTACGTTTTAAGAAATTTTAAGGATGAGAACGATATCTCAATTATCTTAAATTAATAAAATTTTACAGGCAGAAAAGCTTTTACAAAATTACCTAAACGGTTGACCTAAAACTTTACCTCGGGTCAGAATACTGAAAAACGTAAGTCAACTTTTTATAACTCATGAGTAACTTCAAACATTTCTCAAAAACTAAATCAATTTTAGAATCATATCTTTAATTCGAAAGATGATTGTTTGAAAACTCTAGACTATTAAAGAGTCACAATGAATGGGGTAGAAAAATGTATTTAGCAAAAAGTTTTTTGTTTCTTAAATTACGAAGAGGCTGTGCTGCAATGCTGCCATAAGCAGAGCTAAAGAAAGCGCAGAACTGACAATAACCTCCATTTGCATATTTGCAGTAAGGCAACCAACTCCAGCGACAAAGCTTGACAAACCGCTCGAGAGAAAATTAAAATCGGTTGGTTGAATTTCAAATTAGAAAGGTTTTTACAGTATGCAAGTGTATGGCATTCTTGTTGGCTTCACTGTTATCTTCACTGCCATCATCTACTAGTTACTGCCGATCTCAAGGGAAGTGAAAACAATAGTTATGGAAATTTTGAATGTGTCACTTTGATCCGATAAATCACGATACATTTGTTTTCACTATTGTTCTTTACACGAATCAACTCATAACAAAGACTTTAACATGTAAACGCAACTTCAGTATATGATTTGCATAGTATTTTTAGAATATATTAAAGTAATTCAATGGAATAATTATTTAAATGTATTAATTTTTATTAAGATTTCAACCCTCTGGGGGGTTTGAACCCTGAAAGCCTCCGAGTAAAAATTTTTAGAAAAATCTATAGTTTTTATCATTCAGTTTTTGCAATATTTTTCAAGCAAATCAGAAGCAAGAAGCTTACTAATAGCTTTAAAAAATACATGAATCTGCGATCAGGTTCGTGTGAGGGATCTACAAAAGCGGCTCTGGATCGCGAAACCAGAGCTTCAGTGATAAGAAAAGAGCCGCATGACAAGTATTTCTGTTCTCTGATTTTGGATACTGGGGGGTTGAGTCATACTGGTTAGAGTACGTGATCCATATGCTAAAGAACCGCGGTAGCTCGGGCTCAATTCAATTCAGACAGAATATTTAATTTTTTTTTTTTCTGGTTTAAAGGTTCAAACTTCAGCTCAGACAGAAGGTTTTTTTTTATCATTTCGTTAGTAAATGTAACAAATG
This sequence comes from Dichetophora obliterata, assembly GCA_963920525.1. NCBI lineage: Eukaryota > Metazoa > Arthropoda > Insecta > Diptera > Sciomyzidae > Dichetophora > Dichetophora obliterata. The sequence goes on along the minus strand of OY986435.1, from coordinate 156,091,774 downwards.
TATTTGTACAAAATAATTTTTTTGTACGAATACGATATTCTTACAGCCCTATTCTGGCAAATTAACAAATTGTTAACCAGTATTTTGAATATTTCTATGTGTTTGTTGTAATTTTTTGATTTCAAAACAAAACTTGAAGCTCAAAAATAAAAAATTTTGATAAAAATTGTCAACTGCTTTTCAGTTATTGACAATTTCATTAACAAATTTTGATTTTTGAGCTTTATATTTTGTTTTGAAAACAACAAACACATAGAAATATTCAGAATACTGGTTAACAATTTGTTAATTTGCCAGAATAGGGCTGTTAATATATACTAACATCAGGTCACTGTTGTCCGCGTCTTTTTTATCAATCTCCTTAACGCCTAAAGGACGGGACAGTTTTTTCACTCACGTACTTATTTTTACCTATTTTTAATTTTGACTAATTTTTACATGATACGGTTAGTTTTGCGACATCCGACTTTGTGATGCGATATGGCATCATCGTCCTTATTGGGTTAAGACAATATATAGCAAAGAAATGAAAAAATTGTCTTTTTTCTTCTGTTTCGTTTTTTTTTTAGAGCGACACTCTGCATTTATATGTGTCTCGTTTTTTACCTTCGAGGCTCATCAGTTTTTTTTTTGTTGCGCTGTGCTAGCTGAGCACGAAGAAACAGAGAAAAATAGAGAGCAACGTGGAGTTTATTGAAACTCTCGCAACACAAACGCATCAAAAGGCAACGAATAAGCTATTCTTGGCAGTTGGGATGATTTCTTAAAAAACTTAATACCTTAGTTATATATACTTACTTTTAAAATTTCGAAAGAAAAATACCCCTAAATAAATCTGTAGCAGAAATATCATATTTTAAATTTTTTTCATAAAATTCGGCCCAGTACTTTTGGAATAAAGTTGTAACTTTGAGTTTACACTTCAATTTTTTATAATAGTATAGATATTGAAAATAGATATAGATAGATATATATATATATACATGATACAAAGAGCTACAGGTAAAGTATTCCCGGCGCAACAAACAAAATTTACTGCGCACCTCGTCATCGGAGCTCGTCAAATGTGACACTTGATGAATACATTCAAAAGAAAATGCAGAAAAGTGACGAAGATAGCAAAATGAAAACGAACAAACAGTCAAAATTTTGTCAAGCACATCAAGCAACGTAGCCGCTTTTTGTGTAAATCGGTAAAAAGGGGAAAAAGCACCCCTACAAAATATGCAAATTTTTCTTCACAAACAGTACTAAAAAATATATTTACTTTATTTTGGACATGTGCTTTATAAAACAATATTTATTTCATATCAGTAAAACAAGTTTTCATAAGAAAATGTAGGCATTTTAAAATCTTTATACCCTATGAATAAATTGTGACTACGTTTTAACCAAGGAGCACCTTGCACGTCACAGCAAAGATAGCGGACATGCGCAATACTTTATCTGTAGCTCTTTGTATCATGTATATATATCTATAGACATAGATAATAGTCGATTCTACGTGTGCTATTCATAGCTGAAAACTACGAATAAAATTCGTAGAATGAACGCAGTTATTAGTAAAATTTCCACACAAATAGATTTGAGTGTAGCTGATCAGCGTCACCAGCTGCTCGAAAGAAGGTCGTTTAGCCCACAGGAGACCTTCAACAGCCCATCAGGCACATTTTAATGATGAGGAAGGTGTATTATATGGTTCTCAAATTTGCTGCAGTTCTAGCAAGATATCAAATCCTGTAATAAATTTTTTACAACACTTCAGTTTTATAATGGCATAAAATTTGTAATTTTGGTGTGCCAAAAATCATCAAATTTTTGAGGAAAATTCAGATTTGTTTTAATTTAAATTTTCGTTTTCTTCTCTGGCTCATGGTAAAAGAAATATTTTTTGGTGTACCGTCTGTTTTTAATTCAGGCACTTAACGCTTTTTAATAAATACACTTATTTTTTTGGTAGAATAGGAGATATCCAACTACTACTTTTGGAGATTTTTATTTGAACATTTTTTTTGTTTTCTTGAAATATGTTAAAATATAGCCTGATATCAAAATATAAATATGATAAATATCAAAAAAATCGCTGAAATAGTTTTCTTTTAAAAAATTCCTGAAAAGTACTTTTTTTGGACGGTCAGACTTGTGCTACTCCACAAATTAAAACAAGATAGTTTTAGGATATACTCAATACTTTCGACAATCTGCATCCAAATTCTTCTTCGCAAAGTATCAAGAAGTACGAAGCAAATATCATACATCCTGCATTGTGGTAGAATAAAAAATGTTTAATTTGAGTTTGCTTAAGAAATGATATTCTGGAAATTTCTGATTCATGAACTTATGCCAACGTTCATACAAACAAAGCAAAACAAAAATTAAGAAATTGAAAAAAAAAAAAAATCATTTCAATAGTGGTTAAGGCAAAGTCTCTAAAGGATACCGTCTTGCGTTACGATACCCCCACATGAAATTTATATAATAAGAGTACGTTGAAAAACATCATTCTTGGAAAATTGTGACAGAAACTGAAGATGCTCTTCAGCTACGCGGTGAAATAGCTGTATTCCTCTGTGTCTCATATGATTGCTGCTTCTTGCCATGTTACCCTACGTCGCAGTCAATGCAAAATGAGTCGAGGTGGTAGCTGCAGGCTTTTGGGCTCGGCTGTAAATTTTGTTTTTATCTTTTTTAGTTTTTGCTTTCGTATTTTTGATCACACATACATTTTTTTTCTACGGGTTCATGAGAGCAAAGCTTGCTCATGCAAATTAAACAGGGAGATGTGTGATAATTAAAAAGAAAATATGATCATAAATTTGCTAGAATATTTGCTGAATTAAGATATTAGATTAGATATATATCTAACATTGTAGTATTAATAAAGGATTGCTGGAAAACTTAAATTTTAACTTTAAGTAATAATATATAGCTGTTAAGTCAAATTTGTATAATTACTACAACTTTATACATATACTATTGTTTCACATAACAAAATTGTTTACATATATTGAAATCCTTAAAAACTTATTTCGATCGCATATAATATAACTTAGTTTTTTTCATACAAAATATTTATTTTGTTAGAAATTCTGTCGCTGATTATTTCACAGTTATCACTTAAGTATGAAAAAAAATCACTGAAATAGTGAAGAACAGGGCTTGGATTTTGATGACCTCAAAAACTGCAAAAACTGACCTAAAAAAATTACAAAAATGACCTAAAACCTGCAGAAAATGTCCTAAGATCTGACAAAATTTACTAAAAAACGTAAACAATTGCATAAAAAATAAACAAAAGACTTAGCCTTAACAATAAAACATTACTAAATTAAAATTTATTTTATACTAGCATATCCTGAATTTTTATCTAACACTTGTTTCATTCTTCTACATACATACAACGCAGAGCTTCTTTTCATCGACGTCTGTAAGCAAAGCTACTCCTTTGTCGAGAGGTAATGTAATGGTTTTGATTGATGGGACTTTAGTGTTAAAGGAATATGTTTAAATATTTGCATATTGATATTTTTTAGTACGAAAAAAACGAAAAAAAAATTTAAATTACACTAAAATTCCCTAAAAATCCGAAAAATGTTCTAAAAATATAAAATGTCCAAAAATGACAATAAAATAATTTAAAAATATCTAAAAATGACCAAAAAATGCTCTAACTCTAGTAAAAATTACCTTAAAACTAAAAACGATGAAAAATGACGAAAAAATGTTCTAAAAACTTTCCATATTTGGAATTTAGGAAACATAAATGGACGTGATAAATAATCAGGAACTGTCTTAGAAGCAGCAGAAAAAAGATGAAATGTCTTTGAAATCCTAGCCCAGGAGATAAATAAGACTAACCTACAAATTGATTTATAAATAGGCTTATTACAGTTCACAGTAATAAACTACTGTGTCTTCTTACGAGTAGACACAACAGTCAAGAAGACACAACAGTTTCGAGCTATTATGGTTCACAACAATACGTTGTTGTCACGTTTGATTGTGGAACGTATGTAGAATTCGTTGCTTGACTGGTTCAGGGCTTTCCCCTCCTTTTGGCCGGGAACACGGACCCTTTTTATAGTAGCAGTCAGAGAACTGCACAAGCCTACTTGAAGTCTATTTCAAGTACTTGCTTGAAATACAAGTTCAAGCTGACTTGAGCTTGATAATTTTGAATCAAGTATAGCTTTTAATTGAATATAAATAAGCCCACGACAACTTGCGGCTTGCAAGTATGCTAGCTTAAAAGCGAACGGCACGAAGTTTCAAGTAAAAGACATATGAAAAGACATATTATTAGGTGGCAACCCTATTATTTCACAATTTTATAATTTTTAAATTCTGACAACGGATTCGGACTCAGCGACCCATTTTTGGTGTACCATTTTTTTTTGTCAGCCCCGAATTCATAAAAATGCAAAAAATGAAGATGGCAAGCCTATCCACCATCTTGAATTTTAAAATTCTGACTTCAGATTCGATATCAGCGACCCCTAACACTGCTGAATGATGTTTAAAACTCTTAAAAATACAGATTATTAGGTGGCAACTCTATTATATCAAAATTTTTTTAATTTTGAAATTCTGACAACGGATTCGTATTCAGTGACCCATTTTTGGTGTACCATTTTTTTTTGCCAGCCCCGAATTTACAAAAATACAAAAAATTAAGGTGGCAACCCTATCCACCATCTTGAATTTTAACATTCTGACTTTAGATTCGAAATCAGCGACCCCTTAGCACTGATAAATGATGTTTAAAACTCTTAAAAATACATTTTATTAGGTGGCAATACTGTGGCAAAAATTTAGGTGTCAACCCTAACCTCCATCTTAAATTTTAAAACTGTGACATTACATTCGAAATCAAATCCGTTGCCAGAATTTCAAAATTACAAGAATTCGCAAAAAAAAAATCTAGGTGGCAACTCTATCCGCCAACTTAAATTTTAAAGTTTGACATCATCTTCGAAATAAGTTACCCCTAAAAATTCCAACCACGGAGTCCACAGAATCCTTTAAAGTCCTATAAAGCTTAAGCTCTCTCTTAACAAGCTCATTGAATTTTTTGGATACTTTCTTTAATTGGATACTTGCCTTCAATTTTCCTTTACTTGAAACTTCGTGTCGTTCGCTTTAAGCTAGCATACTTGCGCGTCGCAAGCTGTCGTGGGCTTATTTATATTCAATTACAAGCTATACTTGATTCAAAATTATCAAGCTCAAGCTAGCTTGAACTTGTATTTCAAGCAAGTACTTGAAATAGACTTCAAGTAGGCTTGTGCAGTTTTCTGATGCCAATAGCATAACTATAATTTAAGAATTATGGCAAATTTGAAATACATCTTGTTTTTAGTTTAAAACCCTCTCCCGGCATTTCTTAACTTATAAAATAAAATAGCACTTCTTTCTATCATAAATATTCCAAAATAATAAAAAGGTAGCATCGCAGAAATTTTCGTACTCTCAAAATAAAAACAAAATCTCATTAGTACGTTTCGATGCAACTGTGAACTGGTCACTGTCAAAATAAAATAGTAAACAAACAAACAATTTCGAATTCAATTGCTAAATTCAATATAATTCTGTTCACAAGGAGACGTATTATCAATTTTCTGTGAAATTTTCATAATTAATAAAGAAAAACGCAGTTTTAAATAAAACTTTCCCTTTAATCTATTTCGTTTCTTCAACACAACACCAAATTAGCTGTCTTCAAAATTTGGCAGATAACAATAAAGCACAACTGCTGTGTTGCGTAGTAAGTGTAGAAATAGAAATGTAATAGAAATTTATACATTGAAGACAGCAATTACTGTTGTGTTGTGAACCGTAATAGGGCTGAAAATGTTTGTTCTAAGAGATTTGCATAAGTTTTGTTTCTTTCTGTGACCAAATGATTGCAATTCCTCGAAAAAAATCTGATTTGCGAAAAGAAAAGGATTTTGCACCACGGTAATGCATCGTGAGATGCACAAGGCTTTCATTGCGAACGAATTTCTGGCCAAATGCTTAACAACCCCCCTAGAAATGTTCCTTTAGGTATAAAGACATGTTCTGCAAAAAATTTTAAGAATCTGCTATAAGGAAGGCGAGGCGCTCAGCCCCCAAAGTTTAACCAAACCATTTATATGGGTAAAAAATTGTTGTTTCTTTTTTTAAAAAACAAATACAAATTATCATAACTAAATTTTTTTTAATGATTTAAAAACGTTATCATATTAAGCATCTATCATTCGTGGAAATTGATTAAAAAATTCGAAATCTACAAAACTTTTTGTCTATCAAAAATTAAAAAATTTATTTAATTTTTTGGCAGAAATTTTTAAAAGTTACGTAATTAAGTTTTTGCGCATTTGAAAAGTAATATATATAAAATTATCTGTTTAGCAAGCTATTATTTGTCCAAATCGGATATTGGAAAACTACAACACATTTTGTCGAGTAAAACCAATGTAGTTTTAGCGAACTGAAGAAGAAATATAGCGATTTCCGAAACAGGCTGTCTAGTCTGCAGTGTGATTGACTCTATACAGAGTTGTTGCTGTTATTGCTGTTGTTGTTGTTTTTGCTTTCTTTAAACTTACTTGATTTTAATAGCTTACAATTAAAATTATTTAAAAATTTAAAAAGAATAGATCACAACTTATTATCAAAAGAAAACTATTTTCAATTAAAGTACCTCATTCATTTAATTTAAAATTTTTTTTTAAAATTTTGAAATGCTTATTGCATAAAAGTATCTTTCCATCGAAATCTGTCAAAAATTGGGAAAACTGCAATATTTGTGTTACTTCTTTTTATTACCACTTACACATTTAGTGTTTTACTGGAAAAAATTTAGATTTTGACGACTTTTGGATGCAAAAATGAATTTTTCAAAACTTATTGATACTCAACTTTTACTCCATAATATTTAAAATTTAAGAACATGTTTTACCCTAAACCAATTTTGAACCAGGCATGTTTGGAAATATTTTTTTTTGTACCCTTGATTTTTCTAAATTTTCAGCATAGTTTATTATGAAAACGGGTTATTAAGATAAGTAAATTTGAGAGCTTGTGCTACAGGTAATAGAATAAATTACTAAAAAGCCATTTAGTTAATAATTTTATTAGGTTAGGTTAGGTTGAGACGGCAGCCGCTGTACGTGCTCAAACCAAAACGCACGGCTCACTTAGACCAATAAGGTCCACTGTCCTTCAGTCAGAGTTGAACCACATTGAGCTCTTGATAAAGCTAGAAAGACGTTTGACGCTTGTCTTTGACAGGTCGTCAAACTCAGAAAAAAAGAATGACCCCAGGATATTTATGCCTTCTTCTTGCGAGCGCGGGACAGAAACATAGAGGGTGGGAGATGGTTTTTTCCTCCTTCTCGACCCTGCAGCTTCTGCAGAAGTCATTTGTGATAACTCCCAGTCTCGAAGCATGTCTGCCTATTAAGCAGAGCATGCATGATCTTTTTATGTGCAAGCAATTTAAAGCAAAAAGAGTGTCTTATTATTCGTGGAAGAGAATTTTAGGTATAAACGGTATTGTAAATATGTTTATTTTGAAAGTGGTGCAAGTCCATCTTAGGTTGAAAGTATTTTTAACCGAATATATTACGTCACAATTTTAAATAATAAAAATAAGTTTATTATAACTGTATGTAGTGTTTTGATAATAATTTGTTAATTTGCACTGACAAATTTTAGTTATATTGACTACACTGCGAAAAACTGTAAATTGAAAATATTTGACTTCCATGTACTATTAGCTTGCAAGTAAGTTGTAATTAAGTTGCTCATATATTGATATATTTTTTAATTTAAATTTTTGTTAATATGTTAAAATGTCCGTATCTCATGATCCCATTGAAATTTTTAATTGGTGTTCTTCGGACCAATACCTTAAAATTAATAACCTTACCACAAGGGATGCAACCCGCAACCCCCAAAATTTCTCAAAATTATTTTTATATTAAAGTTTCTTCGATTACCTTTCCAACGGTAGTTTAAAATTGGGTAATTTTTTTTAAACTATTTAATTTTTATATTGCTGAAAAGAAAGATTTGCCAGCTTTAAGTAAAAAGCTATTTAAAATTTTTTAATGGTGTTGTTCGAAATCATTTACCTTACCACAAGGGATAGAATCCTCATTCATCAAAATATCTCAAAATTATTTTTGGATTCAAGTCCGTTTAATTACCTTTCCAATGGTAGTTCGAAATTAACATTCGGCTAAGAAGTGTTTGAGATATGCATTTTCGTAAAAATCACGTTTAGACATTTTTGCCGATTTTTGTTAATTTTGTGCACCATTTAACTCCGCCAAAAATTACGCCAAATTGTTTTTTCTCCAATCCAAGTTTTTTATTTCCGTCAATGATGCTCCATGCATTTGATCCAAATCGGATGTGGTCATTCCGTAGTTTTTATTAACACGGTACTTTTGATTAACGATTACGATAATTCATTAATTTCGAAAGTGAGGCGAGTCCATTTAGGTACAATAAAGCCTTAATTTTGTATAGCCAGTAGTATAAACACTATTAGATAATAAACTTAGATTATCTAAAATCAGAAAATACAAAAAATGTGTCTACTAGTGCTTACAAGTATTTTTACATTTATATAATGCAAACCTTTAAATATCTCGCAATAACAAAAAATGGACTTGCCCCAATTTCAAGATAAACGGGTCATATATTGAATTTCGTGACGATAGCTCAAAAATTACGACTTTACAGATGGACATGGCTAAATCGACTCAGGAAATGATGCTGATCAAGAATATATATATTTTTCTATTCCTGCCACGCCTCTTTATCAGAGATACAAACGGAGTGACCTTAAAATACCACTTCCGCGATCTCGCAATTTTTTAACTGTTTTTGTGCCCCATGTTGTCGCAGCCGTAGCCGTTACTTTATCGCTCATCAAAAGTATAAATGCTATATATGTTAACATGTTTAGATGAGAATCCTTAATATTTTAACAGATACATATATACAAATCTAAAGAAAGTATAAGATATGAAAAAAAATTTTTTTTAGTGATGTAAAGTTTTTAAAATATTGCTTCTTTAATTCAAAAATTCCCAGAAGTTCCGCATGATTTTAAAAAGTAAAACATATCAAAACATATCTAGGATTTTTTTTTTTATAACAGAGCACCCATAGACCCCCAATTAAAAATTGTGTCTTATATATGTAATTCTGAGAAAAAAGATCTTACTTTGGCTTTATGCAAATTAAGATCTCAAGTGTTGGTTAATTAATATCTTTTGTTCGTCAAAAATTAAAATGTTATGCATACATGTTAAATGGTAAATATTCAAGCTCTAAAGTGGATTTATTTTAAAAAATAATTGAAAAATATTTTTTACATTGAAAAAAAAGAACACTAAGAAAAAATTAAATAAAAAAATCATAAACGCAGTTCGTATTGGAAAGATTTTTTAGTTCCTTTTTTAACACAAACCCTTTTCCACTTTTGAACAAAAATTTTTTTCGGTGTATTTGATTTACATAAATAAATAAAGCAATAAAAAAATAGGAGTTTTCTAAAGAAAAAAAAACCTGTTCAAAAAATTCTTTGGGAGAAGTTGGCACTACTGGTTGAAAACCTAAAAGCCTAAAGAAGAAGGTTCTGGAAACACTTACAAAGGCAATACCGCTCTAAAGTTTTCTAAGATGCTTATCTTCTTGCAGAGTACCTTGAACTTGGCCCGGAATTAATCGCTAATTTTAAAACTATTTTAGTTGAACTTTCTTGTCATTTTCTAATTAATCCATTTAAGTTTCAAATATTGTGTGATAAAACTGAAATAATTTATATCCAGAGCTGAAATTGGAAACCTATGCTGATATTATTAGGACATGTCGAGTCCGCCATCTAACGTTTTTTTTCAACTAGTGCTTATTTCGTGAATGGTAACACTTAGCTCATGTCTGATTTGACAGATAATTCGTTTTATCCTTCCGCTAAACGAATATGGTTGTGTATACGTTTGAACAACGCTGGGAAATATTGCGACATTACTTTGAAAATCATGGTAATGTTGCAGAATGTGTGCGAATATTGCGTATGGATTTTGGAAGAAGAGAAGCACCGTCAGCTCCGTATGTTCGTTATCTTGTGAAAAAAGTGAAAGAAACTGGCATCCTCATCGATAAACCAAAGCGTGAAAAGCCAAAAGCAGTGCGTATACCCGAGAGTATTGCTGCTGTGGCAGAAAGTGAAACGGAACATCAATGCACCGTTGTTCTCAACAATTGAACATTTCGGAGACATCATTGAGACGAATTTTGCATAAAGACCTTGGTATGACGCCACACTCAGGGAATTATTGAATTTCGTATACGGCTGCCATGAAAAAGTTGAGGCTGTAATATCCATACTAGAGTTATTATATATGAAAAGAAGTTGCTTTGGCTGAAAGTTTATTACAAGAAATTTATGAGAGCTCTCATAACTCTAATTGAATCTGCAAGAAGCACAAAATAAAAACGACAATTTTTTTCAGCGTCTTTCGCAACTAAAAGCTGTGGTTACAGTTGTGATACATTTAGTATTGTGGCTACTGCAACTAATTTTCAATTATTGCGTCTTGAGTAACTTTTATACGGCTATTGTAGCCTCAATACGGTTTTCACGCTTTTACTGCGGATACTAAAACCACAAAAGACGAATAAATCTATTTTAGTTTTGACATTTCAGTGCGCTGGTTGGCAAAAAGCAAAAAATATTTATAAAGTTTTAATAAATCAGTATTTATAAACACTTGAAATAACTTAAACTGGATAAAACACACTGTAAGTACAAATAAAATACGATAAGCTATCAATTAATCGGGAATAATTCTCAAGAAGTCGTCAATGAAAAGTTTTGTTTTTGAGCAAAATTGTGGCAGTTTCTTAAGTATCTAATTTTTCACAAACAACTGCGTTATATTAAAACAAAAACTGAAAAAACAAAAGTTAACTTTCAGAATTTCATCACAAAACATTTTTCCACGATTTGTCAACATCACGATTTATAGCAGCCACAAAAGGCGCTGTTATGACCTCTCCACGATTCGGCTATCAAAACCGAATTCCTCTCACCATTGTAAGTAATTACAACTTCCTGTGAGGTTGTCAAAACCGAAATAGCAGCTTGCGTCTAGCAGCCATTATGGAAGGTATCACAGCCTCATATTTAAAATTTTTGAGAACAGTAATATTACGGCTAGAAGAAGCGATGTTTTGATAGCATCGCCAGTTCCGTGAGTGCATACAAAGTCCAATTGGTTCAGGAGTTGAAGCCAACTGACCATCCAATGCGTTTTCGCTTCGCTAAGTGGGCCTGCGATCGACTTACAGAAGATGCCGATTTTGCCAAAATAATCATCTTTTCAGATGAAGCTCATTTTGATTTTGGCGCTAGGAGAAGGCCGTTACAGTCAATGGCGATTGTTATCGGGCCATGTTGAACGAATTTTCGTTCACAAAAATTGAAGAGGAGAATATTGGCAACATTTGGTTTCAACAGGACGGCGCTACGTGCCACACAGCCGAAGCTACACTCGATGTTTTGCGCCCTGTTTTTGAAGATCGCATTATCAGCCGCAGAGCTGATGTCGTTTGGCCACCTCGGAGCTGCGATTTGACACCGTTGGACTATTATTTATGGGGTGCCTTCAAAGATCAGTGTAACGCCGACAAGCCAGAGACAATTGACGCTTTAAAAGACAATATTCGTGAAGCCATTGGTGAAATACAGCTGCACACAATCGATAATGTGCTTAAAAATAGGACCGATCGTGTAGGCTACTGCATGGCCAGCCGAGGCAGCCATTTGAATGAAATTATTTTTCATTATTAACCGGAAGGATTGTACTTTCAAATAAAAAAAGAAATTTGAGAAAATATATAGTAGTTTTTTTTTAAAGAATTTTCAAAAAAAAAAGTTATTTGGCGGACCCTACTAGTAACTATGTCAGCTGAAGAAGCCTTGAAACGTCGCAATAAGGTTTATAAGAATTACAATTTGTTTCACATTACAACATCCAGCCGCTTAGCGAACATGTAAAAGAAATGTTCTATAGAGAAATGGATAGCAGTGATCTGGTTATTAATTTTATTAATCTGGTTTCTTTTTATAAAAACAAAAATGTGTTAGGATTTAATAAGGAAGTAAGGGATTTACTGGAGATTCCTCAAGCAATTGAAGAATTTGAGTCTGCCTCATCTGAGTTACCAGGTATCTTCCAAAATGTTAACACTTTGGATCTGCTAGAATTATCAGATGAAGAAAAAGAAAAATTAGTCGTCGAGTTCCTACAAAAACTGGAATATAAAAATTTTAAAAGCAAAAATTTCATATTCAAAAAATTTTAAAAGCACAAAAAAAAATTTATCACCTGTAACCTACCCTGGAAGCTACGTATATAATTAATGTAGGCTATCGCAGGTTTTTTATTAATTATTTTCAATAGTAGTTTTAATAGCTCCACGCCCTTTAGCCGAATCCCGCCTATTTTTTCCATTAATCTTGGAAAAGATCCTATCGATTTCTGCACCCAAGCTTAAGACCCTACAACCAATATTAGGTGAGATACAATATTTTATTTATAATATCATACCCCTTTTTCGAACCCTGCCCTCTTTTTTCATCATGCTTGGAAAAGAATCTACTCACGCCATATACAAACATACGAATTTATATCGTTGTACCTCATATACAAGCCAATTTATAGTGTTTAAAAATTGTGGGTGGTATGGGAGGTGGGCGTAGCTGTGGGCATATTACAACAACTTTTATATGCACACTTTTTTTGACCAAGATACACGTGTGTACCTAGTTTCATCAAATCACACCACTTTTGAATATTTTGCACCAAGCCAGCCTGGCTGGACCAGTGTGCGCTGGTACAAAATGGGTCAAAAATTCATAACTTTTTTTATAAGATATTCCATTCCAACGGATTTTTTTAATAAAATATTTTGAACTTAAATTTAAATTAAGATTTAAATTAACATTTAATTAATATAAATTGAACTTAATATTGTTAAAAATTAAATGTTGTTAACGATTCGTCAGAACGAGCACTGAAGTTCTTGGTAGATTTTAATAAAGTCTTGTCACAAAACGAAAACAAAAAACAATAAATATTGCAAATTGTATCAGACGATCGCAGGAACTTTACAAACGCAAAAAAACCAACTCTTTTAAAGTAAAATCGTTTTATCATTGTATTGTAAGTGACGTATTGAGAATGACAAAGTCGTAACATGACTAAATGTTTCGTTGTTTTCCCATTTCTTAACCAATTTAGAAAAAATAGCTTGTTGAACAAATAATCTATATATTAATTAATACGCAAACATTTATCTTTAGCCTCCTTTTACTGACTTTTAGACAACACATTTAAACTTATATCGTTTGAAAGCTCTGATTCGGAGCAAGTGCACAATATAATTTTTAGTCAAATGTTTTGTCATTAAGCACCAATTTTTCAGTGCGAGTTTAAACTCTAGTCAAATTAAACCGAGCTTAACTAACCAAAATTGGATGTTTGAACTCGGTTTAGGCAAAAAAAAACATATTATATGATAATTTAAGTCAATTTAACTTCAACGAATGCTTAAATATTTAGTTAAACCGAGTTGAGCTAAATTTTGGTGAGCTGAGCTCGGTTTAATTTGACTAGAGCTTAAACTCGCACTCATGGTGTAAGAAATAGAGGTGTTAATGAGTTTGACACCTCTCTCAAAATGATAAAATTATGTTTCCCAGCTCTTGTCAAAAACAGCTGATGGTGAATTGCAATGAAAACAAATTTTGTTAAATTCGTGTCTTTCTGCAATTTTGTTAGATTTTTACTGAGATCAAAGTGAGAATAAAGTGATATGGAAAACAATAAAAAAATATATGAGACGCTGTTCGTTGCGCAAAAAAAAACAACGATGTGAATTCAAGACAATTTGCATGATGGCCAAAGCTTCATGTCGGCGGCACCTTCCAGCGCACGTTTCTGATAAAATGGCCAAATTATTTAATGACAAACTTGACAAATCGGCGAAGACAACTGCAATAACTTTTTGTCAACACAACACGGCACAATTAATTGCATTTAATATTTATTTATACTTAATTCAGCATCTAGCAACTCAAACAAATAACACAAATTAACAACTATCAACAGTTCCGCTCTTTCGCTCACAATTTTTTGACAGAAGCAAAGAAATTCATGGTGTTGTCAAAAACTCACTAACACCTGGTTTTCTAATACCATGCTCGTTACACCGTAACCAGTAAAAACGTAAGTGTTCGGTTAAATGCATATTAATGGCCCCATTCAGCCGAAAATTTGCTACGTAACTATTCCACAACTTTCGGGCTGAATGGTATGTATCATAATGTGCTCAAACAAGATGTTCCCCGATCGGTCGCCATCTTAGGTATCGAAAAAATTGTATGCTACTTTGGTTGAGCTGCTTATGCTCTTTTCATTTGGACAGCTTAAAAACATGGCTGCAAATTGTTAACTGTTGCTGAAGTTGTGCTGTGAAGTGAAAATAGATAATTATTAATTATAGGAAGATTATTCTTCAATAAAGCTGTTAATTAATGATTTCTTGTGTAATACGAATGCACAATAGTATAAACAAATTTTAGATCTTAAAAAAAGAACAACGAATAGCGAACAGCTGTTTACCGTTTGACGTTTCGCGAAAAAACCCATTCAGAAGAAAGTATCACTTTATGTTACTTCGCTACCTGAGCACTTTTTTGGCTGGAATGCGGCCAATGTTGTTACCCAAAATGAGCAAACGTAACTGAATGAAACTAAACGAAACAGTTTGACAAGACGTATTATTCCGTAAGAACCGAAATGCTAGCGTAGCAACTCGTCAACAACAGCTGTGCAGAGTGCTTTTTTATTTTATTTTCATCAATTTGTTTCAATTTCGCCAATATTTCACTCATTTTTCGCAAATCTTTATTAAAAATTACAAAATGCACAATATAAATAAATAAATAATACTGGATTGCCTACTGATCAGCTGTTTCAGACGAGTTGAGCAAATCGTTTCATTTTGGGTTAAATCCGTAAACATCCGTAACGAGTGCAGACTTTCGTCAAAATGCTATCGTCTCGTTTCGTCTATTTTGGTTGGGCCTTAAGCCACACTTTCTACTGACACATTCTCTCTATTGAGAGTAACGAGAGTGAAAAAAATAGAGCTGTGTGGTTGTTGTAGCTTTTTCTATTCCTTCTTTTCGGACACATTCAACTAGTGTTGCTGAGACGACACAATATAAGGGGAGTTCGAAAAAAAAGTGCACAAAAGTGCACGCTTTACTTTTAAAATAGAACGCAGATTTATTGAGCCGGTGTTGATATTTTTATTTCATTGTAGACATTTTTCGATTAAATATTCGTGGGGTGACGGGGGTAAGGGGGGTTCGGTCGGGCGTTAGTTACGTCACAAAAATATTTTTATCTTAATATCTGATCTTTGACTTCAAACATAATCGTAAAAAGAGCGTTTCTTAAATGAAGGCTAAATTAAAAGAGATGGAAGAATATGATGCAAGATTAATTTTTAAACATTGACAAGATGTGCAAAAAATTATGCAGTCATTTCTTGTCATCTCTTGCGGATACCCTACAATGAGAATTAATTTTATGTAACATGTGTGAAAATATATTGTGATTGTGAAATTTCTTACAAATAGAAAATTATGAAAAATTCCCGTTATTTGGATATCAAAAAAACTATAGACTTTTGCATGAAAAGTCGTTGATTAAGAATAATAACGGATTACAGTAATTCCATTTTAAGCGTACCGTAAAAAAAAATTACTTCCAAATAATGCCCTTCTCCGATTTGGGTGAAATTTTGTGTGAAGCATCACTGACTGAAATTAAAAACTCTATTTGGAGAAAAAAAGTTTGACGTGATTTTTGGCGGAGTTAGACAAAATTGACAAAAACGTCGAAAATTGATTTTCACGAAAATTCATATCTCACACATTTCTAAACCGAATGTAAACTCTAAAAACTCTAAAAATAATTTTTTGAAATTTTGGTTGTAAGAGGTTCCATCCCATGTGGTAAGATAATTGATTTCACAGTAGTTGTTCAAAGAATATCATTTAAAAATTTTAAATAAGTGTTTTCTTAAAGCTGGTAAGATTACCTTTTCAGCAATATAAAAATTAAGGTGGGGACTTAATGTTCTAATAAGATATGATCATTTTAAGATCTAAACACAAATGTTTTTTTGATTAACAAAGGAGTTTCTTCCCCGAATTTTAATTTTGAGCTACCGTTGCAAAGGTAATTGAACGGACCTAAATCTTAAAATAGCTATGAGAAATTTTGGTGGTTTCACTTTTTGTGGTAAGGTAATTGATTTTTAAGTAGGTGTTCGAAGAAAACCATTTAAAAATGTAAAATAAAATAAATTAAATGTAAAAGGTAAAGCTAGCAAAACTACCTTTTCAACAATATAAAATGATCGCAGAAAGAAAATTAAATTCTGCTTTCCGAAAAATGCTAAATCATGAGATAAGTCATGAGAGGTAAATAGGTGTTCAAAAGAAATGTTTCGGTTGAAAACGTAATAGGACCATCTAACACATTTGACTCATCTAAGAATCACCTCAGGTGTATAACAGCTATGAACTGAAGACATGAGTGGATGAAGGTGAAATGTTGCATTTTAGGATTTTAACTTTTCTATGCATTTATGAAGATGTAATGTGCAACCAAACAATTTTAAACCTTAAAACAACAATGTTTGTGGCTATTTTAGAAAATAACTTCATCACAAAGTTTGACTTAGTATAGATTTCAGTACAAGTGCGAAACATTGAATTCAATTTCTTGAAATTAAAATTTTACGACGTATCACCTTCATCCACTCTTGTTTTCAACTATTTCCGGAAATGTTCTTCATATATTGAGTTTTTTGGTGGGGGGGGGGGTTCCCAAAAATCAAGCTGAAAGGGAGTGAATATATTTGAAAGAAATATTTATGGGATTAATAACAGAACTAGCTTATACACTTTATTCCCTTAGAGTTAATTCGGGAGCGATATAAGCTCTTTTGAACGGAATGACAAAGATTGTGTTCTTTTTTATGCATATATGGTCAAGGGTTTATGTTATGTAAGGTATATAAATCTCAAATCTACAAAAATTACAAACGAGTGCTGTCATCTTCGCTATGCATCTTTAATGGTCTGTTTTTTCAGAGTGCCTTAACATACGCTACGTAAGTGTTCATTTTTGCTCACTTCCTTACAGAGAGTTGGTAAATTTCGACAGCAGGTGATACTAATTTTATGTTTAATTCGTTTATATTTTATACGATTGAAGAACTGATGTACGGAATTTTTTAAAAATTTGAAAAAAAATATTTTTTAATTTGTTTTCGCTCAAAAAAAATTTTTATAGATTTAAAATTTTTTAACCAATTTTGACGAATGATAGCTCGTTGGAAAGTTAATTTTGTGTTCAATATGATAATGTATTGAGTTGGTTAAAAAAAATTATGTGTGATAATTTTAATTATTTTCAAAAAACAAGCCTAGTTTTTTCCATACAAATGGTATGGACCTCGCCTTCGCGTTATCGATTCTTAAAATTTTTTGCAGAACATGTTTTTATACCTAAAGTAACATTTATAGGGGAGTTATTCCTTATAGCTTGAGGTTGAGATATTAGGAACACCTTAATATACGAGTTATAAACCACATAAAAATAAAACCCACGTCGTTTTTCCTTAATTATCTCGAAAGAAAATTGAGTTAAAATTCTGAAAATTTCTACACATAGCCTAGGCCTGATTATCTTTCAAAACAAATGACATAAAAATCAAAACTTTTTGAAAAAAGAAGTGCAACAAAAAATTTTTTAATATATTAATTTTCTTTCTGTAAAGCCAACAAATAGAAAACATCTGTTAAACAACAAATTTCTCGCTAAGAGAAGAAAGAACATTTCATTGAACTCCAATGGCTATCAAGGTTATCAAGGTTATTAAATGTAGCATAGATGCTCTGGGAGAAAGAAGGTACGGACCCGTGGATCCCACCGTATCAACGCAACTGTCGTATGTCTAAAGAACTTCCATACCTCCTATTTTCAATTTTACTTTCATCCAAAGCAACAAGTGCAGTATTGAGACTATTTTTATGACGTCTGTCTTCAATGAAATTTTCCACTTTATCGTCAGACTCCGATGAACTTACATCTGACGACGGATTCTGAAAAACGCTAAAGTTAAGTCTCCATCGCTAAAGCTAAACGGCATACATTATTTTCATGCTTAAAAGTAGAGACAGAACAAGCTTTTAACGAGAAATAAAATTTAAGCTGTCATCGCTAAATTTTTAGCGATTGATGCGGTTTAAACTTTTGTGAGCGATGTCCAAAAACTCTAATTTTATTTTTAGCTTTAATTTTGCAGTCCCATATTTTGTTACAGCTAAATTTAAAATTAAATGATTTTTCAATTAAAATTGTAATTTTTTATTTATTTCTTAAGAAAAATTAATGCTTTGGTTGTTTTGATTGTTTTCAAAGATAAATATACTAAAATAAAGCACTTGCTAATTAGAGTAAGTAAGTAGAGTATTTACGATTCAGTGCACTTGCCAGTGGAGTTGAGGACTTGAAGACTTGTGCACTTTACAAAAACAAAATACACGTACGTCCTAAATCTGCACAAGTGCTTTTCTACGGTAGCTTTAATGTGCACATTGAAAATATTGGCATCTTTAAAAAAGTGATTCTGGTGTGTTTACGAAAACCTAACTGCACAAGTCTTCAACTTAATAGGCAAGTGCACTGAATCGTGAATATCGCTATTGTTATCAAATAATATGCTTTAAGAAAAAGTTTGACCTCTTAAAACTTTACGAAAATTTATTAAATGAATTGGTAGCTTACACATAAGCTTTGATTGTTGTGGCACACTGTTAGTTTTTAATTTGGTTAAAATTAGTTGGAATCATTTGCTTCAAAAAATCGAATAAAAAGCACGAACTAAAAAATTTTTTTTTTGTAATATATATTTTCTATGTATAAAGATGGCGCTGAAGTTGTTATGCTTATACATCATTATACATCGGCTCAAGATCGTCTGAAAAAAAGCATTCGAAAATAGACCCTTGAATATATTTCATTTACTAAAATGGAAAATTAAGAAACTTAAAAATCGTGAAAGAGAAAATCAAAACATTTACGTTATTTTAACGTTGCGTGTAAAAACAAGTAAAATTTTCCAAAGATGCTAGTTTTGGTAAATGGGGTGTAGAATTATATTATAAATATTAAAATCGGTCAAAAAGAAAGAGTGTGGCGGCCCGTTTAGCAAAAGGATGTTTCGAGAAAAACGCGTTTTAAGCTACTCTGGTTAGTTAAAGTCACTAGCGCATCGTGTTTGAAACGCTGTAGAATCTGTATTATAAGCGGGATTAATATGAGATTTGTTTACATATACTTGAATAGTTGCTCAACAATAACACTGTGCAACAGTGAGCAAATTAAAAGGACTCTGCGATATAGGTTCGATACTATGACCAGAGGTGAATAAACCCTAGCTGGGTTTCTAAAGATTAGTGAAGGTTTTTTTTTGTTGGCACCCTATATATTGGGAGTCTTAGTGATTTTTACAAACAATAGTATCATTAGTTCTGGTGTAACAGCTCCGTCAGATTTGGAGATATCGTTTTACTGTCATTGGCAAAGTTGTAGCTAGCAGTCTATTAAAAAAAGTTAAAAATTAAATTCTGTGGACATTTGACAAAACGATATCTCTCGAGATAAGACAATTTTCCAATTTTTTTTGTAGTAAATATAAAAATTTAAAGTGCTTCTTTTGGTCTAATCACCGCATTTCTACGAATTTTAGAAAATAATATACGCAAGTGGCAAAACGACCTCTTTCAGATTTTTTCTCAGATGCAATATGACAAAACAACTTCTATCAGACAATTAAAAAAATTTTGAAACTGCCATTTAACGACCATTTAACGACCATTTGACAATACAACCTGTCTCCATTTAGTGCAAGCACATTTTCAATAATTTCCTTTTGACAAAACAGTTTCTTTCAAAAGAAGTCGTTTTGTCAAAAGCAAAATTTAAAAAGTTCAGCTTTTGTCTGAGACAAGCTGAGTTTTAAATGAGTTGATCGCGTGCGTTAATTGCGACAAAACGTCCTGTGTCGGTACAAGTTCTTTTTTAAAAACGAAATTTAAAAAAAAAGTTAATCTTATGTTAACACAAGTGGTTTTTGTAAAAAGGAATAAAGAAATAAAAGAAAAAAGAAGCTGTTTTGCTGCTTAAATAGAACTAAAAAAAATTAATATAAATCCGTTCAAATGAAGCGAGTTAAAAAAACTAGCCGCCATGGCCAAAAAAGTGAAAAAGAAGCAGTAAATGCTCTTTTATTAACGGCCAAAAAACATAAAATAGAAAAATCTTCGGCTGAAAGGTATGTGGGTTTAAAATAAACTTCGCAACACACACAGTTGTTTTATTTAAACATTGAAATTTTATTATAATTTTTTTGTATGTTAAATTAGTTTACATTTATTTTTTATTAATTATGCTTTGCAACTTATTTGAGTCTCATTTTCAACTGAACTGATGCTGAACTTTTCCCTGTTAGTCACGTCCACTTCGACCAGTTGCGTATATCATTTTTCCTAGTCATCGCCAAGTTCGTCCATATGGTTGTCTTGCTCTTCGTCCAGTTACGTTGCCAATGCCTTGTGTGTTAGAATTCCCGTCCGCTTCGAGTCGCATGGTACGTGTTAGTGTTATGTTCTATTGGTCTGTCAGATCCCAATCCCACAGGCATATTGCCAACGATGAAAATTTCATATATGAAAGTTGGAAACGATGGTGTTCCCAAAATTTCTCTCATAGCGATGGATTTGTTTTACAACAACTTCCCTAACCGAGCGTTTCCATGGCCTGAACGAACGAAGAATTCATCGCGAAAAAAACGTAGCGATGAATTCTTCTTTCGCTACAACCGTTTCCACATGAACACAAGTGGTGAACATTGGTAAGTCGCCATCTTGTTCGTTCGTACATTGAATTTAAAATGTTTGCGATATTGAAAACTTAAATAGTAAGAAAACTTGACACAAATAAAACAGTGTTCTTTTGTCTTATGGCGTTTTCTTTTCTCGAAAAAATGTTGCATTTTTCTGTCCTCTTTGAGAAAGCTGAATTTTTTCTGCTTTTGAGGTGAACTAATTTGTCGGTACTAATTTTTCATACTATGAAGCTGTTTGCTTTGGTGTGCCGATCCCTGAGGCCAATTGGCCCGCTGCTCTTCTCCTAGTTCGTGAATGAAAAACTTCAATTTAGTCGGTCAAATAGAAGCCAAGTGATAATTATACCTAGTTTTAACTTTCTAAACTCCACAAGACTATTCTTTATTAATGCCGCTAGATAATGGAATTCATTGCCTAGTAGCTTAAAATCCATAGCGTCAAAAAATCCTTCAAACATGCTATTTGGAAGCATTTTTCAACATAATACTTAACAAAATATCAGATCTTTAGCTCTATATGACTTTCTCTCTCTATTTCTCTCTCTCTCTCTCTCTTGTTTGCTCTTTCTTAATTTAAGTTTTATCTGACTTATGAATTTACATTTGTTTAACATAAAAATGTTTTGATAACACTTTTAATTGTATAATAATAAATTTAAATAACCTTAGATTTAAGTTTAAATGTATTATAATAAGTTGAATTCAAATTATGTCTTTGAGCTCTGCACTATAAAAGAACCTAGTTCTTAATGTACTAATATAAAATAAATAAATAAAGAAATAAAGAAAAATAAAGAACATTTTCGCGAAAAGAACACGATTCAATTTTAGAGGTCACTATTTTTATTCTCAAGAAGACAGAATCTCCAAAAAGGCCAAAAAAATGTTTAATTTTTTTGAGAAACGAAAACCATTAAGTTTTTAATTTATTTTAACTACCATTTCAACAAATCTACTACTCTATTCACAAAGAAACACCGGATTTGCCCACAATGTTCGAGCGCCGGACGATCAGAGCGAACGACGAAATCTTCTCGCAACAAACTATTTCCACTGTCTGAACGAACGATGAATGTTCGTTCATTCAGGCAGTGGAAACGCTCGGTAAGGGGCATGTCACACGGTGTCTGCTTGTCCGTCAAACATTGGAATTTTCGCCATTTTTTTTCCTCTCTCTCATTGTTTTGTCCACGGCATGCTACACGTAATTTTCTGTTCGATAATGGCGGAAGCTAAATTTACTACGTTTTTGCTACCATTTCGTGCAGGTAACGCTCCTTTTTGCAATCGATTCAATAAAACGGCTACCCTCTCTAGGTTGTTATAGGTATAGGTTGTAGTGTTTTTATTTGCATTTAAAATTGATGGGTAAAATTCTGATATCCGGGGTTTAAAATTAATTACATTGGCCAATATGTATGCAGGAAGTGTATCCACATATTTAGATGACAACGATATGGTCACAATAAAAACAATTGTTGAGTTGATGAAACTCTGGTGGAGTTAAAAAAGTGGAAAAAGATCCTGCTGGATTAAGCCATGGAGAATTGGCAGACATAAGAAAGGGATGATAAATTTATCAAAGGAGCTAAGATTCACTGATGATAAAGCATTTACAATTTTTTTAAGAACATCTCATAAAGCCGGTTGGCTTTGAAATTCATTTATGAACATTTCAGTAATATTTCTACTCCAATTAATAGCCATGACCTTATCTCTTAGAATATTGTAAATTTTAACGATTTAAACGATATTACAAGATATATGTATATATAAACAGTTTATTTGTTAACTACGCGGCTGTAATGTATGACTAGCTTGATCAGTTATACAATCAGTAAATCTACTGCTCACATTTTCTCTTGACGATTGTCCTAAAATACAAGGGTGAAAGAGACAACTGCAGCTGTACATACAAGCACCAAAAATACTATATACAATGACGTGTTACTTTCATATATGCAATGGAATAGTTTATAAGTGGGAAAATATAGTTAAAAAATGTGTACATTTTTATAAATAACATCATATACACATTTAACGTTCATATTTTAAATTATAAAAAATACACAATCTCTAAAAAAACAATATATTTATAGCACTATTCTGGCAAATTAACAAATTGTTAACCAGTACTTTGAATACTTCTATGTGTTTGTTGTAATTTTTTGATTTCAAAACAAAATTTCAAGCTCACAAATAAAAAATATTAATAAAAATTGTCAACTGCTTTTCAGTTATTGACAATTTCATTAAAAAATTTTGTTTTTCGAGCTTTAAATTTTGTTTTTAAAATAACAAACACATAGAAATATTCAAAATACTGGTTAACAATTTGTTAATTTGCCAGAATAGGGCTGTAAATCATTAATATTACATTCACAACAATCACTAATAATATTTTGCTGTTCAGTTGGATCCATTTGCTGCAGCTAGCCAGGCTGCATTTTGCATGTTCGTCAAGTATTCTTCTACTTTTTATAAATAAATACCATTCAAGCCATGTATAGCACTAGCAGCGTACAATTCAATACTAAACAACAAACATCGCATTACTGATGAATTCAAATAGTACATTTCCTACTGCAGTGCAGTTTTATTACTACTAAACGTAAAACATCAAGAAAATGCAACCGTTGTCCAAATTGTTTTCAGCTTTGGGCCGTGAACATTTTTGTCGGTTGCCTGGAAATTTTTTGATGACTCAGAAGCTCTCTCAATTTCCAGTTTTTTCTTTTACCCGCGAAAACAACAACAAATTTGTCTGTGTCCGCTGTGTGTGGCATGGGGCTAAGAAATAATCATATCTCTTGATGTCGATGTTAGTGATGATATGTTACACTATTGCAACAGCACCAAAGCAAAATAAGTATCAAGACTGTAGTGTTCTCATACATGATTTCATACATACTCGCATTAACACTCATTTGCATTCTCATTCATCCTTAATCACATTTTCATCTTCACATATAAAAACACTTTGCTATTTGCACTTTAAAGGTCTCTATCCAGCTCTCAAGTAATTACTCAAGAAAAAAGTTACTTAAGTTTCTTGAGTGTAAAAAAGTAGTAGACAAGTAATTTTGACGGCGAGAGTTTTGACAGTTCCAGCATTGTATCACTTTGTATTGAAAATTTAGGCTGATTTGTTTTATCAAACATTGAAATAAATTTGTTGCAATAAATATTGAAATAATTCATTAAATGAGTAATGGCTGAATTGCAAAGGTAAGTAATAGAGAAGAGCGTTTGTTTACATTTTATTACATTTTGTTTACATGTTGGCAGACCGCTTCTTCCGGACAGCTTTCGACCGCTTCTCGGAAGACATCTGCCCCTCAAAATTGACTGCCTCTTCTTCTCTCTCAGTAGAAATGTTCATGTGCATGTCTAAAATATTCTTTTATTAATTTTAAATCAATTAATCAATGATATCAATAAAATTATTTACCTTTGAATGTTGGTTGCCAAAATTTTACTTGAAGTAATAATATAACTTGCATATATTTCTTGACACTCACAGTGTTACCGTTGTCACTTTTCAATGAAAAAAAAGGAGTAAGAACAGAAAATTTTTCTTACGAGCTGGATTCTCTTTCAAGTAATTTTGACAAGGAAAAATTACTTTTCGATTACTTTTCAGATTTATGTATGAAAATAAGCTTTACTTGAGAGCTGGAAACAGGCCTTAACTCTTAAATAATTTTTAGATTTAAGTTATCAAAATATATATTGTGATCTATTATTTAAATTATTACATGAATTTTAATTGCAAGCTTTAGATCAAGTAAGTTTTTAAGACGGCAACAACATCAACAGCTCTGTATAGACTCAATCACCCGAGAAACAGTTTTATATTTTGTGTCAATAAAGTATCTGATATATGTCCGGTGCCCGTGTAGGTAAATGTCCGACCTTTGCACCGAAAGAAGTGCTAGTTCTGGAACAACTTGGGCAGGCACAATGTACGAATGAAGACCGATTCGGGAACTCGTCGGTTTATTGTATAGTCGCACTTACTACGGTACTATTTCAGGTACCTTTCAAGGTACTTCTTGGGTATGCTTCGGGTACATTATAGTTAAGACTCAGGCCAGTGTCGATACATATCAGCTATTTTATTGACACAATATATAAATTTTTTCTCTGGTTCTGTTCGCTGAAGCTCGTTTGCATTCGACTTAATAACAATGTGCGATTAATTTATTTCATAATCTTCGCAATTTTTCGTTACTACCCATAGCTTTTAAAAATAAAATTAAGTCCGACACTCTGGACTTTTGTGCCTGAGTAGTTTGGTACGGACACAAATTGTTTCTTGAGTCACTAGCGTACTAGAAGCAATTTTCAAAACATTAAAAAAGAAGGAGAACGTCCAGTTGAAACTGATCCGGATATTTACAAAGAAGATATATAATTGCAATTAGGGTATTCACGTCATATTGTCCTAAAATGTTACAACTAAAATTTACAAGATAAATTAATGCAAATAAGAAACAGCTATTTGATTACGACACTTCAATAAACATAGCTTTCAGAGTTGTAATATATAAGTACTTTTTAATATGACAGGGAAAAATAAAATGCTTAAACTAGTGTAAAATCTTAGGACAATATGACATTATGACATGATAGCACACCTTGAGATTATCCTAAGAATGTTTCTCTGTACTAAAACTGCTAAATATAATTTTTTATTGTTCACTATATTACTTTTATATTTTAAAGTAAATTTTCATGTTATAGTTTAACTTAACTAAATGTTTCTTGTTATTAAAAATTAATAATATTTTTCATTATTATTTGGCTATTTGAGTCTTTTGAGACAGACAGTCTGTGATAGATATACGGACATCAAGACAGACAAAGAGCAACTAAGACATATTTAAATCTATTATTTTTTTCTAAGTTTTAAAACCGTAACTAAGCACAAAAAAAAATTAATGTTAACGAAGGTAGCAATTATAATGTTATATTTTGATTAAATGAAATACAACTTTTTAATAAATCTTAAATGTTTTTTGCCAAACTAACTTCTTTCGAACATTTTTCTACATTTCATTTTAAAAAAACGACTTGTCTTCATATAAGTCACTTAGATCATTTTCTTTTTTAATAAAAATAGTTTTGACAAAATGACTTGTGTGTTAAAAGCTATTTTTTGTATTAAGAATCCATTTGACAAATTATCTTATCTTTTTCATTTTCAGTTTCAAAAAAAAAAAACTATAGCTCTTAGAGGAAAAAAATATCGCAAAATGTTTCCTTTATATATGTGTATAATGTGTAAGTTCCTTTCAATTCCTTTTGATTACGAACAAAAAATTTTGTTAGGCATTTTAACAGTTTTTCCGCTCTCCTGAAAATTTGATGATTTAGAGAGAAGCTGTTTTGTCAAATGTTCACAGAATTAATTCATAATTTTTTTTTTTTATATATTTTTAAAAAAATTTTTTTAATTTTTTCATTTTTTTGGTTATAACTTGAAGGAAATCCAAATTTATCCTATACTATCTTTAACTAAATTGTGGACAAAAAAAAATTTACCAACTCTTGTGAACATATTTATGTTGTTTGAACGTGTACTACTTCAAAAGCTCAAACAAATAATTTTTTCGCAGTTTTTCGACCATAACTTTTAAACTAATAAAATTTTTAACAACATTTTTATGGCTTATTTATAGCCGGAAGGGTTGTAAACAACTCTTGAGAGCTTACATATTTAATTTAAATGTGTCTACATTACTCAAAAAGTTCAAAAAATCATTTTTTTATTTGAAATATACATAAGTGATAGTAGATGCACGGTTAAAAATCTTGGAATAAATTTTAGTCCAGCTAAAATACTACTGCATATTTTTTACCTTGAGGTTTAAAATTTAAACTTTCACAAATACTAACCTATAATTAAAACTTTTCTGTACTAGAATTTAAACCAAAGAAATATTGCAAAGCTGAAACTCTATATTAGGCTATTAGGTTCATATGCTTGTTTATTGCTTTTGTTTCGTACAGCGCAATAGCCCAGTGGTTAACGCGGTGAGCTTACAAACTGTATGTCCCCGGTTCAAATCTCACTGTGTTTGTTATTTTTTTTTTAATATTTCAGTCCAAGCTTTGCAAATACTAGATTTGAAACCAAAGTTGGTGTGGTCATATAAAAAGTACAGAAAAGTTTCAATTTTATTCCAAGATTTTTAACCGTGTGGGTTTTGGAGCCGTTGCTAAAGTATTTTCGAAGAATCAATTATATATATTTTATATTTAAATACTTTTTATAGTGGGAAAAGTTTACAAAAACCCTCTTTTATTCGTCTTACAAATCCTCACTGCTCGAAAAATCATCATCAGAATCTTGATATACTTCAATGTCAGTCTTGTGCTATGTAAATGTTCTCGGGCCTTATGCACATTAAGGCGCCTCACGCTCCATAAAAAAAAAAATTATTCGGCACAAGTGCTCAAAATAATTCTTGGTTTATGTTATGATGATTCCCCAAATATTTTGACTCTAGCGATAGCCATCCGTGAGCTGGTATAGCTTAAAATAACCTCTAAAATTCGAGTTTTTTGTAACAATATTGGCTTGTGTAATAGTTATAAAAAAATAAACTGTCAGAAATTATAATTACTGTGGTATAAAAAGTTGTTAATGTTTTAAATCAGAGTAGTTTATAATAAGTTTATACTGATTTACTTGCATAGTTTTGATATTTTTTATTTTATTTAAATACAAAAACTTTCAAAATTCAAATAACTTCATTGTTTTTACTTTTTTTAATATCATACAATATTTTTTTCAGTAGGTCCTTATTTTATAATTAATATTTTAATTTAAATATGTATCGATTCAAGTAATTCTGACCAGGAATCAATGCAAGCAATCAAAACCTTTCCAACGGTATCTTGAAGAAGAGAATAACATTAAATATAATGAAGTAATTTTAATCTAAGTGAAAATAATACAAAAAAAAAAAAATAAAAATAAAAATTCATGAAAATCCGCATTATCTTTGGTCCCTCGGAAAAAGTTTTATATTTTTTGATGCAGATTGGAAGAACTTTTTTCTTACTACTATTTCGACCATTTTTTTATTTTAAATTGCCGCACCAGTCAATATATTTACAAAACACGGATGGCTATCGCTAGAGTCGAAATATTTGGGGAATCATCGTAACATAAGCCAAAGATTATCTTGAGCATCTCAAGAGGTCTCAAAAGTCTCATAGGATGGTTAAGATCTCCAAAAAAAATGTAGAATCAAAATGTCAGGATCTCTTGCTCTCCCGCATGGACAAATTTGTTTTTTTAGTAAAACAGTAAAAAAAACCAATTTCAAACTGCTTTAATTTTTGTGAAAAAAACTGCATATGTCTTAAAGCAAAAGTAACTAAAAACTTGAACAACAATATTTTGGTACACACGAGATATCACAGAACTTTTGATTGTTATCTGATT
The DNA here is from genome assembly GCA_963920525.1 of Dichetophora obliterata. NCBI lineage: Eukaryota > Metazoa > Arthropoda > Insecta > Diptera > Sciomyzidae > Dichetophora > Dichetophora obliterata. Next base: position 156,063,255 of record OY986435.1, on the reverse strand, counting down.
GTCTAAATTTTGGTGATATTGATTACAGTATTAACGTTTTCCTTAAATTTGGCGAATTAAAAATTTGCATATTTTTTGCATCTACATTTTCCTGTTTTGAAGAATGTAAATTTAGAACGTTTTCAAAAAAACAGATATAAGTTGTTATATCTCGGGCACCAGAAGTGGTACCTAAAAAAATTTTCTCAATTCGGATTCTGCAAATATTTTTGAACGAAACCCTTTCTAAAAATATGTTTTTAAAAACAGTAGGAAAAGGCCATGATTTTTTTTTCCTATTTTGATATTTAAAAAAAATTACTTCTAGAATGAAATGTAACAATTTTGTTCATATCTCCTTTATGGCTATTATTTCACAAAAACACTTCTAACAGCAATTGCTGAATCAATTGAAACCCATCGAATGGCAAGGTCAGAAAATAAAAATTTTAGTATAACATTTCTGTGAATGCTGAGTTAGGTGTTTTAACGAAATAGTAAAATTCATTTGGAGGGGAAATTTTTTAAAAAAATCGAAATAGGAAAAAAAATTGTGGTCTTAACCTGCTGTTGTTAATTGATACTCTTGGAAATGGTGCTGTTCAGAAATATTTGAAGAATCTAAATTAAGGAAATTATCTTCGGTACCACTTCTGGTACCCGAGATATAAAACCTTATATTAATTTTTTTGAAAAATTTTAAAAACTGCATTCAAGTATACATTTCTGAAAAGAAAATGCATATGCAAAAAATATACAAATTATTAATTCGCCAAATCTAAGGAAAACGTCAACACTATAATTCAAATCGCCAAAATTTAGACAGTCAGATAGCAGTCAAAAGTTCGGTGCTACCTCGAGTGTGCCTTTAGATTCGAATATCTTTCACGCAGGACCTTGTGGGTAAAAATTGAGAGTGGCTCGTGCTTGGCAAGATATTGTTAGTTAAAGTCTTTATTTAATTTTACTTTAAGACACATTTTTTCTTACAAAAATCAAAGTATTTTGAAATAGTGATTTTTTACTGTTTTTCTTAAAAATCAGCTTTGTCTTTGCGGGAGAGGAAGACATCGTTATTTTTCATAAAATTTTCGTTGGGAGATCTTGACCACCCTATTCAAGTTTTGAGACCTCTTAGAATACGATCTAAATTTTTTGATACGCCCTAATGTCTATATGTATGTTCTAAATATAAATCTTTTTCTTTCAACCGATGTGGATCAGATTTGGTTCAGATATTTTATGAGACCAATAGGAGGTAACTGTCTATAAAAGTTTTGCCATGCCCACTATAACCGCCTACAAATAAATTAATATACTGTATATCAGAAGATTTTTATCATATAAGATTAAAATTTAGTTATTTGATTCAAATGACTACCATTGCCCATTTTATTAAAAATAGCTGTGTTTGCACTTTAGCTACGACAACTTTTAAGAAAACATTAATTTTATTATTAATAGCTGAACCCGGTGTGCTTCGCTACTCCCCCTCGTTATAAAATAAAATTAAAAGTATTTATATATTTTTCACGCCATCGAATTTTCGAAATAAGTCCACCCCAGCGCCACCTACCGTGTCAATTTATACACAAATTATTTTCTTATGATCAAACAAACATACATTCTGAATTTCAGTTAAATTGGTCCATAAATTCAAATTTTCGATATAAGTCCACCCCAGCGCCACCTATCGGGTCCAAATATAGCCCATGTTACCCACCGTACCAAGATGAACATTACCTGAAAATTTCATCAAAATCGGTCCAGCCGTTTTGGAGTTCATACGTTACATACATACACACATCCTATTTTATATATATAGATTTGTAATTTTTTTTTGTTTTAATTTAACTTTTTTTACTAATTTTATTTTTAATTATTTTATTTTTTTCGTATATATAATGTTGGCAAGTAAGATATTAACATCTTTTGAGAGCCCAAAATAAAAATATATAAAATAAATAACAACAATCAATTAAATAAAATTAAACAATACTTAAGTTAGATATTATTATACCTTAAAAAAGGATTCAAAAGTATGAAAAAGAAACAAAGTAGAGAGAAATAGATATTGAATAAAATATTTTTATTTAAGTAAATAGAGAGTCTCTAGTAAGAAAAAAATTGGAAGAAAAAAATTGGAAACGGTTTTCTGATCCCGCTTACGAAAAACAGTCTACTAGAGTTAATGAAATTTTAGATTGGAATCAAAATGTTCTTATTCCGACTTGACCTATAGAACTCAAGCTGTTCAAATAAATATCGTGGAGTGCGCGAGTAAATGACTTTATGCAAGAAAATAGAGTTTCTTGCTTCAAGATAACTGAGTAAAGCAGTACATAGGACTTTTTTGCTATATAATGATATGTGATCGAAGCTTTTTAAAACGTAAACATAGTGAGCGCATTATTAAATGGAACTAACAGCTTGTGGCGGCCGTAGCCTAGTGGGTAGAGTGCGTGGCCCCTAAGCTAAAGAATCGCGGTAGCCCGGGTTCAATTCCTGCTCAGACAGAAAGTTTTTTCGGTTGAATTAATTTTTCTGTTCGGTCGTCACCTCTCTGCAGACAATGGCAAGTCTCAGAGAAAAATTGCCATGTAAAGCTTCTTGAGAACATAAGCCGTTCGGAGTCGGCATAAAACACGTAATTCCAGTTATCGGTCATTTGTGATCAAACATTTAATAACACGCACAACACAATTGATCAATAGAAGCTAGGTCAAAGTCCTTCCAAGGGCTGAAATGGCCAGTTAAAAAAAAAATAAAAAAAACAGCTTGTGGGCAGACTTCAAGTCGAGTGTGCTATAAACGACTTTAGAGTATGTTATTATTGGTAGCAGCAGTTGTAATAAAAATTTTGTGCTAGTTTCAATGGGAAGAAAAGGGGGCTGTCCAAGAACCGAAACAATTGGTAAAGCTCAAGACTACTAGTTAGCATTCTTTGAATAATTGTAAAAATTAGCTTTGAAACATAATTCGACGTTGTAAGAATATAAGAATTTGTTATGCTCTTTTCAATACAAAATCAAAACCACCATCGAGCAAGAGCGATCAAGGGATTAACATAGATCGAACATAAGGTCCCTTCGCCAAATAAGGCCCAAACCTTAATAAGGCCCGATTTCTAATACGCACATTTATTGCATTCCCTGCAAAATGATTTTTTGCACGTTTAAACATGTTCATATCTGTATCACGATGCAAAAAAAAAATTACTTCGATTGCGCATCTGTGAAGCGAGTGACAGTCGAACGAAGCCAGCGGTAGCGTCAACAACGTGGTTGATGTAATATTGTGCTCGCAGTAAAAGTCCGTTATTTTTCGAGCCTATGTCCAGCTTTGAATTAAAAATCAAGAGAGGTATTTCAACGAAAACAAAAAGGTTAATTGATCAAATCTATCTGTGGTGTATTCCGAGAAAAACTTGATTAATGAAATGATATTGAGAGCGCCTAAAAAGGCCCAACAAATTTTTTCTTTCCGGCTTTCTTTTTCCGATCTCATGTCCACACCTAAATCTACCTGGCAGAAAAAAACTACGAAAAAGAAAGCCCTCAACTATAAAGGTCAGCAAATTACCAAAATTTTCTTTAAAAAGCCATGTTTTTGAAAAAAGAATTGAATAAACAAGAATACAAAATTGCAAAAATAAGTTTTAAAAAACCCGTTTCTCTTCTGTCTGGTAAAAACCGTTAGGTTGGCCTTATTTGGGTAACTTACCTTATATGGTGAAAGTTCAACTTACAAATTGGCATCCTTGCGAAAAGTATAAACATCAGCGTTGCCACATAATTTCAGATGTTTGGTGAATGCGTTTTTTAAATTCAAATGCACTTGTCTAATGCACTTAAATGGAATACCGAAAATGTTTTTCCATAACCTTAATTTACCTAAGCTCTGCAATAAGACTAGGCAGTGTACCAAAAAACTTTAAACTTGTAGTGATATATTTTGTGAGCACCCTGTTTTATAGTCATCTTTTTCGAAGCGTCAAATGCAACTCTGCAATGATATTCTTTTAAATAACGGCTTAAACTCTTAGTTTACTTGTAAACCATGCACATAAATGTTGATATGCACACATACTAACATATAGCATCATATTCGAAGCTCTTCAACAGGAGCAGCTTTACAGCCACAGCGGGAACAACGGCTACGACAACAACAACGATAGCAGCAAGAAACAAGCGACTCCTAAACCAGTCGCAAGTGTCATTAGAATACAGCGCGTTGTCGCCGGTTGCTACAAGTTTGTCTGCCTGTCCGTCTGACTGTCTATCTGTCCGCCTGTCTGTCTGGTTGGTCGTAAAAAGTGTGTCTGCAAGTTTGTGAGTGAGTGTGTGTGTGTGTGTGCACCTGTCTATAAGGGTGCTGTTGTTTGCTGCTGTTTAGTTGCAGCAACCCGTTGCATTTGCTGCAATTTGTTGTAGGTTATTTTTTATTTATGTTTTGAAGTTGTTGTTTTTGGTTCTTTTAAATACAACGTATTCATTCATGTTTTCCCTGCCAATTCATTCGCTGCGACTTGCACACACACACACTCATATTTAGTAATGTATTCATCCAATGCACACATCCCCATCATACCCTGATGACGCTCTCCGATGACGACACAGTGACGATGGCTTCTTAATCCTCTCTCAGTGTTTGCTTAGGCCTGCCGCATTTTATATGGCGTCCGTGTTGTTAACGTCGTTGACGTTGGCGTCGTCGTTGAGGACGTTTTCATCGCATTGCCCTACGAAGCGTCGCTTCGACGTCAGGGTCTCGGAGGAGTTGCTTGCACTGGTGACAGTAGCCGGTTCCACAGTTTGCTGCCGTGCATCACATAAATTGGAGGTTTTTATTTCTAGTGCATTCCGGGCGTGTGCAAGCGTGGTACGGATTCTAACTTCCAGCTATTTGTTGTTGTTTGCTTGTGGCTTTTTTTTGGTGTGTGTTTGGTGCAACCTGAAATCTAGTTGTCTCCAAACTTTTGATTTATGCCTTTCGTCAGTCGTTGGGTGTCCTTGTGGTGAGGTAGCTTGCGGGTCGTTCGTACAAGCGTTTAACTAGTGCTTGTTTAATCCTGTTTTCATTCATTCGTTCCAGTGTGTCTTGGATTTTTCGGTCTGTCGAGTCAACAAGAACGTTTGCTGTTTCCGGTCACTTGTGGGTGTTTTTCTGCCTGTTGGCCGCACTTTGGCTACAATTGTGTTGCAACGAGCGCCATTTGAAAAGTTTGCAAACGAATTTTTGGCAACGCGTCACGTGCTTACTTTTTTCGGCGTTAATTCGTGCTGGTGTAATTATCAGCAGCCAAACAAAGGAAAAAAAATAACCAACATCTCCACTACCTTCTGTAATATCCGTGTACTCAGCACGCCCGCTTCCGTTTCCGCTTATGGCTTATGGTTGATCGTGTTGTTTTGTGTATATTGTGCTTTTGTTGCTATTTTGCTGGTGTCCTGCACGCAACAATATCCTGCATGATGAATGTTTGTGTTCATGCGTGTTTTTTACGTGTTTTTATAGCGCTCTAAATCAAATAGAATTATAATGTCGTAGTTGTTGTTGTTATTGCTGTTTGCTGTAACACGCTGTGTTTGTTTGCTTGTAGTCGTGTTGTACCAACACCAACTAACACGTTACAAAATTGTATTGTGGCAGCATATTAAAGTGAGTGAAACAAACGACTTCATTTAACTGTGATGTTTACGTTAAGGATTGCCCGGGAACAAGAAAAAAAAATGGAAAAACCTCATGTGAAGTGTGAATTAAAAGGCATTTGCTAACAATTTCAACATTTTTTAAGTCCATATGAATTAACAACAACTGAGAGTGACAATTTAAAAATAAAATTTTTAATATATTTTGTAATTTAAAAGTCAACGGTGGATAAGTAAACCAAGGATACTTTTAACAAACGGATATATTATATGCTAGTGCACAGCTAAGCTGATTAAGGTAAGGATTTATTAATCAATTAAGAAATTTTAATTTGTTTAGTAAGATTTCGGTTTGGTTCATTGGACAACTTTTAGGACTTGGGATAAAATTTTAAGGTTAAGAATGTTTTTTATAATAGGTAGGACTATCAGAAGGCTCAGAGTTTTTGCCAACAAAAGATGGCATAACTAAAAAAAAAAAAAAAAAAATAAACTGGCCATTTCAGCCCTTGGAAGGACTTTGACCTAGCTTCTATTGATCAGTTGTGTTGTGCGTGTTATTAAATGTTTGATCACAAATGACCGAGAACTGGACCTACGTGTTTAATGCCGACTCCGAACGGCTTATGTTCTCAAGAAGCTTTACATGGCAATTTGTACTCTCTGAGGTTTGCCATTGTCTGCAGAGAGGTGACGACCGAACAGAAAAATTAATTCAATTGAAAAAACTTTCTGTCTGAGCTGGAATTGAACCCGGGCTACCGCAGTTTTTAAGCTTAGGAGCCACGCACTCTACCCACTAGGCTACGGCCGCCACAGATGGCATAACTATAACTATAAAAACATGCAAAATATCACTTTCTATTCTATTATAATTGTGCACTCTATTTGTCTCTAACAAAGACAATCCTTGTGTTAACAAAAAACAATTTTTGGGAAGCACTACTTTTTATTAATGTGATGAAGAAAAGGCAGCTGATGGACAACGATTGTTGTGTGAAGCATATGGCCAATTTTTTTCTCTTAAAAATACATTTGAATGCATATTTCTGCAAATATTTCATGAAACCAAAAAATGTTGTAGGCGTATATGAAAGTAGGCCTCAAGACTTGCATTTTATGTCAACAAACTTTTCTTCTAACTTTTGTTTTTCGAAAATATAACCAGTTTTATGTGGTCTTTAACGTTACATTTTTTAGAAGTGAGTTTCGAGGTAGATCTGCATTTAAAAAAAATTAGCGAAATCGCGAATGAAAAACCCTAATAAGACTATATCTAAGAAGAGGGATCAAGTAAACGACTAAAATCTAAATAATAAACAAAAAATTTTGTCTTGCACTTGTAGGAGCCAAAATGTGTGGTCTTTAACGTATACATCTTTTCGAAGTGAGTTTCGAGGTAGGTCTGCATATCTTCAAAAATAACCGAAGTTGAAAACACCTAAATAAAAGAACTATTTCGAAAAAGGGGAATTAAATAGACGACTAAAATCGAAATAATGAAAAAATATTGTCTTAAGCAAGCGGTAAATTTAATGTTTTTATGTTTTGTGTATTTTATTTAAAAATGTGTATTATAAATTTTTTTAAACTCGATATCTACTATGCCATATATTTTGCAAGAGAACTATCGTTTTATTTTAAAGTGTTTTACATGAATTTGTTCAAAAAACTGTATTAGACAATAGCACCATAGTTTAAATTTCACAGTTTCCAACTTATTTTTACTTCATAATTTCCATTTTCGCGGCTCATATATCCTTTGTTTTTATTTGTATTAAAAAAAAGAATTTGTTAAAATAAACTTCAATTAATTTGCAATAAAATCATGTGAAATTTTTTAGATTTTGCAGCAACTATTTTTTTTTACTTTTCTCCAGCTAAATATGTATTTTAAACCTCTGTGCAACGCTTGGCTACATGTTTCAAAAATCGTCAAAGAAACTTTGGAGGTACTTCAATGTGATTTCCTAATCTACCATCCGTATTCAACAGACATTGCTCCTTCCGAATACCACATTCACCGGTCGATGATTCATAGCTTGGCCGATCTGCATTTCACTCAGAGCTGGGCGATAAGGATTACGATTACCACACGACTACGATTGTAGTGATCTTAAAAAAACAACGGGATTACAATTAATGTTAAACTTCATCGAATGAGCTAAGATAACGATTGCAGTAATCGAGATCTTAAAAAAGTTGAAATTACGATTACATAATTTATAATAATTCGTAATTTTGAAAAAGTAGAAATTACGATTACTGTAATTGTAATCCTAGCTCATTCGATGAAGCATTACTTTAATTGTAATTCTGTTTTCCTATTATAAGGACTGCAGTAATCGATTGCAAGAATTACTTTTATTAAATATTAGTGAAAACGACTGTTACTTACTTTAGAAATTATATTTCAATGAGAAAAAAAAGATTAAAATTAAAGTTATCCTTCATCGAAATAGCTAGGATTACGATTACAGTAATCGTAATTTCCACTTTTTCAAAATTACGATTACTGCCGCTATCCTTATTTAAAAAAATTTTGAAATTAGGATTTAAATTATCCTAATCTTTTCCACAATCAATTACACATGTAATCCTTATCGCCGAGCTCTGATTTCACTTTTCACGTAGAAGTTAAAAAATGGACCAATTTTTTTATTACCGCAAAAGGCAAGAAATTTTTGAACGCGGAGTCCGTTTAATGCTTGAAAGATACGAAAAAGTCGTAACTAACAATGGCAAATACTTTCAATAAAATACAGTGTATTGTATACAGTGTATAAATTGTCTGGAAATAAAGCTTTAAAATTACAAGTTAAAAATTAAAATAAGCCTAAATTCTTATTTCTACCGCCAATATAACAAAAAAATATTTATTTTTAAATATTTTTTAATGCATATGTACATTAACAACCCTATTCTGGCAAAGTGACAATTGTTACTCAGTATTTTTATTATTTCTATGTGTGTGTAAAATTTTTTTATTTCAAAACAAAATTAGAAGCTCAAAAATAATAAATATTGATAAAAATTGTCACCTGTTTTTGCAGGTAGTGACAATTTCATTAAAAAAATTTTGCTTTTTTGAGCCTCAAATTTTGTTTTGAAACACATAGAAATTTTAAAAATACTTGGTAATAATTGTCATTTTGCCAGAATACGGCTGTAGGGCGCCTCACGCTCCATAGAAACAACAAAATGTTCAGCAGAAATGCTCAAAATAATCCTTGGCTTATGCTTTAATGATTCCCCAAATATTTAAAATGGGTTGAAATAACCTATAAAAACGATTTTTTTGTTAGAATATTGGCTGGTGTAATAGTTGTAAAAAATTAACTGTCTCAATTTACTGTAGGCTAAAAAAAGCTCTACCAATCTGCATCAACAAATTGTAAAGGGTTGCAATTAGATTAGAGATAACGCTGCATATTTCATGCATATTTTTATGCAGAATGCAAAAAATTTTAGTTTTTTGATGCAGATTGAAAGAGCTTTTTCCGGGCCGTAATTTCTGACAGTTTATTTTGTAAAACTATTACACAAGCCAATATAGTTAAGCCTGGTTTTCACTAGGTCAGTTTTCAATGACAAATGTTGTCAATCTAATGGAAACGTATTGTCATTTACATTTGTTGTCATATATGACCACTGATTGTCATATAAAATCACAAACAAGTGAAAACAGATAGAATTTTGCTAGTCAATCAAAATATCGTTGTATGACAAGAAAAATTTAAATGCCAACATGTTGGCATTTTGTGTCAGTTGTTGCCTACAAAAAAAATTTTGTTTTCATTTTTTTTTTTCACTGCTGGCAAAGTTTTTTAAGGGCCGCTTTCTCAATGTCCGGTTAAGCAATAATCAGAACTTTAACCAATGATTTCGAAGATGCTGTCAAACTTTAAAATTTAAGATGACGGATAGAGTTGCCACCTAGATTTTTTTATTTTTGCGAATTCTTGTAATTTTGAAATTCTGACAACGGATTTGATTTCGAATATAATGTCACAGTTTTAAAATTTAAGATGGAGGTTAGGGTTGCCACCTAAATTTTTACCACAGTATTGCCACCTAATAATATGTATTTTTAAGAGTTTTAAACATCATTTATCAGTGTTAAGGGGTCGCTGATTTTGAATCTAAAATCAGAATTTTAAAATTCAAGATGGTGGATAGGGTTGCCACCTTAATTTTTTTTAGTTTTATAAATTCGGAGCCGGCAAAAAAAAATGGTACACCAAATATGGGTCGCTGAATTCGAATCCGTCGTCAGAATTTCAAAATTATAAAATTTTGTAATAATAGGGTTGCCACCTCATAATATATATTTTCACGAGTTTTAAACGTCATTTATTAGTGTCATTTATAAAGTCAGAATTTTAAACTTTGCCAGCCCCGAATTTATAAAACTAAAAAAAATAAGGTGGCAACCCTATCCACCATCTTGAATTTTAAAATTCTGATTTTAGATTCAAAATCAGCGACCCCTGACTTTTTGGCTTTTGGCTTTGATGACTTTTTGGCCAAAATCCGTATCCAGCGCCTATTTAGCGAACTCGCGGCATTTATTATTGTAGTCAAATGAAAACCGATTCTTGCGTCAGCACAATCTTATATGGATGTAGGTCCAAGTCAAAACAATGGAATTTTTAAAATTTTAGTGGCATTGTAAACTTTTTCTATTACCATTAAAAATTTAGTTATAATGCAAACGTTTTCCATTACCACTGAAATTTTCCATTACCATTAAATTTAAGTGGTAATGCAATTCTTTCTTTCATTAGCATTTCATACTTATGGTTATGGAACTTTTTTATTATCATTACATATTAATGGTTATGCAAAATAATCTTTGCATTACCACTAGGTGGTTATGGTGGTAATGGCAATTTAATGGTAATGGTAAATGCCCATCTATGCGCAACAACATGAGAAAACAACATTTTCAAAAGTGGCAGAAACGTGCTACTTTTAAAAACGTTTAACCCAGATTTTGCACTTCTAACGTTTATTTTAATTATAAAAACGAACATTTTAAAATGAAATTTATTTACTTATTTATTTTGCATTTATTTATTTATTTATTATTAATCTACTGGACTAAGTCCTTACAGATTATTTAAATTTAACTAATTATATAATACAAAATTGTTTTAAAACTTCCTCTGCTATCAGAAAAGTCAATTTGGTGAGCGATTAAATTGCATAATTACAAGCATCTAGATATCGGCTCATTGCAGCCATAATTAGTTCGATGAAAGTCAATATAAAACAGATTCGATTCTCTTAGATTCCTAGCTGGAATTTCCTAATTCCAGCAAACCGGAACAGCATATTTTGCCATCAAGTAAATCTTTTATGAAGAGTACACTTTGAGCATTCTTCCTTTCAGATAAGCTTTGCATACCCAACAATTGACAGCGAGCTTTGTAGTCAGGCATATTACACAGTGTGTAATTTTTTAAGTCATGGCAAAATAACCATATATGTACGTACATCACTACGTGATAAAAGACCAAAAAAAAAGACCCCTGTCTCCCAGTTTTGCCCAAAGTCCTCCAGGTTTTTTTTATAGGCCCCCAAAGACGTGGGGCCTCGGTGTCATTTTTGCAAAAAAATTATCATTTTCTCAAGCGCATATCTTGCAACCGTTTGGAATTTTGATTTTCCTCTGAGGCAAAGTTGTAGCCCTTGTCATAAAGAACAAAAATTGTGAACAAATAAAATCAAAATAAACTTCATCTTCAAGGTCAAAATCGCAATAAACTTTAAAAAATTCAATTTTTTTTACCTTTTTCCCCTGTTCTGGTCCATAGATAGTAAAATGATATTCTAAAATGATCGTTTGATTTTTAAGAATAAACCTTCTAAATTGCAATAGTAAAATAAGATTCTTAAATATTCGTGTAATTTTACCAATAAACATTTTAAAATGCAATAGTAAAATGATTTTTTTTTTCAATAATTAAAATTTTCATTATTTCCCATAATTTAGAAAAAAAATTTCCTAAAATTCTCATTATTTTTTCTAAAAAATAAAGAGGTTTATTGGTTTTCGAAATAATAGTTTTATTTCAGTTATTTTATTATCAGCTATGTCCATCTCGTTAAAATTTTTTAGATGTTTATATTGTATCCCAGCGTCAATAAAGGAAAAAAATAAAATTTTCCAGATATTATTTTTTTGTTCTTAATGTATATCTTTTAGTTGTGGCAGCAAACTCTTTGATTATTTTCTCCATTGAACAGCAAAAACAAGCTTTGTTAACCGACTTTGCCAAGTACACTTTGAAAAATATTTTTTTTTTGAACAAACGTCAAATACAAAAATCAATAAGGCTATTCATAGTTTAAATACGCTGGTGTGCTATTTGTACGATTTGTTATATGAAGGCCAATTTACGTAAGCGTATTTTGCTTTGCTCTTGTTTTGCATGCAAACGCAAATACGCAAACACGAGTAAATTGAAGTAGCCCTTGGACGTGTTTTTTGTACCTCGTATTTTTATGCTCTGTCTACAGCCACATAATCACATACAACACAGGATTGCATACTTTTTAAATTTGAAAGTCAGATGGCCAAGTGCTCACCGTTTGAACAATAACAAATGCTATAAATACGATTTGTTAAATGTACGCTTAAACTGTGAATAGCCTTAATGAAACATATATAACAAACAATTCGTTATTAACAAGTGTTCTTAAACAAAGTACATGAAACCAACACCACCACTCGAATGGTATTAATTCATTTATATATTCATTTTACTATGTCGCGGTAAAACGGTCGTAGTTGTTTTAAAAACGTTTCGTTTCACTTTTCTCTTTAAAAATGTGCGTTTTCATTTTTGTATGGCGTAACATATTTATAAAAATAATAATTTTACCACACTATAACATCGCAAGACGTTCGTACTGCCGTCATAAAGAAGAGTGCGGCATCTACATATTTCAGTATTCTGAGATAAGCGCCTTACAGTTAATCAAAAATGCACAGATTAATGTTTGGATGGTTATAAATTTTTGGTTCGACGGGATAGTAAAATCCAGTTTGCTTTCAATATTAATTCAATTTTTTTCGAGTTTATTAAAAATGCCAAAACTGTTCTATAAATAAAACTGTGTTCTATAAATTTAAATAAGTTCAAAAAGCCGTATCTACATTAAATGTACGTTTTGTATAGTAAACAACTTTTTTGTTTATACATTCATTTTATTTAAATAATATATTTTTAAAACCATCATATCTTGCACAAGGATATTTAATAAAAAATCAATATGCTATGATTAAAAAATTAAAATTTAAAAGATTTTTTTGCCACAAAAATAAAGAAATAAAAAGCATTTTACAAAGCATTAATTACAAATGCAAAGGGAAAACGCAGTAGCTGTCTGTAGATCAGGCCCAATGACAAGGAGGGGGTTTTAGGGGTTGAAAGTGGGGGTTTTAACCCCTAGGGTCTAGAAAGTATAAAAATCTAATATATAAGCATTAAGGCAACTACAACGCAACAGCGTAAAAAGTTGCAAACCACTTCAATTTTGAACTTAATTGAGACCTATGCTTTCAGATCATAGATAATATAAGGACTTCGGCATAGATTGTGATTTTATGTTCTGGCAGGGTTACGATGGTGCGGCTACAAGGAGTACAAGCGTATGTAGCGAAAGAAGAGCTTAAGGATGCTGTTATTAAAGCTTAAGACAACGTAACCGAATTTCGAAATACAAAAATATCGCCTCTCGCATTTCAACATATAAAAACAATAAAAACTTTTGATTTTCAAACTGCTATTTATGTGATCGCAGTTCCAGCTAAATGCATTTGTGATCAAGATGTACATTCACATTCTTTGTTGTTTTTCCCCAAAATTTCTAACTAGAACAGAAAAATTTTATAAGCGTATTAATCACTAGTTTATTGACGTCAACTGAAATGTTTAACAGTTACATTTTACTTTGGTTATGTTGTGGAGTTGCTATTTAAAAATATTTAAAATTACTATATAAATTAGTACTGAATTTTTTGTAAAACAAAAATCTGAAATATTTTTTAGAATTTTTGAAATCATTTTAAATTATAAATATAGTTTTTTAAACTTCTTAAGGTTTTTTATTTTTGTGTTTGAAATGCGCAAACACAGGCACTTTGAAGATTTTTGAAAAACATCATTTTACAACAGCTGTAACTTTTTGATCCGAGTTTTTTTTTTTTTTTTTTTTTTTTACAAAATAGCTAAAGACTATGCTATAGCACCCCGTTATGTCGTTTTTTTTAATTTGCATTTTCGTTTTGTTGGGGATTGAGTAAGCAACGTAATAGTACAATTTTTTGTATTTGATGAGTGTCTGTTATAAAATAGCTCATTTCGACATTGTATGAAGTTGAAGACAAATAAAAAAAGTTTAGTTTTTGTTGTGCTTACAATTCTGAGACCAACAGCTAATATATGATGTAAGTATGGATAAAAAAATATTAATGGTTTCAAAGTTACAGAGATTTCAAATTTAAAATATGTCGTCTTGTGCAATCTCTGAAGAAAAAGACATTTTTTAAAGACAGGTTTTAAGCATTTTATTGAACATAACAATAAAATATACATAAGAAGTTTTCACAGAAATAATTAATTCACTAAACACGTAAGTGCCCTATGTCGAGCTCAATACGTTCACATTCTTCGTCGGTTTCTCATTGTAGTTATGAGGATTCATTGAGGAGTTTCATTCATTGAATAATCAGTTTCTAACCTTAAGGGGAACTTGTAATTGAGTCTTTTCAAAAAATTTGATAAGACCGATTGAAAAACTAAAACCTTGTATGGAAATAAGGCAATTTTGTTCAAATATCTTCAAAAGCAATTGTTCAGTATGCATATTTAGGTCCTTTTGAATAGAAACATAAACTTTTATGCACAAAATATTGGAAAAATTTACGATTTTCTTAATTTTTCATTTGTGCAAATAATAGGATTAAACATTTTAAGTGCTAAACCACAGTAAAAACTGTTTTTTTCAAAAATGTTAAATAGGAACTTTTGAACAGACACTCCTCATTTACATTAAGTGTTGTTTCAGAAAATATTTCAACAACATTTCATTGCAATTTCTCAAATTTGAATTTCTATAATTTTTGTTCAATTGTAACAAGAAGTAAAATAACATTTTTTTTGAAAAGTTAAATATCACAACTCTGGTACTTTTAATACGATTTTTATGTTTGTTAACTCATTTTAAAGAACAGTTACATTAAAAACGATTTAAACTCTTGTAAAACACTTCTCCATTTATTGGTCTCTTGAGCTAGTCTTAAAAGTCTATCAACCATCACGAAATGTTACAGATTTTATTTTTATATCAAATCGAATATTTTTAATCTATGTCGTCAACAATTTTGCTCTATGGGGAGCAAACATTTTATATAGGGAAGGAAAAGGTTTTATCGTGTTACAGGTAATATAGTTATAGTTTTCAAATTTGCTATTTCTACAAAACTATTTGTCTCAGTGTAACTATATTTTAAATGTAAGTACTGGAAGACCCTTAAGAGAAAAAAATAACTCGCTACTCTGTACGATAACGGATCTTTTTGAAAAAAAACTTTTAGCAGCGCAACGTGTAGAATTTCAAAATTATTGTTACGAAAAACAGTGCTCTGTAATTTTCGCGATTTGAAACATTTTCCATGAAAGTACATACATTATTTTGTGTATAAATTGTGAGTAAGGCATTTAAAAATCATATAAATATCTTTTTACATTTGAAATTGTGTTAGTTTAATTGATAAAGCTTAAGTTTCAAACGCAAAACCTTAAATTTTCTAGCAGTTTTTAACGTTTGTATTTGTTGCTTAATTGTGATAATTTTTTTGTCATAAATTTGACTTTTAACGTTAAAAAAAATTGTGAATCGAGGAAGGAGATCTTATAGAGATTTTTAAAAAAAATATCTAGTTGCCAAAATTAAAAAATTTAAATATATCATGATATTACCTAACCTCATTTCAGTTCGTGTATAAGCAATGGCCGAAAAAAAGAACATGCAAAAACGACGACAATACACTGAGAGAGACTTGCGATTGGGTTTAAGCTTAGTAATAAAAGACAAAAAAGCTATATATGCTGCAAGCAAAGCATCTGGAGTACCCTGGGCAACATTAAAAGATTATCTTAGCCGAGAAGAAGATAGCATACTAAAATTTATTCTCTCCTCAGATATGAAAATTAAACTTTACAATTATATAATATCAATGCAAGAGCAAGGATTTGGTTTAACAGTGTTTTAAGTTAGAAAAACCGCTTTTGAACTTGCCAAATTGGAAAACAGAGAGAAATATTTTTCAACCAAGGAAATGCCATCAATGAGATGGTGGACCTCTTTTAAAGAAAGATATGGCCTTAGTTTACGGGTTGCTTTAAATTTATCTGCCTGTAGAGCATCAATGGCAAATCTTGAAATAATAAGAGACTTTTATGAGAAACTTGAGTTGTTGGTGAAGCTGGGAATTAAAGATATTGCAGATCGCATATGGAATTGTGATGAAAAAGGAGTCAATTTTGTGACCAATAAGAGCAAGGTAGTTGCCGAGATAGGTAAAAGATACATTTACAACCGAACATATGCCGAAAGGGGGGAGAACCACACAATTCTGGGATGTGTATGTGCAAATGGTTTATGGATACCACCCTTAATAATCTTCCGAGGTTCGAAGTGGACCGATACCTTACGGCAAGGTGCGATGCCTAACTGTTTAGTAAAGTTGTCTCCAAGAGGTTGGATTACCTCGGATATATTTTTTGAATGGTTTCAGTTTTTTTATCAGTGCCATACCAGATAAAAGACCAGTGATACTCTTAATGGACTCCCATGCACCACATAATCTCCCCAGGTGGTTGATTTAGCAAAATCTAATTCAATTTATCTCTTTACTTTTCCGGCCCATAATACCCACCTCTTACAACCGCTAGATGTTGGGGTCTACAAATCAATCAAATATCGCTGGAATGAGTCAGTTAAAGATTTTATGAGAACAAATCCTTCTAAAAAACCAGGCAAGTCCGATTTCTAGGCATTTTGAATCCAGAGTTCATTAAAGCATTCAGTTTTTGAAACATAATGAACTCCTTTAAAAAGTGTGGAATTTGTCCATTCAACAGCAGCGCCATCAGTGCCGAAGCCATAGCTCCATCGAAACTAACAGAGGTCGATGCTCAAAATACACCTCCGAATAATTCAGGCGAGCTTGAACGTATCCTCGTCATACCCAAAATCATGACGACAAATAAAAGTGTTAGGAAAAGTTTCTATGCAAAATGTCTCAATACCGATCCTGAAGCTATATCATCAAAAACTAACGAAAAAAATACATCGAAATCTTCACAAGAAAACGATTTTATCGCAACTTTACGAAATTTCAGCCTATTGCAGGAGGATGAGTAACCTAGTTGTTCCTACGACTGGAGAGACAGTTCCTAAGACTGGATATGTGGCACATGTAAAGACTCTTTTTCTGATGATGTGAAAAAAAATGGGAAAAAATGGATTCAGTGTTCATACTGTATGACACCATTTCATAATCAATGTCATGACTTCGTCCCACATGATGATGAGGAATTTTTTCGTTGCCAGTTTTGTATAGAAAACTTTGAATTTTTATCAAAATAATGTGTTCCAAAATTATTAAATGTTGTATTACAGTATGTAGACAGTCAAAATATAGGTCAGACTCAAAATTCTTTCTTTGTCCACAGGAGTACACCTGTTCTTTAGTTGACAAGATTTTATATATTATATTTAAATCATCAATTATATTTAAAAACAAAGTATTTATTTTCAAATCTCATGGCATTGCTAATATTACTTAAAAAATGTTTGATTTAAGTGATTTAATAAACAAGAAACAGCATTTCGTGTGAAAACCTTTTTTTCGCTGCCTACAAAATGTAATACTATCTTCATATTTTAATATCCAGCATTATGACTAAAAATGTTTTTCAATGATTCTAAATATTTTTTTTCAACCGAATTTCTTTTGTATGGGTTTGTAACTACAAATAAATGAAAAATTTTTATTTTTTCTAGATTTTATGGAATTTTAATTTTATCACGATATTACCTAACTAATACCACGATATTACCTCACCTTATCACGATATAAGCTTATATTTTCGAAGGGTGCGTTGCAGTATTTTTTACTAAGAGATTCTAAGGTGAAAAGCCCAATAACGGTATAAAAGAGATGTATGCTGATTTGGAAATTTAAATTTTATAGACATTTTTTAAATTTCTATCACGATAATACCTTCTTCTACCCTACATATAAAAATACCTATTGATTTATCGATATCAAAAACTATAAATATTTGATAATGTTTAGGTTAGATCAAATTCAATTTTTCAAAATATTTTTAATATTATTTATAGGCTTTTTGGTCATATGTTAATATGCAATTAAAAACATAGTTTTAATTCATTTTTTCCCGACGTTTCGTTGGCTATTTTCCAACATTTTCAAGGGATTTTTTATTAAATTTCTAAAACAAAAACAAAGAACACTGGATTAATATATATATGAATTTACATAAAGTGACATAGTAGAAGATTTGAATGATTATTTTTTTGAAAAATTTTAAAAAGACATGAACTTACAAAATTATGTGTGTGGCATATATAACTTATTGGTAACTTTTTAAGAAAAATATTTGTTTTTTTAATCAAAACCCCCCTTGGTTAAATTCTGTCTACGGGCCTGCGGTAGATACCGCTTTTTTATCTCTTTTTATGTAGATACTGCGTTTTTTGTTTGAACTATTGCTTTAATTTGTGTACAGCGTGAATCAAAGTAACTGTCGCACTTGTTTTATGCCATAAATCAAAAGCACTGTGTAAACTTTATTAAATAAAAATTTTTATTTTTTATTTTAAGCATTCTTTATAACTCTTCATCATTAAATTCAAATCTTTCACCATTAATTTTTTTAAAAATTTAAAGCATTACGGGATGACGGAGGGCATTCCTTCAACAGAAATAAAATATTTCAAATTTACTCTGCACCACCTTTAAACGATTTTTGCCTTTTGTGCTGGAAAAGAATCTTGCTGAAAACAAAAGTGACCCTCTCTGTAAATTTGCTAGGCACGCCGCATAAAATAGTTCTTTAAAACATGTTCTAAGTAATATTCCGAATTATTTTATCGCCTTTTTCGATAAGAAGAAGGGGCAATTCGCCTCTTTCGGAGAAAGCGCCCCAAACCATGATTGACGAAACATTTTGAAATCTTTCAATGGTTTTTTTTTTCTTTAGAAATTTTTGCCAAGTAAGCTGCGTACACTTTATCATTTTGCAAGTTGTGGCTTGCTTGCAAAAACAAGAGTTTTTCGTCGGAAAATATGATACTGCAACCTGCGTGCTGGCGAAGGATCTGTGCACTTATTTCCTTTCGCAATATTATTATTATTATTGACAAATCTTTTGAAACGGTTCATGCAATAAATGTATAATTAATGCCAGAGTCGTAAATCAACAACATATGTTTTCCAGTGTTGCTTCTTTTTGTGTATTTAGTATTAATATAGGTGCGACAGTTACTTTGATTCACGCTGTGGATATGATATTTCATGTTAAAATATTAAGCAATTGAGCAAAAAATTCGAAATTTTTTTTATTTTCTTAAAGACGGAAGAAAGATGATTAAGGAAAACAATAAAATTTATTTTAATTTTCTTGCTAGATGCCGCACTCTTCCTTATTACGGCAGCGTAGTTATTTGTAAAACCTTTCGTTTTACTTTTATATACAAAATTGTGCGTTTTTATTTTTATGTAGCGTAAAATATTTTCCAAGAAATGAATTGTACTCTGTTACAGAAAAACGTTTAATGGCGTAAAGTGTTTTTAAAAATATTATTTTTAACCTACTTCTATATAATAGTAAAACATTCGTAGTTGTTTTAAAAAGATTTGTTTAACTTTAACAATGTGAGTTTTGATTTTTGTATGGTGTAAAATATGTTTAAAAATATAAATTTTACTAAAAGTTTTTAAAATGTGCGTTTTTGAAATTTTGTTTTCTCAGTGTACTTTGGATATCTACAAATTTTTATTAGCAATGAAAAAACAAAATTTCGATTGAATGGACTTATCGTTAGTGGTACTCAATGTCCCAGAGCAATTAATAGCTAACTTATTTTGGGTAGAAAACAAATTTTTTCAGAAATATAATTTTTTATTTTATTTTTTAGAATGAACCAGCGCTCAGGGGATGCCCCCATAAATGGGTAAGCATTGGGTTGATTCGGAAGATAAGTGATTGTTAGTTAGAGGGTGGATAAATGGAGTAGTGTCGGTGAAATTTGCACAGCTCGAAACTGCAAGGAAACTTGCTCGCAGGGAGACTATTCCACAACTAAAAGACTAAAAAAATAATTATCTCGGTAGTGTGATTCAATGGTAAAGGAGTGGGCTTGGACAGCTGCCCGAGTGGACCTGTGAAACACACGAGATGGTGGCGCCATGCCATGTATCTCCCTTGAACATTTCCCATTGTAGTACCTATACAGAAGGCTGAGGCAACCAACATTACGTCGATGCCCAAGAGATTTGAGGGAGGATGAAATATTTACAACTCCTATTAAATATATCGCTCGACTTTGAATTCGATCCAGAAGCTCCAAATAAGATCTTGGAAGCCTTGAAATATTTTTTGCACTGTTCTTTTCTTATATTTTTTTTTAAACTTGGAAATTTCTTTCAATGTGTCAAAAAGGTAAGATTTTGAAAAAAAATCAACAATATTAATGGTCGAATGTTAGTTAAAGTGGACTTACATACATCAGAGGGGACTCGAGCTCAATCACCAGTAAATACATGTTTTTTTAGTCTTGTTAGTTCAGAACTTCTATTATCATTTTAACTCATTTGCCAAAAAAAAGTTTCTCTTAAAGTCTTTTTCCTTATACAAAAAAAATCCCAGTTTTTTATTATTGCGAAATTTTATAATGAATTTTATCCAATTCCGAAATTAACTAATTTTCCATAGAAGATTTGGACTTTTTAAAAAAAGTATAGTAATGAAGTATGGTATGGTCATTTTTTAAAATTAAATTTTTATTTTTATTAGATCAGATTCCAATTTGAATAAAAATTAAAATTAAATGAAAGCATTTAATATGAGAAAAATTTTATGGCAAATTCGATCAATCTGTTCAAGTGTTACAAGAAGTCAATAAGAGTCCTTTCGACACATATCTACTGGTGTAGTTTGCACATACTGTATTTGACACTTTAACGTTAATTCTGAATAGCTCTATAAAACTACAAAAACTATAGATAAAATTTAAATACGTTACAAAATTCAGCTTGCAGAATTCAATAACCTTTTTAAATCTAGCTAAAGACTTGATTTGTTGCATGTCATTGAAAAAATTGTTAATTCTATTTCGGAGTCATCTGGCATATAGAACTGGTGCTGGACATTTTCAGCTGATAACATTTTTCATACTGTGACAGTGCCAAAAGCATAAAAAACACTTCAACCTACATAATTAAAATCTCCTTCCGCAGAATTCAAGTCGGCTCGAAGTTTCTTCTCAGCAATGGTCTGGCTCACAACCAGCTGAAGTAATTAATTTCAATAAACAAAAAACAATCGTCACATAATTTACTGTCTAGACATTGGAAAATTTAGTATTTTCAATTACCATTTCGGAATTGCACAGTAGAGTGTGTGGATGCGGGACGTAGTGGAAAGCCACCTCGAATTGCCTAACGGCATAGGTTGTCTACTAACTCGAGTGAATGTGTGCTTGTTTATATGAGTGTCGAACATGCGTTTAAATGCAAACAACAGTACACAAAAATATATATATACATCTACATATAAAAAAACATTTCAAAAGGATGCATGAGCGCAACCCCATATTTTTTATTTTTTTTGTGTTGCTTCTAAAATGCAACCTCAAGTTGCCATTTATTATGCAACGTTATGACGGCGTCTGCCAACGGCACGCACAGCCGGCACTCGGTCTGGTCTGGTCTGGCTGCATCATCAGGCATGGCCAAGGTTGACGACGAGGCCAAGTTGAATGCAGTTGGCAGAAAAATTAAACTTGCACAACATGTGACAGCGTAAAGTTGCAACAGCAAGCAAGGATAAGGCGAAAGGATTTGTAAGCATTTGCTTGAGGTTGAGCTTGAGTAGAAAAATAACATGCATGGCTTCACCGCGTGCTGACGAAGAAGCCATACAAGGATATTATAGCAAATGCAACACCAACAAAGACAACAACAATAAAATGCATTTTTAAGTAACACAAAGGAAAGATTTGCTCGTCAAACTGAATGCATTCAATCATTAATTAAAAAAACAGTAAAAAGAGTTGCATTAAAATGAATGAACGAATGAATGATACTGCATGCAAATGATCAGTTCTTTATTTTAGCATATATGAAATTTATTGTTGATTTTTTTTGTTGTTTACTCAAAAGTATGTATGTATAGACGAAAATACATATTCAGATATCTCTCATTACATTAAAGTAATGTATAAGAGATATCTTTGTTACACTCATAATAAAGCGGCAATGTAAAATTAATGTTTTCCAATGTTTTTTCCAATGTAAATCAGAAAACGTTCATTTTACAGCAAAAATTAAATTTTTCAGCCAATAAAATTTTTCAAATTTTCATCACAAATATTCCCCTATTAATGACAAAAAAATATCATTATTTTTACACTTTTAATGCACGGCTTACCTACGGAGCTGTTTAAGAACGGAGGCGAAACTCTATTTCAATGCATTCAAGAGCTTCTCTGCAGAATATGGTCGGAATAATGCATTTCGAACGATTGGAATATCAGTGTGCTCTGCCCAATCCACAAGAAAGGCGATACCTCTATTTGTGTCAATAACCGTGGGATAAGCCTTCTTAATATCGCATATAAGGTCCTGTCTAGCGTTTTATGTGAAAGATTGAAGCCCATTGTAAACTAACTGATTGGACCTTATCAGAGCGGCTTCATACCTGGAAAGTCCACCATCGACCAGATTTTCACTCTACGACAAATCTTGGAGAAGACCCGAGAAGAACAAGTCGACATCCACCATCATTTTGTCGACTACAAAGCCGCCTTCGACAGCCCAATAAGGAAGCACCTGTACTCCACCATGTCTGAATTTGGTATTCCTGCAAAACTAATAAGACTTTGCAGCATGACACTGGGTAACACCAGCACCGCAGTTAAAATCGGGAAGGACCTCTCCCCACCATTTGTTACCAAACGAGGTTTCAGACAAGGTGATTCCTAATCGTGTGACTTTTCAACCTAATGATGGAAAAGATCATTCGAGCTGCTTATCTGAGACGTAGTGGCACAATATTTTACAAGAGTGTTATGCTGCTTGCGTATGCTGATGACATCGATATTATTTGCCATAATAAGCGCGATGTCAGTGCAGCATTCCCCACATTAGAAAGAGAGTCAAGTCGGATGGGTCAGGTAGTGAATGTAGATAAGACGAAATACTTAGACGAAATACAAAGAAACAGTGCCAGCATCTCAGAACCCACGTTACAGCTGGCAATATCTCCCTCTAGTTTGTGAAGGACTTCGTTTATCTCGGATGTAGTATAAACTCAACCAACGACATCAGCATTGGGATCAAACGAAGAATAACTCTTGCCAATAGGGGTTACTTTGGGCTCAATAGGCAATTGAGAAGCAAAGCCCTCTCTCGACGAACCAAAAGCTTTCTCTATAAATTGGTCATTATGCCCTTCCTACTTTATGCATCACAAACCTGGACGCTGAGCAGTTCGGGGGCCTTACTCTGTAATGCGATTCGAAAGTGAAATTGTTCGATTTCGGAAAAATTATACTCTGTAATCCGACTTTCGTATTTAAAAATCTGACATTCGCATTTAATTTTATCCCCTTTCGAAGAACGCATTTTCGGTACTTGGCGAAGCGAATACGAATGTCAAACTCATTAGATTTTCGGAAATTTTATTCAACATCTTTTTAGCTAGCGCAAAAATTAAATGCAAGTTTGTTTTTCTTTTTTTATCTCATTTTATTTCAATCAATGACTTTTTTCAGGGAATTCACTAACTTAAAAAATTTTCACACAAAAGCTTGCTAATTTGAGCTTTTGGTTGATTTTATACAAGGACATGCGGATTTGGCAAAGGGTTGTCTTAAGACGGCAGCAGCAAAGATTTCTGCCAATAATTTGTGGCAAAGGATCGCCATCGATTTAAATTCAGCCGGGCCACCAACGCGAGACATTGTTGGGTGAAAAAAAGTGAGTAATGTTATTTTAAGATGCCGCAAAATGTTTAAAAATTATATTCATAGGTTTGGGCAGATTATAAAAACCACCTGAAGGCCAAATTAAGGAAAAATAAAAGCAGCATATCTAACACTTGAGGTAACCTTCAAAATACTCCTCACTTTCACCATTAGAAGAGCAAGTGATGCAGCTGCTCTCCATTAATGAAGCGGTGAGTAGAAACATTTTGGTGTTCGGCAAAGCTCAAGCACAGCTTTATGTTTCACTGCAGAAATAGAAGACGAAAACATTGAAGTTGAAACTAATGAATTGTCTTTTTACAGAGCAACCAATACTAACACGGAAACTACCAAGCCGCAGCGTTATTGCCGTAAATTAAACGGAACATGCAAAGAAAATTTATTACGCAAACAAGTATGTAACCAAATGAAATACCAAGAAAGCTCTCTAAAATTATTGAGTTCAATTGATGAAAGTCTTAAAATAATAGCCCGATATAATAGAAAAAATTACGACCAAGAAAAATTTGATTTTAAGAAAAAAAGCTAAATGAAACTAAAAGAAAGAAGATTTCAAATTAAAGAAGAAATGCTTAAGTTAAAGAAATTAAAAAGTATTAAACATTAGCGACTTCAACAATAACAATTTTTTTTCTTGAATATCAGGCTTTTTTACTTTTTATTTAATTTTCTCATTTTGTTTTTATCCAAATTGATCTTGCATAATTTTAATTTTCTAACTTTTCTCATTTCTATTGTTTGTCTTTTTTTTAAGGCTTTCATGAATTGAACTCAATACTTTTACAGAGCTAGTGATATTGAATTTGTTAACCATATAGCATTTTAAAATCTTCTATCAATTTACGAGCTATGGGCTGTCTTCCTCTAATTACTAATATGTAATATTCCTATCGCTGTCAAAGAGACAAAACTAGTACAAATGGTTACCTAAAATCTTGCCTTGAAGAGCGCTAAATTGAGTTTTTGTTTAATATTTAAATTATATATAAAAATCACTGTTATATAATAAAATGCATTCATGTTTTCTTTATTTTCATTTAATAAAATTTTATAAAGTTCCTTATTTTCATCTTGACATGCTGTTTTTTATTCGATCCCTTACACTTCTTCCTATGCTTAAATTTGTAGCATTTTCTTGAAGATTATTATAATAGAGGTCGACAATGTCATATTCATCATTTAGCATTTCAACAGGTTAAGAAGCGTTATATGATATGCGTATGTTGTCAAGAGCGCTGCAAACATTGAAAATTTGAGGCGTTTTCTTTGGCGAGTAATATAACTCTCTTGCAGCCAACAAACATCGGACTCCAAAATAACTACTGGGAAATTAATACAATAATCAATATAAGCATTATAATATAAATATATTGCTTACTTTATTAAACCTCATTGGTCCCTCGAGAAATACATCTAATCGATCCCATTGTATGCGCGTTTTGTGATTTATGTTTTGTGATTTTTTATGTTTATTACATTGTTTACTATCATATTAATACATTTGAACTTCATAAAGGTAGATTTAGAATGAAATTAATTAAAATATTACATATATTAGAAAAAAAAAATTAAATTTTTAACTTTTGTCAATTATTAGTACATTTTTCGCATAAATTGAAATTATGTTCAGCACAAATGAAATTTCTGCACTTTTTACAGCGTGTAGCAAAAACATTTTTGTTATTTTTATATGTGCAGATGTAGCATCGGCATCGTTTTGATGAACTTGGTAAATGGCGAATCTCCCGAATTCTTTGAATAACACTGAAAGCATCATTACTTTGAGGTTGTTTTTTACGTTAAGTGATATGTTTTTTAACGAGATTCAATCCAAGCTCCTCGATAAAAAGGCGACGACGAATATTATGGTTCGTTTAGAATTTTTCCAATTCGGGAACAATGCAATGAACATCACGAATGCAATAACATCAAGCATGTTACAAAATACTGCCATTGGTCACCGATTGACTTTTCGTTTGCATGTGTACGTAGCCACCATTTGATCCATAGTATCAAGTCCACTCTTGGTTTTGTTGTAGTCTTCAATGATGTAAGGTTTCTTCTTTTTAATATTCTCATTTATGCTGACAACATTGTGGTATGTACTGAGCAATGTCACAAATCGGTTCCGGCGAGGAACATATGACAACATAACTGCTTGCAATTTATGTTCATATACAACTTCTGTATGATAAATTGGCTTTTGACGCATGTCGAGTAGAACTGAAGGAATTTAGTCCTATTTTTCCTTATTGTTCCCAAAATAGTCATGCGATTCTTATGTAAATCTTCTGCCAATTAATACGAAAGCAAAAAGTGGTCACACGTTACATTTCTGTCAGAAAGTCATTCTACCAAATCCAAAACAACACGCCGTCCAAGATTACGTTCCTGAGTGGCCTTACGATTCCGACCAACATAAATTTGTGTGTTGTATGCATACCAGCTTTTTGAGTCGCATAGCACCCAAATTTTGATACCATATTTCGCCGGCTTGGGTGGAATATACTAACGAAACGGACATCGCCCACGATACGGAGCTAACTGTTAATCTACGGTAATGTTTTTTTCCTTGTGTGTACACAACTTTCAAATTATGATTCCATTTATCGTATACATTTCGAATCGGTACCAATTTGTCACGTACAGAACTTGTAGATGCAGTGTTGGCCAAACGTTGTTCGCGGTCATCAAATCGAATGCAACCATGGATACGCTTGAACATTTTCAAAGACATTGTTTCTCTAAATATTGGCCGACCAGTTTCGTCATTCCACAGTTTAGTGACACATTCACCGTATGACCGATATACACCAGAAAGCAGCAACAATTCAAAGTATGCGTCCAAATCAATGTTTTCCCAATCGTCCTTGTACTTTCGCACACTATATTAATTCGTCATGGTCAAAATAATATTCTCAACCGGTTCAAGGAACATGTGAAATGCAGACGAAACATAAACTATAGTAGCAGCTGCTAATGCTTTTGGACCTGAATTATAACAAATATGAAACATATAATGACATGAACTCATAACAAAGAGGGTAGGTTTTTACCTTTTTTTAGAAATTTTCTGCACGTCGAAATGAATTTCTTCGATTTATTTCAAATGGGTGCGATGAATATTCAATTTTCTTATTTTTTTAAAAATATTTATTTTCAGGATTTGCTGCATTTCTTCTGCTAAATATTGCAAAAAGTGGCTCAATGTCGTCTTT
>OY986435.1:155588595-156031095 GCA_963920525.1 Dichetophora obliterata | reverse complement strand
GTAGGGTTTTATCAGCCGCAAATTTTTTTTTGCATCAAGTTTTTAAAAACGAGCCATAAAGGGGGCTCCAGTACAAAACTGTTGGAAAATTTAAAAATAGTGCAAATGATGAGCATACGCTTTATTTCACTGAAAAAAAAAATGTACCCCTCGAATTATTTTTTTGTACACCCTAGTACACATTCATATAAAATTTTTAATTTAATTAATGCAATTTTCTATATGACCTTGTTATTTATTATGTTGATTTATATGATTTAAATACAAATTCAAAATGTATTTAAAATCTAGTATGATTTAAACTATCAAACATTTAGAATTTGTTTTTAAGTCATATAAAATCAACATAATAAATAACAGGGTTATAAAGAAAAACATTAATCAAATGGTAGAGCATGACCAAACAGAAACATCCTGAAAATATATCAGCAAAAATCTAAGATCAACTTCAGTAACCATGCTTTATTAGAGGAAGATTTCCAACAGACTGCTGGACTCCATAATAATAACATAAGCATAAAAACTAAAGTAAAGCAAATATACAACAACAAACACGAAAATATGCAATGAAAGAAAAACTGAGAAATTGACACTTAAAATCTCATAGCCTCTGTGGTGCATTTTGCTAATGCGCTTGCACGGTGTATCACAAAGATTTCTGATGAAGGCTGTAGCTGTTTTCCTTTTCATTTTGAAAAGTTTTTGTTGTTGTTTCTTTGGAAAAATTCGTTCTTTTCGGAAATGAAAAAAAAAAACAATTAATTGTTCTAACCTTGACCAAAGCTCAATAAACGATTTTAAACTATCAAACAACTATAATTTGTATTTAAAATCAAGTATGATTGAAACTATCAAACATTTAGAATTTGTACAGAACACATACATTTATGTATTGCCGCCATTAAGCGAATTCAGAACCAATGTCAATATCCTTGGGTTCAAGGGAGAGGCATTTTTATGTGCAATTTAGATTTATAAAAAAAAATTAAAATGTTTTCGCTGGAACATTATTTAAATAATATTGGTAGAAACCAGGGTTCAGAAATTTTCACTCATGTAACAGAAATCTCCAACATAAATGTCAATAAACACTATTTGAAGCACACAACACACAATGTTATTTTCATTTCATTTTTGTGTGTAACGTAGTTATCGTGTTGTTGATCATCCAACATGAATTCTTCGTTTTAATATTTGCTTGTGCGTCACAAACTCCAACAATGATCGATCTCAACAATTCTCTGTGTTTCAGTTTTACACTTATGTTTGCGTCAAAATGTTCATGTTGGAGAATTCAGGCCTTTGTCAAAACCAAAACAAAGACAATTTTTCCAACATGAATAAGTGGTGTTTGCAAAATTGTCTTTGTTTGTGTCGGTCATTAAGATCGATCACTACCGTCGTGTGGCGTAAAAAACAAATGCTGTTCTGGTTGCTGTGCAGCGTATTGAATTGGTTTTTGGCCAAGTGTAGCAAATTTCGGCGTCAATTAGAAAATATTTTAAAATATTAAAATAATAACCTAATAATATGTTTTTTTCAAGAGACTTAAACGTCATTTATCAGTGTTAAAGGGTCGCTGATTTCGAATCTAAATTCAGAATTTTAAAATTCAAGATGGGGATAGGGTTGCCACCTTAATTTTTTTTAGTTTTATGAATTCGGGGCTGGCAAAAAAAAAATGGTACACTAAAAATGGGTCGCTGAATCCGAATCCGTTGTCAGAATTTTAAAATTATAAAATTTTGTCACCTTTTTTCAAACACAATCAAATTTTACGTTAAATTTTGCTGAGTATAATTGCAGTTTGTTTTAACTTTCTAATGAGGCAAATGGCTGTAAAACATCATTAAATCTCGGCGAAAAAAATTCGAGCACATAACCTTTAAGAATCAATTAAAAACAATTGTGACGACATTGAGCGGTCAGACCAAGTGCGATGGACTCTTGAGAATTTCTACAAATAATTCTTGTAATTTTAACTTTTTCTGTTTTCGTCACACTGTGTTATTATTGATAAAAGTTTTAATTCAGCCTTATCAGAATTCGAATCTTATTTTTATTTGATCAAATAGCTCGAGTTAAAAAGAAAAAATGTTAGATGTTATCTCTTTTTCTACTATTTCTGTAAAATTACGGTAGTTAAAAAAATGTCGATTTTGTTTCAAGTAAAAACATTTTGTAGAGGTAAATAGTTACTTCTATCTGATAAATCTACTATAGATAAACAACTAAAATTTTTCAAAAAATAATTATTAATAAAATTACTTAAAATTAATTGGCAGTTCATTTCTTTGGCCGAAATTTCTTATTTAAATTATTAATAGTTCTTAAAATGTATGAAAAAACAAAAAGAAATTCTTTAAATTCATCAAAATTCATAACGTCCGCCTATTTTAATTCTGTGCAATTTGAAATGAAGTACAGCTTTATGCTGTCTCTTTGTTCGATTATTCAATATATCACATTTTCACCCAAAATTTTGTATAGTTTTATATTATAATACTCTTGGAATACCTTGAACTCTTATGTCCTTTTTGAACTGTGTGAAAAAAATTATATATGTATGCACTTCACTACATAACCATTTTAATTCTTTTGGAAGTTTTTTGTATGATTATGACGAGCAAAAATGCAAAAAATGACAAAAGCATGTTATGTAAAAAAGGTCAATCTCATTTTTAAACATTCTGTTAAGACTATTCAAATCTCCAACCATTCCGCTTGCACCATCAGTGGCTATTAAATTTGGTAAAGGTATCTTAAGTTTTAAAAAAAGACTGTAATTGTTTTTAATTAGCCTTTGAAATTTCTAGTAAGCCCAGAGGCCTATCTTGCACGTAATTAGATACAGAACTGACGTATCTTACTGCTAAAACTAATGTTATTTTTGCTGAAATATTCGTCGATACGCCCTCGACAAGGGAAAAGTTTTTGTTTTTAGTGATGCAATTATTTGGTCAGCTGCCTTTTTCCCAACATCTTGGCAATATCTGTCAATTTGGTCTAGCATTTAATTAACTTATCTATTTTAGAATCCAGACAACCAATAGAAGGTCAATCTATTATATCACAGAAGATATCATAAACTCTAAATATAAAACCTAATAATGTTTACTTTATTAAATTTTA
Organism: Dichetophora obliterata; assembly: GCA_963920525.1. Taxonomy (NCBI): domain Eukaryota; kingdom Metazoa; phylum Arthropoda; class Insecta; order Diptera; family Sciomyzidae; genus Dichetophora; species Dichetophora obliterata. The sequence continues at coordinate 156,027,963 of OY986435.1, read as the reverse complement.
CAAAAAAAAAAAGAATTAAATAATCTTGATTTTTCTGAAAAGTTACCAAAATAGAAATCTGCCTACCAACCTATCAAGCCAAAAAAAGTTAAAATTTTTAACTAGCTATTAAATAAAAAAAACTTTGCAAATATGAGGTGGCCCTTTTTTAATTTCCAAAATATTTTTCCAAATTTTCCGTTCTCACGCATATATGTATAACCCTAAATGCCGTTTTATATGCCAACATTTTAAAAGATACGTTATTGAATTTATTTTATTTCCAAAAAACATATCTTTGTTATGAAATATGAATATTTTTCCTTTTTTGGATATTGGAAAGAATTTCAAAATTATAATTAAGTATAGCTACAAAATTGTAAAAAGTATCATTTTAGGGACAATTGTTAAGAGTTTTGGTATTTTTTATAAAATGCAGAGTTAAAAAAATTATTCCTGAGATCAGTGAATATTTTCTAAGAATTCTACATGTTTAAAATTAAGAAATTCGATTTCGAATTAATTCTGGCTAGCATGCTCTCTCATATTACTTTGCGACGAAAGTGATTCGGAAAATAACTAAAATGATTTTCAAAAAGTGCATGAATTTGTCCAACTTTTCATAATTTTATTTTTATATTATAACCTGAATGAATTTAAAGGCATTAGATGTTAAGTTTTTAAGCGCTAAATAAAAAACTAGTCTCAAAATAATGAAGTAGTAAAATTTCAAATATGTATTTCATTCGGTGTTACCAACTTTCAAAAATATTTATACCTAGCGCTAAAGTAAAAACGAGTAAAGTCGCTTTAATAACCTTAACCCATTAACTACGGCTCCCAAACGCTTCATACGATTTCTTTCAAATTGCGTGTGCTTTCTGATATTGACCACAGGAACTACCACACCAAATTTCAACTTTGTATCTTTTACCGTAGTCCAGATATGAATTGGGTATAAAAATACCCAATCGGCATTAATGTGTTCTAAATGGGCACAAATTCCTTCTGCAACGACTGCACAGCTTAAAATCAGGAATTTTCTACCAATAGCAGGTATAGTTGGTTAGTTTGCTGAGATAGATTTTACAATTTTTTTATATATAAGAAAAATTATATTTTTTTATATAATGTTTTAATATTTTTTATAATTTTTTATATATATTCTTTTATATGTATATTTTTTTTATATATTATAAGGGATAAAAACACAAATTTTCTGATTTTTAAGCTTAATCACTTTTGACTTTAAAAAAGTAGTAGTTATCGTAAAAATTCCTTGGCACACTCCAAAAACAATTTATAACTTTATGTTTACTTAAAGTAACAAACAAAAAATTAAGCACTTAGCTGTTACCAATCCTGAAATATGATTTATTCTGCAGATGCATTTTCATGGGTAAAAAACTACCCAACCGCGGTTAATGGGTTAAGGTACTATTACAGTGTGTTGCTATAAAAAAACAACTTTTTTATTTTTTTTACCTAGTATCATTAATTTTAATGATTCAAATTTTTTACATAATGAAGCATTATTCATAAGGAAATAAAAAAATTTTTTTTTGTCTTTATAGTTGTTGTTAATTTTCTACAGGGCGTTGAAGTTAGCGTGTTTAAAAAATTGTTGCAATTCGTCTCCAGCATTTACAAAGCGTCTTAAAGTAAAAAAATCAAATTGCACTTTTGAGTTAAAGGTTGTAGTTGAGCACTCGACCTATGCAAGTTAAAAAAAGGCATGCGTAAAAAAAAAATGTACAAAAAAACACCCTTTTTTGCCGAAACTTTCAGCCATTCAAAAAAAAAAACTATAAAAATTTTTTGGATTTTTATAGGGGTAGTGCTTAACAGAGTATATAAGGATCACAATGAATCAAGACTCATCGAAATCGAATAAGTAGAACTACAGATATTTTAGAAGCCGATTCAAAAAACCTTGTTTCGAGAAAAACGCGATTAAATATTAAAAAGTTCTTGAATATAATGCGACATACGAATATAATACATGTTATAACTTTTTTTTCATATGATATTTTTTTCTAAAATTTTGTATACGTATTCTTAAGACCTTAAAAAACCATATTCTAACGTAAAAAATTGATTTTTTAAAAAAGATCAATTTACAATTTGGAATCAAAAAATTTCCGTTTATTTGGTTTTTGTATTCTTAAAATCATACATATGGGTATTAAATAATATTAAAATTTTATTGGAAGACTAAAATTTTATGCAAGATCCATTTCGTTTTAATGTAAATCTAACTATCATTATACTGTGTAGCAAATCAACCTATTCCGCAGATTATTTTAATAATATTATAGACTGAGAATGCGCGTTCAACACTTGTGTTTGAAATTGGAACCATGACAAATGCCAGTACAAATTTTGAGACATTTGCAAAACGCTTGCAGCCAGCTGCGTCGCAATCATTATATACCTCAAAATAGAAACCTGCTGACGTAGAAGTGTTTGACCATTTTTTATTACCTAATTGGAGTCATTCATTCTCGATATCATTTTTGTTTCCATATATATATATGTGTTCGTTGAATGAGGTTAATGTTATAAATTTAAATGGGGCTACGGGCGTGTGACGGGCGTGTAAGTTCCACTGGAGTGTAGAATTATTGCTGGCGTATGGAATACAATCTTTGGCTATGTTCAGACGACAATCAAATGATTAAGCTAATCCCTTCTGTTCTTCTTTTTTACTCTATTTAACTAATTGATCCAGGTCATGAGCGTCATCAAAATTTTGATTATGTTCGAAGTTAATTTTCGCTCTGACATATTTAATTTTTTATACTGGAAAAAAAAACCACAAATTTCGATTAATTCAGTCATTTGATTCTCGTCTGAACACAGCCTTTTTTATTTGCTTTTCAATACACTCCTGTCAAATTAGAAAATAAAAATTTTCCGGCTACAGCGTGTTCTGTAGCTGCACGACAAGCTCGGCGTGTGATGTGGATTGTGCTTATAACATAAGAAATACATTGTTCTATATTGACAGGCTACACGCCACCCGCCTGCAGCCACAATTGTGTTTATAACATAAGTATTGGCTTTATGTTGGGCTTGACCTTTGGGTGCATATAAGCAATTATTTTTAGAATTGATAAATTTTCCGGAAGCCATTTTTGTATCTGCTCTGCCAGGCAACATAAAAAGTTCTTGTATCTTTCTCTGACATCTATAAGTAAGTCTTCTTATACTTCATTTCCACACGGAAAGTTTTCTTGCCAGCAAGTCTGGGATACAGGCAAGTCTGTACTGGCAAGTTTTTCTTCTGTGCTGTTCTGTCTTTGATGCTGTGCTCTTTTTTCCTTTGTATTTTCGATTTGCTGGCAAGAAATCTTCAAATACTTTGGTAGGCTCAACATTGGCACTTTGTAAAAGTAAGTTTAATTGCATCACATTTTTTAATTCATTTATTAGAAAAATTAAAAAAGCTTTGAAAGGTTGTCTTCTCATGCTATCGTTAAGTTGTTTTGCCATTAAACATTTATTGTCAGACTTAGCTATTGAAAATAACAATTTGAAATCTTCCCATTATTCAGCTTAGACCTTGAATTTTTTTCGGTAAGCATTCATCATTTGAAATAACGTTTTATATTGTTCAACACGTTTTGGTCTTTATGAAAACCAATTATGTGCTTCTCTCACAAAAAATTCTAACTGACATGGTAATAGTTCAGCAGATTTTTCCGCACATAAATGCAAAGAGTGACTGGCACATTTGACATCAATCAAATCGTTCTGTTCCCTTTTTAAATATCGGTCACCGAATTATGTCTAGCAACCATAACGTTAGTTCCATCAACGCCAATTCCGCTCATGTTTGCAATTGTTAAGCCATAATTTTCAAGTTGATTTATCATTGCCTTATGTACACTTTTGGCGTCAAATTCTATTATATGAATTATTCTATACAAAGTTGTGACAATTTGTCTTGCCTCGTGAGAAAAAAATGCACGATAGTGGATAACACTTTTTTTGTCGAAAGATTAGTACTTTCGTCGATAATAATTGAATACAGATAATCTCCAATCTCTTCAATTAAAGCTTGAAGCATTTATGGACCAAGCACATTTTTAATTAACATGGAAAACACTTAGTGCGATGAAGCTGAAGGTTTTTAAGAGTATCTGAAGAAGGATCCAATTGAGGAAATACATTCATCAAATTATCAGCTATTAAAAAAGAACAGTGATCAGCGATGAAGGCAGCAATGTTCAACTCGGCGATTTTCGTATTTTCCGACAAGATTGGTTCATATATATGAGATATAGACTTACATGACTTTGCTGATTTTTCCCATTTCGTTGCTCTTTTATGTTTTTCAGTTTTAGCGTGACTAACCAAATTTTTTTTGTATGCTTTTAACACTACATGACAATATTTACAACCCGCCAAAGTGTAGTTCACAGCATTAGGTGCAAGCAAATCTACAATAAAAACATAAATTGTAAATAATGAAATGTGTCTTAAATATGCTAGGAAGGTAGGTAGAATTAAATCCTTATTAAAAATTAAATCCACACACTAAATAGAACTTTACCTTTCAAATCAGGATCCGTTTTCCAAGTTCTTGTATACTTTTGAAAATAATTTTTTTTTTTATCCTTAGGCATAATTCAATTTGATTAAACAACTCGCAAACTCTATCCAATAAGACTGTACAAATTATACACATTAAGAGTTGTAAAATTATAATTTTTGTAACGAGCAGGTAATGAAACGGAAAAAATGTGGAATAAATCTGTAGAAAAATCGGAGTAAATTCTAATAAATTTGATTATCCTATGCGTAAGATTGTCAAAATCTTAAAAAAACCCCTAAAAAATCCCATTTTGGTTTGTACCCCCTAAATTTAGGGAGAAAACCACTAAGTTGGTAACACTGATTTCATTTAGGTAGCTGACAATATCAACCAATTAATTTCTCATCGTTTATTTTCGCTTTTGTTCGCAAACGCATACTCGGAGTATGCCAAAGCATGGCAGAATAACCAGGTTGGGTAAAGAGATTCACCACACCGACAGCTAATGTTAAAATTAATTTTAGCGATGCCACTTTTCAGTATTTTTGATTATTGTGAGACAAATGCTTTGAAGGGTATTTTGGTAAAAATTGGAGAGTAAATGGGATAAAGTAAGAAAAAATGTATATTTTATGAAACAAATACATTTTTATGTGATTTTAAAATTTTATTTTCACTAAATTATTATTGCCCATTATTTTTTGTTTAGTTTTTTGAATTCTTAATTTTAATATAAATATTAATTTAAAAAAATGAAAAATGCAAAAGCGTGACTGTTTGAAGCAATGAAATAAGAGTAAATGGCCCAATCTACATCAGCAAATTCTAGGACGCTGCTTCAAATTTTGCTTAAAAATAAAAACTTGTACTTCCCGTTTTCCAGTTTAGTATAAAGAATAATATTTAACAGATTCCGCTCTCAGTGTGCATAAATGTGCAGCCTACGTCACATGTGAGAATACATGCACACAAAAATCACATACACAACAAAAGAAACTAAGCAAATCTAATAAGCTTATTGGAAAACAAACTAAATATAAAGAAACAGTCAAACTGCTGTAAAAATACATAAAGCAACACCTGTTTATGGAACTTTAAAAACCACGTTCATCAAACATATCATTGGCCTACTTAAAACTGTCAGACTTTTGGTTTGTAGAGCTTTCATGTAAAACAACAACATAAGTATATAAAAACAGGTTGGTAAAGTGTGGTATTAATAGTACGGGGTTTCTTAGCCACACTGAAAACCACGCAACTGTGAATACCCTTAATGATACAATCATGGATTTTCTTTGAATATACGGCAGCACTGTATTTGGTGATTTTGACATGATTTTGACATGATTTTGACATGATTTTGACATTAGCTGTCGGTTTGGGGAATCCCTTTACCCTACCTGGTTATTCTGCCATGTGCCAAAGCATCATCACGATCATACAAACTCCTTGGACACAAGCTACACACGATCTTTCCTGTAACCCCTCTCTCTAGCACACATGCGACTTATTTTCGCTCGCAACCCTTCTACACAGCATGGTATGAATAGCTAGTTCTTGCTTTCACTAATTTAATACTGTGATATTGTTTTCACAAAAACTATTTCCTTCTTTTGCTTAAAACCGCGTTCATAGTGGACGCTTTGGCTGAAGCTAATGCATAAAGCTGCTTGACGAGCTTTTTTTGACTATAGTGAACGGTTATTACACGCTGCACAAAGTTGAACGCTGCCTGCTTTACAGCCCGAACAGAACCGAAGTGGATGTCAGTTGTCGGATTCGCCGGAATGGAATCTATATTAATTTTTCTCTGACGGCTGGTGGATCTCTCTCTGAGTGACTTAAATGTTGCCATATTTTTGCTAATGATTGGGTACGTTCTGTGCTATTTTCCTAGATTTTACTTTGATCTGATATTCTGTTTTTGTGTCTGTGTTGCATTCATGTGAATTCAAAGCAAAATATGAAATAATTTGTATCATTCCCATAATGAAATGCAACCTTGGTCCTACAATCACCACCGCTCCAATTCTGGACGAGTTCTCAGCGTATTTCGCCGAGAGAGGACCGCCAACCGACAACCGTTTTGGTTCTGTTCGGGCACTTATGCTGGTGGCTGACTGCTGCTTTGTTATCATTTTTCTCTTTGGAAAATAATGCCCTCAATTGCGTTTGGCAAAGTAAGATTTTTTTTAATGAGTATGTAAAGATCCAACCAATAACAAACAAAAGTTCAAAAGAACTTGAAAACAAAAAGCATAATAACGGTAGAAAGTTCAGCACAAAAAGTGCCCAAGAAGTAAGCAAGAACAACGAAAACAATGTAAACAAACGAGCACCACGAAACGAAACAAGAACGCAACAACATCACAACAATTCAGCTTAAAAAATATCCAACAAATGACAAAAAAAAAATTCAACGAAAATACTGTTAACAGTCAAAATAGATAAACAAGTGCCGAAATCCATTTAAAAATTCAGTACGACGCAATAAATAATAAAACCAAACAAAAAATTTAAACTATGTGATCAAAGAAGAATAAAGCGCCGAAAAGCATTTTAACCCTTCGTTGCATGGGATTGCACATATGCAATGTTGACTTCTAAGAGATGTGGCGTACACACCCTGTTAATATTCGTAACTGGATTTTAAAAAAAAAATAAATTTAGAAATTTTTTTATTAGTTGTTGCTTCCTTTTGTCAAATTGGTGATTTGGTTTGTCCAAAATATTGAGTCGAACAAGATATTTCTTATTCGTATACAAAATAAGTGAATAATTTTAATAATTATTCAATATATATAATAAAAACTTTTATATGTAAGTAATATTCTGGAATATAAGTTAATTTTCTTGAAGCATAATAATTGTTTTGTGCAATATAACTTGACTTACGTAAAATAAATAGCTTAGTTGCAAATATGCAATATCATGCGTTTGAGACGTTTTGAAATTACATTGCAGATATGAGGCTATATTGCAGATGTGCAATTCCATGCAATAAACTTTAATTAAAGCTGAAGACTTTTAGTGAGCTTTTACAGTGCTTACTAACGACGAAATTCGAAAAATTTTTGATTCATGGGAAAATAGCGAGGATGAATTAAGTGAAGATGATGATAATGATGCGTAGTCAGCGTAGCATGTTCCAGATTAGAAAGAGAGTCAAGTCGAATGGGTCTGGCAGTAAATCCAGATATGACGAAATACTTGGTGTTAACAAACAAACAGTCCCAGCGTCTTGGAACCCACGTTACAGTTGACAATACCTCCTTCGCGTTTGTGAAGGACTTCGTTTATCTGGGATCCAGCATAAACTCAACCAACGACATCAGCATTGAGATCAAGCGAAGAATAACCCTTGCCAACAGGTGTTACTTTGGGCTCAGTAGGCAATTGAGAAGCAGAGCCCTCTCTCGATGAACGAAAATCACGCTCTATAGATCGCTCATCATGTCTTTCCTACTTTACGCATCACACACCTGGACTCTGAGCAGTTCAGATGAAAAGACTTTAGGAGCATTCGAGAGAAAAATTCTTCGTAAGATCTACGGACCAATCTGCGTCAATGGCGAGTACCGAATACGGTGGAATGATGAACTGTATGAGCTGTACGATAACATCGACATAGTCAAGTGCATTGAAATCGAGTGGCTTCGCTGGCGAGGTCATGTTCAGCGCATGAAAAACGATGCTCCAGTGAAGAAAACATTCAATTGGATACCCAGCGGCGGTCAACGCAGAAAAGGACGACCGCATTTTCGTTGGAAAGACCAAGTAGAGGACAACCTGACAAAGCTCGGCCAACTGCTGCCTAAATACAGAAATGGTGGGCGCAAATTCTTAGATGAGGCCAATACCGACACACGGTTGTAGCGGCAACTAAGTAAGTAAGTATTTTGATTGACAGTGCTAATATTCAACCTAGGGATGATGCAAATTTTGACCGGCTTTTTAAAATTTTACCGATAGTTAACCATTTGCAGAAGCAAATTCAAGTGAATGTCATATGAAAATTGCCTTTCCGTTGACGAACAGTTACACTCCACGAAATGAAATATAAGTTATTATACAATACTAAGAAAATAATTATACAGCACTACCACTAATGATTGAATTAGCCAAAAAGGCAATACATTCATTGGGTACAATCCGTCGGAATATATTTCAGAACTCAAAACTACTGAGTGTTTCAATATTTATGATGTCAAGTTACATATTGTGGTAAAAGTCCTAAGATCATAGCTAAACGACTTGACAATAAATTCTGTAAAAACATATCCATTGAGTGTCCAAAAATTGTTTCGCAATTCGGCAAATAAATGGGGGACTCGATTAGTTAGACTCATTTATTGGACGCTACAAGATAATAATACGCTCAAAAAGAGCGGTGTATGAGATTTCTTTATCATTTGATGGATACCACAGTAGTAAATGTATGGCTGTTGTAGAAGCGTGCGGAATAACAGAACGGTAATCCTGGAAGCATAACATTAGCTAATTTTTGTTGTCAAGTGGCAAAGAGACTTTACAAAGTAGAAAAGCTATCCACAAAACGTGGAAGACCTTCCGAATTATCAAAAAATCTTGAACAAAAGAGAAAACATCAGAGAATTTTCCCACAGCCTCAAACAGAAGTTCGGTTAGACCATTTTAATCACTGTCCACAACGGGACAAGAGTTATACCTGCCAATTACCAGGGTGCAATGGATATACTCATGCTAGCTGCTCAAAATGTCAGAAAAGACTATGTTTTAATTAAGTTTGATATTGCTTTAAACGGTTTTATAATGAAAAAATTTTTATGTATTTAATAAATGGCACTGAACTTCAAATTAAGAAACAAAAAACCTTACAGTTCAGTTTGATATTTTATATATTTTTTTACTATCCTTTGTTTGAAATTGTCTTAGTTATAGATGATTCTTTTTTTTATTTTATTTATAAAATATTTGAAATTATCTCTTAGTTTAAGTTATTAAAAGCTTTTAATTTCATATTTAACATGTAAATTAAAAGGTAATATTTAAAACATCATACAGCAATTTTTATTGCTTTCCTGCATGAAATTGCATATATTTAATGTTGCGTTACTTCGTTCCTGTACATTGCAGAGCATCCAAATTTCGTTTATATATTCACTCAACCACTCCAATCACATATAATAACACAAACATTTTTTATACACAGGGAGAAAAAGTCATATAATGAAATGTTAAAAATGCTCAACACAGCATATGCTACAACAAAGCATAAAAAACCAAATTATTTTGCTCTGGGGGCTTTGAGCTTTTTCCATATGAATATACACAACGCGGCCTTAAACGCTTCCTATATCCCTCTATAGCCGGGACTAGATGTAAATATGTCTGATTATGTAAATATATTGTTTTTAATATTTTTAAAAAACTCAAAACTATGAAATAAGTTCAAAAAATGATTTTTTTAAACAGTCGCTATTTCTCGAAAAATGGCCATGTCCTAGTCCATGTTCATAGTCCAGGTTATAACGACATTCTTACTTATTAACAATACATTTTTTCAGATGACTAGGAGGGTTTAAATCGTGTCAAGATGAACATGGTATTTCCCCCCTCTACTTAAAAAGCGTGTAACTTCGTTAAAAATAAATTGTTTTTTTAATTGTTTTGTAAATTCTTTAGATATGAAGAAATTAGTGATAACTTAAACTTCTTTTAAAGTAGTTGACGAAAAAATTATTTTAAATGAGTTGAAAACAAATGCACAGTACAATTGACTTACTCCAATGGCAACAACATGTTAATAACGTCAGTTTGTGACAAGATAAAAAAAAATTAGAATTTCAACTCGCTGTACCTGAAAAAGTATTTTTAAACTACTTTCAAATTAGTTTATTTTATTGCAAGATTGTTAGCAAATTGCCCGATTCGACCAAATGTTTTTTCAACTTTTTTATATTACTCCAACTTTTTCAGTTTTTTTGAGATAAAAATTTGCTAAAAATATATAAAAGCGTAAAACTATTTAAAACAATACCAGTAAAAAAGGTAGATAGATTACCTTAGTATTTGCATAAAACTAAAATTAAACTGGTAAAAACTTTTGAAATTATTGAAATTTCTTGGAAATGTGATGCTTAACGCATTAATTTTAAAGTTTAATTTTTTACAGTCATTTAAAATTTTTCATTTAAAAAAAAAACATGAAACCGTTTTTTTATGAAAAATAAATCATGGCAGTTTTTAATAACTATTAAAAATATAATCCTAAGAAATATTTTTTTAGAATTATATTTGAGCTATAGGTTGAGTAACAGGTTGCAAAAACAAGTCCTTTACAGCACAAACCGAGAAGCAGACTAGACTGCTGTTTCGATGATCGCTACATCAACTTCGTTAGCATGAAACTTTTTTATATTTTGTACGATACTAGTAAAGGGTGTTTTTGTAGCTGTATGAGAAGTTTCGATGGTTGTTGTCTATAATTTCACAGTGAAAAATGTCAAACTGTGTTAACATTTCTATTTAGTAAGATTTGGCAATTCATCAGTAATCGTTTAGCGCCAGAACAATGCTTCCACATTGTGGAAATTTACTTTGAAAAAAATAAATTTGTTCGCGAAGTTCATAGAGCACTTCGTCCATTTTATGGTGAATTTTACGGCTTCGTCAATAAGCAAAATTGCCGTATATGGACCAGAGACAATCCTCAAGCCATTAACGAATAACCATTACATCCATTTAAATTGACTGTTTAGTGCGGTTTACACGCTGGCGTTATCATCGGTCCTTATTTCTTTCGAAATGAGAAAGGAGCTGCCGTTTCGGTTAATGGCGAGCGCCATTTTTGTTTCCAAAAATTAATTAGCTAAACATCGACGATATTTCTTTCCAACAAGACGGCGCAACTTGCCATACAACGCGCTTAACCATCAAATTATTGCAAAATCAATTTGGTGACAACTTTATTTCCAGAAGTGGTCCTGTTAACTGGCCCCTCATTTTTACGACTTAACACCTCTCGATTACTTTTTATGAGGCTATGTTCAGTCATTGGCTTATGCCGACAATCCAGCAAATCCATAGTCACGCACGTAACGTTCGTACGCCTTTTTTGTTGTTAAGAATTAAAAAAAGCAAAGAAATATTTAAACTTTTGACTAATAAGAACTATACTATTGTGGTATAAAGCTGGTTCAATTCGTACTAAGGTGCATTTCATATTGCATGGTTTCATTTATAAAAATGAAGAAATTAGTTTCCTAGTAATAAAGTACAAAATAGTAAGTACTGTAAGGCTAATAGTTTACAATGGAAGCCCTTTTTTGTCATGCTCTGCGAAATACCGTTATATTTCAACAAAACGTTTGATTTCTTTTGTTACGGTGGTGCAATTATCGTTTCATAATTATCATAACAGTTTTTTTATCATAACAGTTAATAGTGCTATATCTGGGCTAGGTATGCCACGTGTTTAAACTTCTTCAGAGATAGAAAAAGGAAAAATTTTGGCTTGGGCTTCTGATAACATTTCAGTGCGCGAAATTTCCAGAATACTTGAGTGCAGCCGACGAGTGATCACCAATTTTCTTAAAAATACGAAAGAATATGGTAAAAAAGCCATAAGGACGTAAGAGAAAGATATGCAAGAGGAAGAAGCGTGCAATCATAAGAGAGGTAAGTAACTCGACAGCCAGTTGTTCTCGTTGGCAAGAAATTCCAACACCAAAGTTTTAACCCTCCGTCATGCACATGTTCCGATAGTCACGTACGTGGCGCATGTATCTGGCCAGATACACTATGTATTTCAGTACATTTATATGAAAAATATGCTATTTTAGTGATAATATAATTTTGTTATATTATTATCACGCCAGGCAGATACATATTTTCTATTTTTTTGTTCTTAGTACATGCTAAACCACTTACCAAAAAAAATTTAATGAGAAATAAAACAAGATAAATTTTATTTTTGTGTTTAATTTTAAAAAAATAGTTGTTCATTTCAATTAAATTAAGTAGTTATAAAGTAAGTTTTAATTAATTCTAAACTAAAAAAGTCTTACACAGCTTCAGGTAAGCAACTAAAAAAGTATACTCTGATTTCGAATGTTGTAGGCATACCGCATTCGAGCACTTGGAACAAAAAAAAAACGAGTTAGTCGGCGAATTTTTTCATCTCGCAATGTACAAAGCTGACAACTTTTTCTCTTTTGTAGAGTATCAGCACCACTTCAAATGAAAAAGAAAAACGAGGAAAAAGAGATGATTACATTAGAAGGGCAAATGTTATATCAATCAAACTTACATTTAGTGGTCTTTCAAAATACGGTTATATGGCCAAACGAGTGTTGAACTGATTGATGGTGTGAATGTTGTTCATTGGGTTTTCAATATTTCGAAGAACCAATGTATCAGCTAACGTAGTGAGAAAATTTCTTCTAGCACTATTTTTATTGAGACCATCAACTTCTTTGCAAATACAAAATGCAGCCAATCCCATGGTGTCCAACATGTTGCAGAAAAACGCAAAAGTCCATCGTCTTGTTGACCGCTTTGTAGTAAAATGTGTAACCATTGGGTCCATACAATCAACGCCAGCTTTATTTTCATTGTAAAAGAAAATTGCTTCGGGTTTCATTGCTTCCCGAAGTAGGTTCACACATTAATTTTTTTTGGCACGTAGCTGCAAATTGATACCAAATTTTCATGGAATCCAAATAACGATGACGAAACAGGACGCGAACGATCCTTTCTCATTTCGTTAAGAATACATCTTTTATTAAAGCGAATGGTACCAACAAATGCTAGACCAATTCTGGCCAGACGCTTTACTCCTTCTAAAGTAGTAAAAAAGTTGTCAGCTACAATTGTACGGCCAGTATTGCTGTACGGCTTTGCGAGTTGTATCAAAACATTTTCACCTTGATACACTTCCCGTTCTTCTCCTTCTTGTCGACCGGTATAGAGCTTTCCTTGCAAAGGATATTTAGATTTGGAATCGCAAGCCTACCAAATTTTAATGCCATATTTCGCTGGTTTTGATGGTATGTACTGAGTAAGTTTAGTTTTTCCACGATATGGGAGCAGTTGTTCATCAATTGTTATGCTGCCATGCGGACTATAGTTTTTGGCAAGATTTTCATTTAAAAAATTCCAAACGCCACGAATGGGTGCAGCTTTGTCATCGCGCAATCGTTGAGCGCGTGTTCTACCATCATCAAAACGAATGTATCGTGCCAGTGCAGAGAATCGATTAAAAGATATGGCTGCTCTGAATATGGGTAGATTGTTTGACTGCCACAAAGCTTTTGTGGTTTGCATATTATTGTGGGAATAACCAGCTGCCAAAAGAATGCCGACGAATGAGTCTAATTCAGTTGCGGTCAAATTTGTCCAAACTTTTTGTTTTTTACTGGGATTAGCTGCATTCCGCTTCCCGACTACAGCTTTTCCATGGCGATTCGTTTCAGAAATGATAATTAATCTTATATTTGGTGTGAAAAATTTTTTGAACACCACAATTCGAACACTGTTTTGTTCCTTCGGACCAGGTCGAAAACGCATGATATTGTGTTGACATAAACGAACTTCAATATTTGGTTCATTTTTACACCATATAGTACCGTCCTTACCAAGAAAAGAATCTTCGGTAGCATTCTGTTCTTCAATTTCTTCATCGTCGTCACTATCGTCACTATCAAACACTTCATCTGCTTCGACAACCCAATCATTTTCGACATCTGAGGCATCGCCATCGTCTGGCATATAATTTAGATCTATATCGTCGTCAACTCCTGGGAAGTCATAACTTGCAACCACTTCTTCAGCGGCTCTTTCACGCTCTAACTCATTGGCCAATGCTTCTTCTAGTCGTGTATGGAAATTCACATTACCACCACTAAATCGCGTATTATAAACAAACTGTACTTCTTCACCCATTTTTTTTCGAATAAATAAAAATTCTTCCGTAAATTATTGTCTGTACCTTTCAAAGTTCACTATGCAACTGAAGCGAAAAAATATAAAAACCAAAAAAAAAATTTTTTTGGGTTCCCCTCCATTGCTGTGAGAGTGATTTGAGTAAACAAACGCAGAGAAAAATAAAATATACCAATAAAGTACAGTACTCTTCATACAAAATGTGTGTGTATCTGGCCAGATACGTGCGCTACGTATACGATGTATAGATGAAAAAATCCACATAAATTTTGTTTGTTGTTTTTTTTTTAATGTGTTTTTTCATAAAATGATACCTAACAATATTTGTAGAGGGTACCTGGAGACTCAAACCCCTAGCTAAATTAGAAATATATTTAAATCACAGTTAAATTCGTAAATATCTGGCCAGATACATGTAAATGACGGAGGGTTAAAAACAACGATTTGGCGTGTGTTGAAACGATGCCCTGATATTTGCCGAGCTAAAATGAAAGCAATTCCAAGGCTCCTTAAACGATATACGACGGCGAGACTGGAATTTGGTGAACAAAATATGGATACTGATTGGTCCTCTGTATGTGAAATCAATAACAGAAGTGTTTTATGCATACATTTTACGTTTTTGGAACTTTGGTGGAGGGTCAGAAATGGTCTGGGGAGCGTTTACAGTGCAAGGCGCGCTGGAAATCCAGTTTACGTCATCCAAAATTAACAGTGCCGACTACATCACTGTGTTGCAAAGTAGTTTGCTAGGATTTTTGAAACACCATCGTGATCAAAACTGGATTTTCTAGCATTATAATGCCTGAACACACAGTAGCCCAGAAAAAAGCTTCGCTCGCGCGCTATAATATTAATACTTTGAGGTGGGCAGCTTGCTCCCCAGACCTAAGCCCAATAGAAAACCTATGGAGAATATCGCATTTATGCTGACACTCCCCAATACAACAACGTTGGTGAGTTACCAAATGCCATCATAAATGCAAGGGATAATTTGGACGCCGATAGTTTACATAACCTAATTTTTTCCATGCGAAAAGGAGTTTTTAAAGTAATAAAGACTAAAGGGAGCCCTATTAACTTGTAAATACTTGATTTTTATTTTTTTAAAAGTTTTAAAATACAAAAAAATGAAGAAGCATGGGTTATAAATATAAAAAGCTTCATAGTAAGATATTTACATTTAATTGGTCTTTATTTTAAAAATATTTGGTTAAAATGATCTGAGAACTTAACTGTTACATCGAAGCCGAAAATGCGAGCAGTAAAGTGCTTATGGAACATGTCAGGGCTATCAGCACTTATTTAGTTAAAACCAAAAATCCTGACAGTGTTGATGCTATGGTCTGCAGATTACAACAATAAACTAGTAAATTATAAATTATTTACAGATGTAAAACTGTTGGTTTTGTTTCGGTACTGCTTGTTTTTGCTTTAGTGACACTTGCTGCAAAGTTTCGTCTTCCGGTTTTTTAATACTGAATATAAGTCAATGTTTGTGTGTGTGGTCAGGACAGCATTATGTTGAGAGTCTTTTGCAAATCTTTACACTCGCACTCACGTGCATTGTTTTCATTATCATAATCATCTGTTTGGATTATTTGCTGGCATCTTTTATTGTTTGTATTTCCTGGTTTCTGGTTTAGTTATCTTTCGTTTGCTAGCACATCCTTGTAAGGTCCTTCAAGTCCACTTCTGTTCTTAGAAGCTTTTCCCAACGTTTCTTCGTATGCCTTCATTTGTTATTTATGAAATTGTTTTGGTGTATTTGTGTCTGTGTGCGTTTGTATATGTCTGAAATATATCCAAGTTTCTCGGAATTTTCACAATTTTCATGACAATTATTTAGGTCGATTTAATGCAATCTCTCGTCTACAGCCAAATCCTAGTCAATGAATGACCGAGGTACATATCTATTCTACTTGGAGCTGTTGCTGTGACTACTTGTGGTGCTAGAGTGTGTAGTATTTATTTTGTTGTGTCAGGATGTGTGACAAGTACATCTGTCATTTTAAGTGGCTCATTCTTATGCATGCAGTAGGTTAGAATGTTGGTCAACGCCATGGCTGGTCAGGAATATCATTAAGTAAAAATGCGTTATGTTTGGACATAACATGAGTTGTTTGTGTTTTTGCGTTTTTAACCTGCACACGCAAACACGTACATATTCGAGTGTTCATTCATTTAGCAATATAGTTGGCATTAGCTTAATTTATATCCTGCTGGGTACAGACGTTAAGATGATGAAAATCATAACATATGAGCTCAGTTATATGATAAAAGGTCTCATTACCATTTTTAGGTGGAAGAGACAGAAGTTCCAGATAAAAGTAATACTCGAAGCTTTAATTTGTGTTTTTATCTATAAACAGCCAATTTGTCATTACGTTACTACGGAACTGAATCCCGAGTTCCCGAACGCTTTCAGCCCTCTTCAAGTCCCGAAATTTTCCTTCCAGGATTCCGGAATTAAAAAATTACAAAAATTTATGGGAATTTCTCATCAACGAAATCTTTCGTATTAATAGCGACTTTAAAAAACGTGATTAACTCCAGGAAAAACACAGAAAACATTTACTTACTTTTAGTTTTTTTTTTCTCTCAAATATAAATATGATTTGGATGCCTAAGAGATTATAATTGAGGCAGAATAAAATTTAAGAAATGTTTCAATGTCAACATTTAATTGAATAATTGAAAATAATAATGTTGATTTATTATTTCTTCAAATTCTGTGGGTATATTATATTTTCTCTGTGAAAAAGTATACTGATCCTTTGTGACTTTTTTCTTACAAAATCGATAACAAAATCGTTGGTGTTTCTTTAAGGGATATCAAGATGAATTCCTCGGGTTAAAAAATCTTTCGAACCAATTTTTGAACGAAACCGATCGGTCAAAACAAAGTTCTAGCACAACAAATGCAAAATGTTTTTGTAGATTAAGGAATATTATTGATAAAATTACACTAAAAGTTAAAGAACAAAACAATTATATTAAAGTAATATCGGATATCGTAAGACTTTTCTGAATTTATATGTTAGTAATTGTCAATAAAAAACATGCAAATTTTTAAGGAGTAGATAAAACCTGAAAAAAATTAAAACCACCCAAAATTTCGCCACACAAAATAAGGCTATATTTCATATGAAGAAAATTGATCGATTTTGCCATATTTTCTTGCGATATTGCATTTTTGGTTTTGGCTCTCTCTTAATAGAGAGAGAAAAATCTTTTGGGAGATTTTTCGTTTTTAATTTTTGGGCTATTATTAATTTTTTGGGCAAGTCTTCGTTTTCAATTTTTGACGGTTTGGCCAAACATGAGGACAAAGGATAACATGTATTCAAAGCTTTCCGCATTCATTAAGAAGATTTTGAATTTTTTTCGCAAATTTATGACACAATTTATTGAAGAGTATTGATACCTCGAAATCAAAGAAAATATTTGATGGCACAGCAAAAATAATTTCACACGGTTGTTTCAATCAATTAAATCTGTTGATTTGAAATTTATGACTTCATTGTCAAATTTAGTTTATTAGTACCTATTATTCTTAAAAAATTATTTCAAAACATTTATAATTGCTTTTGAAAATATTCGCAGGTATCCACGCGCCTCTGGCGGTTGTTGTATGATTTCATAATTACTAAGACAACAAATTTTATCTCTCTAGATATTTAATTCAATATTCAACTAATTTTAATGGACAAAATCAAAGAGTATACAACCAACTGTGTATTTATATTGCAAAGATTTTAAAATTTGTGGGATTGTTTATTTTTTGTTTTAATTTCGTTTTTTAATTTTGTTAATTTTTTTAATTTTTCGGGTAAATTTGGTTTTTTATTTTTGGTGGAATTTTTTTATGATATCTTCATATTTATTTAGGCATTTTTTCGTTTAATTTTTTTGCCCTTTGTCTTTAAGTTCATTGTCTTTAAGTTGTCTTTGGTCATTTTTCGTTTTGATGATTTTTTATTTTTATTTTGTGGCGTTTTTTATGGGCAGTATTTCCACCACCATTTTTTTCCATGTATTGTTACTTAGTTTTCGATCGAACGATTTCGTTTAAAAATTGCATGGTAAGGTTTTTTGAGCCGAGAAATTTATTTCTTAACATCAGTTACAAAAAAAAAAAATGCGGTTTAAAATTATGATGTTAGTATAGTGCAGCTCTTTTCCGCAATTTGCATTGACCTTTAACCCTTCATCAGTATTTTGTATGCGCGCGCATACAAATCAACTATTTCGGCGTAAAAGAGATTTAGTAAACAACAAGCGATTTCGCTGAAAATTTGAAAAATAGCTTTTTAGATCGTGCTCCACGAAATAATAATGCCGAGAGATGGCGTGCATGTTCGGAATTGGCTGACTGCAGAATGTCACAAATAAGTATTTTTGTATGCGTACGCATACAAATGCCCCATTGACTTTAATTTCGGCTAATTGCTTTATGTAAAAAGAAATATTGCCAAAAAATAAAGAGCGAATACGAAAACAACATACATTTCTCACTAGCAAGCTGTAAATCATGCAAATGACTATGAATATGCATTATTTGTTACTTGCTAGTGTGCCAATATAACATCCGCAAAACACGTGCTTGTGCAATTTCAGTGCATTTTCAGTATATTTTTTGTGATTTCTTGAAGTTCGTTTCAAAAAATGGAACGACTTCGTGCCCAAAATCAATTGAGAGATGAAATCGATTATAGTAGCAGTAACGATTGTTATTATTCGGCTGACGATAGTGATGCCGATACTGATTTTGTGCCAGAAGAAAAAGGGAGTCCTGAAGAGAGTGACAGTGGTTCGAGCATAGTTGAAGAGTTGGAGCAAAATATACGTGAAGAGGTTATTGCTCACCCAGAAACTGCTTTGCTTTCTAAAGATAAACAAATTCAGTATTTGCAAGAGCCATTCGAAATCAACCGACGCTATTCTTACAGACGAAGCACAACAACCATCGAATCGGGTCCAAAAACAAATGCATGTGTTACCGTGTCCAGTCCATTGTCATCATTTTTGTTGTTTCTAAAGCCTATTGAAGACATTGTCTTGACCATGACTAATTTATATGGAGTCCGAAAACACAAACAAAATTGGAGAAATATTGATCTGGATACATTGCGTGCATATTTTGGTTTGTGTCTGCTCGCTGGCGTATATCGCTCATATGGAGAATGTGTTACGCAATTGTGGGATGTGAACAATGGGCGATTCATCTTTAGGAAAACCACGTCTCTGGTGACATTCAAATTAATACAAAGCTGCATTCGGTTTGACGACAAAAGCGATAGAGTTGAACGACGCGCAAGAGACAAATTGGCACCGATTCGATACGTGTTCGAGAAATGGAACTCAAATCTGAAAACCCTATATACGCTGGGTAAATGCATTACAATTGACGAGCAATTAGTTTCTTATCGCGGGAAGTGCCCATTCAGGCAATTTATACCCTCGAAACCAGCAAAATATGGAATCAAAATTTGGTATGCCTGTGATTCTAAAATCAATTATGCGTACAACTCTCAAGTTTATGTTGGGAAATGTCGGAATTGCAGACCTGAGCGCAACCAAGGATAGCGTGTGGTGTTGGATTTATGTGAAGGGATATCCGATCGTAATGTAACTTGCGACAACTTTTTTACATCTTACGGTTTGGCCGTCGAATTGCATAAACAAAGAATGACAATTGTAGGAACGATTCGGAAAAACCAAGTCGAAATGCCGCCAGTTTTGTTGGATATGAAACGTAAACCAGTATATTCTACAGTAACAGTGTACGAACACAATCTGCAAGCGATATTGATTTCGTATGTGCCACGAGCTCACAGTTTTGTTTCATTGCTCAGTACTTTCCATCGAAATTTGAACTTCGAAGATAATGAAAAGCGCAAACCCAATTTGATTTTTTATTACAATCAAACAAAAGCTGGTGTCGATACATTGGATCAATTAATTGGTACATATCGATGTAAAAGAAAGACGAACCGATGGCCTTTGGTTTTGTTTTGCAATATGTTGGATGTGAGTGCCTTCAATGCTTATGTCATATTTACATCGATGTTCCCAGATTGGAATTCGTCAAAGAAAAACAAAAATATACGTTGTCGCTTGTTTTTAGTTGAGCTGGGAAATGGTCTGGTCAATCCACATATTGAAAACCGAAAACGTAAAGCACAAGAACAAACTACATCTAATGGAAATTAACTAAGTCGTCCGATTCAGCATTTATCACCATCAAGTAAAAGAGGACGTTGTCACATTTGTTCATCGCGAAACAATGCTTATGTTTTTGCTTCTCGATGCGAACGGTGCATCAAGTTCATCTGTGCACAACACAACTTCAATTTTTGCTTGAATTGTGCTCAAAAAACCGGTTGAAAAAATACTGTAAATTTTACCACAAAAAAAATGAATATTTTTCGAAGTCTTTAACACTTTTTGCAACTTTTTTCGAAAATACTTTTTTTAATCATATTTTTTGTGTGTAAAATAAAGAAATGAATTAATAAAATATATTTGATTAAAAACATAAAAAATAATTATACTTTTTATTTAATTTTTTTAGCCTTTTTTTCGTGTATGTGTACGCATACAAACGAACCGATTTGTTCTGAAATTTATAATACCGATGAGGGTTAAAGTGAAAAAAGGTTTTTTTATTTTTTTTAAATACGTGTCATTTTTTTTAAAGTTACTTGAACTAGAAATTTAAAAAAAAAATTTGGTTCAAACCAGTCCAGTAGTTTCCAAAGTAGAGCAGCAACCGCAAAAGTTATTTCGGTTTTCTCAGTCAACTTTAGCGCCCTCTGCAGGAGCAATTAAAAGTTATACTGAATACTAAATATTTTTATATTTTTCGCAATATATGCTTAATTACATAGTTACAACTTAATATAGTTTCAGCGACAGGATCACCATGTAAAAGATTCGCGTTTGAAAAATGGATTTTTATTCCTTTAAGGACCTACCTATTAGATTGCTGGCGTATATGCGCGTATTTTTTTTAATTCTTCACTTTTAATATAAAGTCGTCACTTTAAAAGTGCATTCAGACTATTAATGAATAAGTTGGCAGCTTGTTTAAAGCTCAAAACTTAGTTGAATCAAAGTCGGCAGCTTTCTTGAAGCTCGAAGACTGATTGAGTTTATTTTAAAATTGTTCTTATTTTTATATCATACATACATAACATTACTAAGTCTTAAAACTAGTTAACAATTGTTTGTGTACTTAGAAAAATGTAAAAATAGTCGTATGTTTCTTAACTAGTAGTAGAGGAAAATACAATAATCATATGTTTGTAATTCAGCAATATTAGTGTAATGTGTGTGCGTTAGTTAGATTCTAGTACTTAGCATGAACATATGTATAAGTAGTTTGATCTTAATGTATGATCTTAAGTATGATCTTAATGTTATGTTATATGATCTTAATGTTGTTTCAATGCAATAAAATAAAATAGAAAATAAGATGATTCATACCGTAAAGGTGTGTATAAGAGTGTCCCAAAAATATATTTTATTTTTATTTCGACAAATATCCGCGGCTTTAATACTTCCATATGACCTTAGAAGCACCCTCTGTGAAGGGCATCTCAATTGGTAAAGGTAAAAAGGTCGCGAATTAATTTTCTCATTTTCCCATACGATTTGTATGGGGAAAAATCAGTTTTGCTGGTAAATTGAATTTAGAGCCATTATCTTTTAAGCAAAATGGTTAAAAAATTGTTCCCTCAAATTTTGTCTGTTACGATATATCCAAATTTCATATTCATCTGAATATTTTTTGGTGGTTTATGGCTCACTTCTTAGAGCTACCTATATAAATTAATACTTTTACTTAGAACTTTTTAGTTAAAAATCAATATCTCTTCGAGCACTTAATTTTCAATATTATTATTGAACTTAAATTTTAAATAATGGTAGTTGTAATGCACAATGAAGAAAAATTCTCAGCTTTGTTATATGTTCTTGGATTAAAAGTCAAAAAAAGTAGTTTTTTTTAATCGTTTTGATAAATTGAATATAAGGATTTATATACCATTAAAAAGAGGAAGTCCCAAGCTAAAATTTGAGCTTAATTTATTGATTTTAAGGGTTTAAATGATCATAAAGGGACATGAGGAAGTAGACATTTTGCCATTTTTTTTTAATATCTTAAAAATGTAAATATCAATATATGAGCTCTTGAAAATGCTTTAAAATTGACATACACATATCATATCTCTCAATTTATGCCTGTCAAAAGAATTAAAACTATTTTAAAAAGTAAACAGTCGCATCTCAGAAGCATCATTTTCAAATTCGCTTAACATTTGTGGTATCTCTCGGAACATTTATTGAAACAAAATTAAAAATGCAATTAGCTATTTTCAATCGGGAAACTTTTGCAACAAAAGAGTCTTTGATCCTATTCACACAATTAAAATTACCGTACAATTTTTTACAAAAGGACCTAAAACTCTTGACAAATCGTTCCAGAACTGCCTGTCGATGCTAAGAACTCTTAAAGTTGTCCGAACGCGCTGCCGTACTAATAGAAAAATACAACCAAAGCCTAATTAATGATGAAGAGCAGAAGCAGTATTTGTTACAAGTGGTAGCGTCGCACAGAAAGCAGTATCCAAGCTGGAATATAACTTCTTTGTTAAACAATTACTTTATACGGTTCATTGTATTTATATTTATAATTTTTATACTTAATTGGAATAAATTCATAGCAAATAATAACAATGAAAAATCACTGGTTGCACCACCCATATAAAAAAAGGTCAGTTAAAACCAAATGCAATCCTATTTAAGGAATTATATATAATATATCGGAAAAAATCAGCAAAATGTGTTCTGCCTTATGTCTATTAATGATCATTAAAACCCTTACAATTAAGAAATTAAGCTCAAATTGTACCTCGGGACTTCCTCTTTTTAATGGTATATAAATACTTATATTTAATAAAATAAGATACAAAAAACTACTTGTTTTAACTTTTAATCCAAAAACATATAACAACCTTATGAATTTTTCTTCATTGTGCATTACAACTATCATTATCTAAAATTTAAGAACAATAACAGAAACCAAAATGGAGTACTCTAAGAGATATAGATTTTTAGTTAAATAATTCTAAGTAAAAATATTCATTTATGTAGGTAGCTCTAAGAAGTGAGCCATAAACTAACAAATAATTTTCAGATGAAAATGAAATTTGGATATGTCAGACAAAATTTCAGGGAACACGTTTCTTTTTTTAAACATTTTGCTTAAAAGATAATGGCTTTAAATTCAATTTGCCTGCAAAACTAATTTTTTCTCATACAAATTGTATGGGTAATTTTTTTTGGGATAGGAGTGTGTATCCTATGATATAGTAAAAATATGTGTTTAATATTGTTTGTTTAATGTTTTTAATGTAATATAGTTATACGTAGTTTATACTGTAAGGGTTTGCTTACTACAAGATGTTAAACTACAAAATGTAATTTTGCCAGCCTAAGCGGTCACAATTAATTTAAACTTAATTAAAGTTAGCAAAGACTACGAAAATCATATTTGTCGCACCATCGGTAGGTTGTCGAGAAATTTAAGTTACTTGCATGGTACAAAAAAGGAAGAAAAAAGTATTAGTAGCGCTATAAACGAAGAATTTTGGAAATTCGGTTACTTAATCACCCCAGTGTGGCCGCAACATCTAAGTAGTGAAGTATTATTTTTTTCTAAATCAACGGATTTTTCGTGTCAGGTTTCGTTTACTCCTTAATTAAGTAAATTAAATTTTGATAATTTTTATATCTTTTTTTCGACAATATTTGTGAAGGAAGTGTTTTTTTTTAGAATAAAATTATATGTATAATATAACTCATGCGTATATTCTTTAAGCACGTAGTCAATTTATATTATTCAAAGTATTATATAATTTTATCCCTTATTTTTTATGTATTTTTGACAAAAAAATAATACTAAATATATCTTTATCTATACTATTATATAAAATTGAAGTTAAAATTTAACGTCACGACTTTACTTCAAAAGCACTCAGCCGTTTTTTATAAAAAAAAATTTTTAAATGTCATTATTGAGTTACAAATTTATTTAGGGCTATTTATAAAATATATTTTTCCATTACCTTACGCGACATTTTGAGTTTTGTTATTATTAATTTTTTCATTTTACTTCTGCAAAATACATATAGTTTTTTAAAGAAGCAGCTACAGCATAATTTGCTTACGGCCGATTTCTTCACCGAGTATCAAATCGAGCTAGTTCGAGTTCTGCTTAGAACTCAGTTTCAAACTGATTCTCGGTTCAAAAAAAAGTTAGAACTCTGTCATTTCTTCACTTATATAGTACTTGGATCATTTTTAAAAGAGAGTGTTAGACACTTATACTCGGATCGAGTTTATACCAACCCTCTAGGAAATGGAAACATTCCCAGATCTAAGCAGGAAACATTCCATAGAATGTAGGAAGCATTTCCTTTGAACACGCCATTTTTTTTGCACATGATGTCGTTAGAGGGAAAAATTGCCCTCCGCTGTCTTAAAAATGAATGCAGAAACACATGAGTTTAAACATTTAAATAGACTATCAGCGAGGTGCTGAAAACGCCTACAAAGGAGAAGAGTAAGTCTTGTTTGAATATTAAAGTTTATATATGATATATTTTCTGTTTTATAAAAAGTACATATGGACCGTGCTTCGTGGTTAGTTGCCGACAAAGCCAAAATTAAAGTCTGCCACGAAAGTCGCTTAAAATACAGTGACACTTTTGTTGTCATTGCCTGCCAAGTAAAGTGGATAAGCATGTCTACTGGTGATTGCTGGAGCAGACACGCAATTCGCGTGAAATAATTGAGCTGACACGAGTGGGAAATATCCTTCCAAAAATTTCTTACTAAACGGTCCACTAAAAGGGCATTTTTTCGCCGGGTAGAGTTTTTTAGTTTAGTGATTATGGCAATCAATTAACCCATTAGACCTAGGCGTTTAAACTGACCAATTTTAAATGCTAAAAGATCGTTTAAGTAATTTTTATGGCCGATTGGCTTAGTAGTTAATAAAACGTGGTAGTTATATACAAAACTCACCAAATAAATAGTTATTTAAAATTTATCATTTTATTTGAAGTTTTTGTTTTAAATAAAAAAATTTACAATACTTTAGGTGCTGGTGGTGGAATTTTGTATTCCGTCTCTGGAGTATCGTAGGTTTTCTCCTCCTTTGGCTCAACAACAGATACATTATTAGGCAATGGTTTCTTAGGACCAATCTTGCTCTTGGGATCATAAGGCAACATTTTCTTGATCTTAATACTCCACACATTCTAGCGCAATAAGACGTGACGAGTAGCAGTTTTGACATAGTCGTTGCATGGATCACCAGAGTGAATCATCAAACCATCGACGAACTTTATAGACTTTGCAAGTTGACCACGAAACTTGCCAGAGACTACGTTTTCACAGCCCTTTGCTCCAGATTCAAAAATAAAACGGAGCACACCATAGCAAGCGCGACGCGAAGCCAATCAACCGGTAATATTGTAGCGTAATGACTCGGATTGCACAATGGCGTAAAGACCACGGATTGCGACTATCGGCATACAACTCAATACGGCCGGGTTCAAAATTGAAACACCTCTGTACCATTGCAGTTAACTATCGAATGCGATGTCCCTTCTCTCCCAGCGGGTTTCTGTTGTCATGATGATGATTTCAGTGCGCGATGGTATGACGCGCACCTCAACTCCGGAGTTACCATCTTCAGCAAGTTTGCGAGTGAGGAACTCGTTCAATTTAGACTTAAACATGCCATCGGCAACGAACTTGCTTTTATTTATATTTTTAAGCTTACTTTTTAACACAACTAACACAAAGCGTAATTAAAAAAAGAAAAGAAATTATAAAAGCAAAAAATTTGTTTAAAATATTTTTTATTATTAAAATCAAAAACTTGACACAATAGTCAAAACAAAGTTCTATTTTTTGATGTGAAGAAATAAAAAGAGCGCAAGACCGAGTTTTAAGATTGCTAGACTTCCGATTTCGGGGTTCTAGCTAAAACTCAGTATCAGCTAGAACCGAGTTTCAAATTGAAGTTTTTATGCTTTAGATCTCTGTGAAGAAATGACTAAGTACTCGGGAGAGAACTAAAAATAGGTTTAGTACTCGGTCTAGCATTAAAACTCTAGAAATTCTGATCGAGTACTGATTTTTTTTTATAAAACGTATTTTTTTCATATATAATTTTTTTTTGTTAAATTATCTTGATATTGGCTCTTGTAAGCCATGCTAGAAGTTGAACAACATGTCTCAAAATGTCCATGAATTTTCTGGAATCTTACGGCCTATTTATTCACCGAGTATCAAATCGAGCTAGTCTGAGTTCTGCTTAGAACTCAGTTTCAAATTAATTCTCGATTTAAAAAAAAGTTAGTACTCGGGTATTTTTCACTAATATGGTACTCGGATCCTTTTCTAAAGAGACTTATACTCGGATCGAGTTTTACCAAACCACTCGGAAATGGAAACATTCCCCGATTTAAGCAGGAAACATTCCATAGAATGTTGGAAGCATTTCCTTTCATTGAACACTTAATTTTTTTACACATGATGTCATTAGAAGGAAGCATTCCTCTCCACTATCTTGAAAATTAATGTGGAAGCACATGAGCTTATAACAATTCAAATAAATAATCGGCGAGAAGCTGAAGCAGCTTACTATTGCATATGATATATTTCTTGTTTTTGCCAAAAATGCATATGCAGTTGCCGTCATCAACTGGACAAAACCAAAATTAAAGTCTGTCACGAAAGTCTCTTAAAATATGGTGGTATTTTTGTTGTCACTGACTGCCAAGTGAAGAGTATAAGTCTACTGGTAACTGGTAGAGCAGACCAGTGAAAAATTTGAGCTGGCACGAGTGTGCAATAATCTTCCAAGTATTTCTTACAAAAAAGTCCATTAGAAGGGCTTTAATTTGCCGGGTAGGATTATACTGCGTTAACCTTTGGCCAAATGACTTATTTGAAATGAGTCATTCAAAAGTTTTTACATTGGTTTTTTTTGCGAAAGTATCTCATTCCGTTTGACAACTGGTTTTTTGTTGTTATTTTTTTGTAATTGTTGTCTGACATTTTTTTTTTGTTTTAGTGTCTTTGGTGTGTTTGTTTCCATTGAATGCGTTTGAAATAGTTTGTAATAAGTATAAGGAGCGTATGCAATCTTTCAATTTGTTTCAAATGAGTTGAATTGCAACTCCGAATTTGTATGGGAAATGAGATGATTTCGTTTATCATTTGGTTGAATAAGCTGAAATGAGTCATTTGGCCCAAAGTGTTAAGATGATTATGGCAACCTATTGACCAGGCACATTGAATCTAGGCGTTTAAATAGAAAAATTATAAATCAAAACGTTCGTTTAAATTATTTTTTATGGCCGATTGATTTATTATTTACAAAATCGCGGTAGTTATATAAAAACAGCACCATATAAACAATTGTCTAAAATTAAAATTTTATTTTAAGTATTTTTTTTTGTAATACAAAAATTTTGCAACACATTTTTACTTCGTGCCTCAGTAAGTTCATCCAAAGGTTTGCTTGGTGGTGGAATTTTATATTTCGTCCCGGGAGTTTAGTAGATTGTTTCCTCCTTTGGCTCAACAACAGGACCATTATCTGGCAATGGTTTCTTAGGGCCATCATCAGACCGCACGTTGACCGCGCAACCTTTCAGAGACTACGACCTCAAAGCCCTTTGCACTAGATTCCATAATAAAACGGAGCACACCATAGCTAGCGCGAGGCACAGCCAATCCACTGATTTCTTGATTCCACAATCTTCTTGATGCGACTCTCCCAAAACCTGCTGGGTTTTGATTGCCATTGTGATGATTTCAGTGCGAGATGGTGTAACACGCTGCTCAACTACGGAGTAACCATCTTCAGCAAGTTCGCCAGTGAGGAACTCGTTCAATTCAGCCTTGACATGCCATCGGCAACGCACTTTCGTTTTTTTTTAAAGAAAAGAAATTATAAAATTAAACATTTGCCTAAAATATATTTTATTATTTAAATAAAAAATTTGACACACAAATTGTCAAAACAAAGTTCTATTTTTTAATGTCAAGAAATAAAAAGAGCGCAAGACCGAGTTTTAAGAATGCCGATTTCGGGGTTCCAGCTAAAACTCAGTATCAGCTAAAACAGAGTTTCAAATTGGAGTTTTCTGCCTTAGATCTCCGTGAAGAAATGTGTTATTACTCGGAAGGAAATTAAAAAAAGGGCTAATACTTGGTCCAGCATTAAAATTCTGTGAAGAAATCGGCCGATAATTTCTTAAATTTGTCTTTCTAGATCGAGTTTTTCGTTATGTTACGGGAGAAAAGTGTGGCTACTAAAGGTTAAGAAAAAAATTATTCTGAATTTTTAAATGGTGTTCTTCCAACACCTTCTTCGAAATAAGTTACCTTACCAAATCCTTATCAAGCTTACTATTCGGTTAAGAAGTGATTGTGGTGTGAGTTTTCATAAAAATTAATTTTCGAGGATTTTGCCGATTTTTGCACACATAAAAAGCGCGATAAACAAACATATGAACCGAGTCGCCTAATATTGAGTCGCAGCATTGCCAGGCCATTTCTTTACGGCTCTTAATCAAAATTTAGTCTCCAAATGTACTAGAATTTAGTATAAACTGTACTAAAAAAAAAAATAATATAGAATTGTACTTAAATTTAAACCAAAACGGATAAAATTGGAACCAAAAAGCTAAAATGGATGCTATAATATTTATTTTGGTTTTAATTCTAGTACAGAAGAGTTTTAATTATGAGTTAGTATTTGCAAAGTTAAAATTTTAAGCCACAAGGTTTAAAAAAATGCGGTAATATTTTAGTGGGATTAAAATTCAGTCCAAGATTTCTAACCGTGTAGAGGTAGTAGAACTATTTTAAGTGTAAAGGGTGGAAACGATCGAAAGTATTGTCCAAAGATATATGCAATCAAAAGAGGACGCGTTACGGTAAAAAAATATAATTGATTTTTGTCTGCATCAATATAATCAAAAAAATTAAAGTTATTTTAATATTATCGGGAATAATGTTGCTATATATTCATAACTGCTTCGTTAAAACATAATTTTTAATTATTTTTATACAAACCATAATATGATTCGTTACGATACATAGGTTACGATACAGATTTTTCCCTTGCAAGAAGTACAAATTTTTTATGGTTTTATTTATTTAATTGAACTATAAAAACATAAAATGTGTAATTCAGGACCGTTAAAATCGAAAACTGAAGAAATATTTAATTAAACTACGTATTATACGAGTATTTATTATACTTACAAAATTCCAACTTTCGTTAAAAATGTTCAACTTTTGTTGCCATTCATCATGCTTATTGCCATTTTATA
Organism: Dichetophora obliterata; assembly: GCA_963920525.1. NCBI lineage: Eukaryota > Metazoa > Arthropoda > Insecta > Diptera > Sciomyzidae > Dichetophora > Dichetophora obliterata. Next base: position 155,998,092 of record OY986435.1, on the reverse strand, counting down.
AAAATTCGAATTGAAACCAGCTCTCAGTCCTCTCACAATATAAATGAAAAATTTTTTTCTCTGTTGTGGTGGTTAATAAAATTTTCAGTAACATTTGCTTTTTCAGTCGGGGAAGACCTTTTGATGGAAACGCCCATATGGCCATCCCGTAAACGTCCACGTTAAAAATGAAATTGCTGTATAATTTAAAAAAAACATTTGTTTTTTAAATATCTGTAACAACATCGTATCAATGATAGCACTTTTAATGTTAATTATTTAAAATTTGATTTTTTCTCAAAACCATTAATTTATTTCCCATATCTTTCTAGCTCATCATTCAAAATTTCCATCAACTACCGATATCACTTAAAAACAATGCTATGAAGGCTACACTCAATTCAAGTATTGGCCAAAATGTTGCAGCCGCCAGCTCAAGCGCAAGTTCCAGCTCTACATCGACACCTGTGACCACAACGATAAACAATAAAAACAGCAGAATCGGTGGCAGTATTTGTCAACCTGAACCACATGCAGCATCAGCACCACCGTCAATAGGTACTGCATCAACGACATCAACAACAGCAATCTCAACATCTACAACATCAACGCGAACACATACAAGACCCTCCAAAGTCAGTTTTGCTCCTTTGGAAATCACATTCCCACTGATCACGTGATACGCAAATATGCCCAATAACAATATCGTTTGTGAGTGGCTACGCGCCATTGGCCTTAATCAATATGCCGAAAGTTTTATGGAAAATGGATACGATGAGTTGGAGATCTGTAAGCAAATCGGCGAAATTGATTTGGATGCTATTGGCGTGGAAAGCACACACCATCGGGGAAAATTGTTAAAGAGTGTGCGTATGTTGCGGGAGAAAGGTGCTGCTATAGTTTATGTTATGATTAATGATCCGAAGGCGATCAGTAATAGTAACGAGATATTGGCTACTTCTTGTGATACGCCGACTACTATGAAAGAGTTGGAGTCGGTGATGAAGCGGCATCTGGAGGCCGATGGGATACGTTTAACGGCGCATCCCTACTCGACACCGGTAAGCTGTGATGGCTTTTGTATTTATCGAGATAGTGGCACTAAACCAATTAAAGTACTGGTCCTTAGTTTACATGCTTATATTCTATTGAGGGCATTTTACGATTCACATATCAAGTCTCTGATTTGCTTTAAATTTTGAAGGTTAATACATGCAGAGAAAAGACATGGTTGAGACATGATTACTACAATAATATTTTTTTTACTAAAATTATTGTATTATTTCAGCAAACAAAAGTTTTTGCCCTAATAATGTCATTATTTACCAATGGTGGTACCAAAAATAACATTATAGTTGAAATCATAACAACATTGAAATCGTCAACATACTATGATTGCCTCAACTATTAGTTGCAACAAAAATGTTGTAGTTCTGTCAATCATGGTAAAAGTGAACATTATTATAGAGACAAACATGTTAGAATGTTTGTCTGAACTATTCTTTGATTGTTGGCAAAGGAAGCAGAACATAACCAAAAATCGAAAGAATTTATTGTGTCTGAACAGTTTGCAGGAAGAACTTTCACTTCATTCAGACACAATAAGTTTTATCGGTTCCTGGCTATGTGCCGTTTCGTTTGTCAACTGTTCAATTATTGTGTTTTGTTTTAAATCGCCTTATCCTAAAAACAGCACGCAGAAAAGTGACATTTTCGACTTTAATTTTAGTAAATATATTTCTTTTTACCGTAAACATATTTCGCAATTCTAACCATATATTGTTTATCACAAATATTGCAATTTTTGTGACAATGCACTTAATGTACCATGATTATGAATGGCATTAGTCAGGCGAGCGATAGTAGCGGCTGTGGCCTACTGGTAGTGTGCGTGGCTCGTAAGCGAAAAAGCCGCGGTTCAAACCCCAGCTCGGACAGAAAATTTTATCAAAAAGATTTTTCAATTGAGTTAATATTTCTGTTGAGTCCAGACAAATGGCAAATCTCTGGAGACATCTTAATTAATAGCTGTGGAAATTGGAGTGCATGAAAATAAAAAAAATGATTGTTTCAATAATATTCTGGATCCTAAAAATAAATTCATAATATAGTTGTTGCAATCATTCTATTTTCGGCCCAATAAGAGAATAATGATTGTTTCAATAATATTTTGGTTCCTATAATCCGAATCATACTATGATTCTCTTAAAACATGGTTGTTGCAACTATGTTTTTTCTCTGCGTGTAGAGCAACAAAGAAAATTATGATATCCAAAATTTTGGCAAAAGTTTTTATTGTTGTTTGATTATTTCAACATTGCAACAAGGGAGAATTCTGAAAAAACTACACATACGCATCTTGAAATTGTTTGTCTAACAATATTTGCAAAAAAAAATATTTACTTACAAATCAACGCACAATGAAAATAAAAGGGAAACAAAGATTATTTAAAAAGAGATATCATCTCACGATAGGTAAATAATCTGTACTGGTAAAATGGGCGTGGTCGCACCGAAATAACGCCCAAATCCCATACTAAAATAAAACGATTGTTCTAACTTTTCACTTTTTTGTAAAAAATTTTGCTAAATTTTTAGCTTTAGTTTAAATTTATAGTACTTGTACGTAGGCAGTTTGAGAAGTCAGTGCCTTTTTGAATTTCCCGCGTAGTAATTTTAAATGCAACACTGATCCTATTAACTGCTATCTACTTATAGAGTGCTGTCAAGTTTTGAGCAAGCTTCGTCATTTAGCTTGTGTTTGATAACCATTGAAATCAGACAACCTCGTTAATTTTAACGAAAATTAAATAAAGTGAGTTTCTTGTATAAATCGAACATTATTTTTTGCGTAAAAAAGCCATAGCCGAAACTTAGATATTGATAAATAATTTTGAAACTCTGCACCATCAATTCCAATGATTTTGAAGTTTGAATGTGAATGGTTTGAATGTCGGCCCTTGTAGTCTAGTGATGAGTGCGCTAGACTATCAACTCAGAGGTCGACGGTTCGAATCAGCTTTCTCTGTTCTTTACTACATTTAAGAATTATTAAATAAAAAAATCTACAACTAAATTGTGGATAATGTGTAATTAAAAGACAGGAACAACGATATCCGGAAATGCTTGGCGAGGTTAAGGCATAACACTAGCCTGGTTATAAGCAATTAATTTTGTGTTTCACGTTTGTTCCGCCTAATTGATAGTTCACGTATGGTTCCAATCAATTCTTCCTCTAATAATCTATCAATTTAATTTCAGATCAAAAACCAAACGTTGTTGTATAAAGCATTTGCCTTAATTCTTTGATCTTTAAAAAAAAAACAAAAAAAAATGTTTTCTGAATTTTTTTGTGGTCGCACTAACACATATGATGCTGAACGTTCAGGTCGGTAAAAAAGAGGTCGTAGCACCAGAAATCGTCGATAAAATCCATGGAATGATATTGAACGATAAGAGAATGAAAATGTGTGAGGTGGCTGAGGCTTTAAGCATCTCAACTGATAGGATACATCACACTTCACGTAAATATTTGAACATGAAAAAGCTATCCGTGCGATGGGTGTCGCTATTACTCTCACTCGACCTTAAGCGCAGCCATGTGACCAGTATAAAGGAGTGTTTTGCGATGTTCAACTGCAGTCCGAAGGAGTTTTTGGGCTGTACACGAAACATGAATACATCAAAAAACACCAGAGATCAAGAAGCAGTCAAAGCAGTGGACTTCTCCTGGTGAACGTAAGAGAAATATGGCCAACAAGGTCATAGCGTTAGTTTTTTGGGATGCATTCGAAATCATTTACATTGATAACCTTGAATAACCTTGAATAGACTGTTAAACGGTTGAGCTGATTTGACATTGATTTGAAGCAAAAACGAAACCTTTTGGCGAAGAAAAAAAGTGCCGTTCCACCATGAACATGCACCGGCGCACACGTCTGTAGTCGTCAGTGCAAAAATCATAAATTGAGCTACGAACTGTAACACCATTCACCATACCCTCCAGATTTAGCCGGCCGCCAAGTTTTCCTATTTCTATTAAATGAAAACAATTTATTCTCACTTTTTCTCTTGTTAGAGATACGATATTTTGAAAAATTTTGGTTCAAGTTTTATTTTGTAATACTTGCATGATATCGATACGTCCAACGTTTAAGTTGCTAACTCAAGATATCAAGTTTTTTAGGATTACTTTTAAAGTATTGTTTTCGTTAACAAAATAACATTTTAAATCGAAATTGGGTACAGAAATTTGTACTTTTATCTTTTGTCTCTAAGCCCCTGTACTCAGTTTTACTTCTACGCATCCTTTGCTTTTAGTTTAATTATTTAGTTACCAATTTATACGTTGTTTGTATCGATATAAAGAAATTGGGAGTGTTCGAATCAGAACTTCACCCACTTTCCATACAAATGAACGGTGATGCCACACGTTTTGCTTAAAAGAATATTAATATTTCTAACAATGTTAGGTATACTCAGGATTTCCGCAAAGCTGAAGTTTATCATAAAAACCTTGATGAGTTTTTTTTTTTAAATTAATATTGTTTTAATTTGAATTTTTTTTAAGATTTTTTCCTAACTTATTTTTAAGTAAAAATGGTGAAAAACTTATTTTTAAATCGAAAATCTTTTAATGAGTGACTTATTGGGTATTCAAAATGGCTCATAATTTTTCCTTGTTACAATTTAAAAGTAATCTAAAATCTACAAATACGGCCAAAATAGCGTGGAATGCTCCATTTAGAAGATGTGCAAAATTTTTTAGTCTATACTAAAAACTCCATGAAGTAACCGAAACAAAAATTTCTCGTTGCTGTTCCATGTGAAGTGATGGGTTTCTCACATTATTCTTATTGCACTCATTATAACGGGCATTTATTTCTCTGGAGTGCAGCAGATGGCACTCCTGAGCAACGCTCTCCATCTATTCCAGCTTACTTACAGTTCACGTCCACATTTAAGTAAGTGTGCAGCATGTCCTGCTGATTCGAACGGACAATAAATTTAAGCTCACCAGCAGAATCAATAAGTTTTTAGCCAGTGGCTCAGATGGCACACAATTTTGTGTCAGGGTTGCATGGAAGTACCTACTTACAATATTTGTGCTTCAACGTTGCTCCTTTGTTATGTCTACGTGTATGTGTTGTGCAGGATTGTGATCGTGCTGTGTCGCCTGGGAATTTGGTGTGAGCGATAAATTTATTGTTGGTCAGTGGCGTTGGGCACAATCGCAGAGATTCACATTAATTTAAAAATAAGTACACATAAATATAGGTTAATGTGGTATTCCGCTTGTCAATGGGCAAAATTGTTTAATAAATACCTAAGTATAAGCAAACTAAAAAAATATTTCAGCTAGAATATTAGAGGTTAAGAATGAAATAACTTATGTATCTTAAAAATTAAAAAATTTAATAGCTATTTCTTTTACTCTAAATACAAAAAGACACTTTGCTGCAGCTAAAGGTTTATCTAAAGTCTTCTTGTGCAATAGAAATGAAAATATTTTCTGTTCTCCGGTCATTATTCACGCATACATAAGTTTTCCTTATTCCTATAATAATTGCACTCCTCGTCAGTGGTTTTTGCTTTCATTTCAATGTAAATATGAACTCAACAATTTTTATTTGCTTTTCAAAAATCATGACTACATTATCTACAGTGCCGCTGGCTACGCAATATACACTAGTGGCTCAAGTATATCAAAGAGATTTTCACAACATGTGGCTACTATTTGAAGCGAAATGTGCCATGTTGTTATTGCCACCAGATCCATGTTGTTATTACAAGAGAGTGCGCTGTAAGTGAAAGCTAGTTAGTGAAATTGTGTCACTGGCTCATTGACAAGCTGTCTTATGTTAAGCATTTAAAACTGTTAGTTTTACAAGTTTTTAAAAGTTACAATAATTCTTATGAATTAAGTTAGTCCCTTTCACTTATGAGTGAATAAGCATTCGTCTGGAACATATGAACGAGAATTATTTTTTTTTTTGCAATTTAATATATTTTTTGCACTTTTAATATAATAGTGGTGGGCGGTTAATTAATCATGAATAAATTTAATCAGAGGTTGGTTGGGAGCAATAAATACAGTCAAAGATGAATTAATTTTTCCAATCGACTTATTAGTTAAAATATCCTGTTAGCATAAGTTTCACAGGCATGAAAATAGCTTGAAAGATACGAAAAATACAAAACACCCTCAAAAACTAAACTAAAATTACTCAACCGGTGCACAGTGGTTGAAAAGTGGCAATAAATATCAAAATGAGCTCTTTTCAAGAATTTTTTTCTTAATGGTTTTCAGAAAAAGTCTAATTTGCATGATTCCGAATTATTTTGGAGAAAAATTCGCAGGCTTTTTGTGCAGACGCCTTGAAAGACAGTTAGTGTACAATCATTTGAATTATGTCGTAAAAAATTGGTAATTTTCAAGAGTTATTACAAACAAACGAAGAAAAATATTGCACTCTGTTTTTTTTATATACTTTAAGCATTATTGGAAAACATTTTTGAATACTTAAAAATTATATTTGGTTTAATTTTAATAATTAATTAATAATCAGCACATTGCAGCACTTCTATTTCATATACGGAATAGTTTTTATTGATGTTTCAAATAAACTTAAATGTTTTAACCATCAGGGTTCGGGTATTTCTCACCCAGTCAGTACTGAACGTTACAAAATCCGTATATTCGGGAAACAGAAAAATTGGTTTTTTTAATTAATGAAGAATCAGAAAAGCTGGAAATGATTTTTTTTTTTAACTTTTTTGGCTTTAATGATAAGAATATTAAGAGGGTTTACGAAAAAAATATCTTAAGGGTTGGAAAACCTTTAAAAGGACAGTACACACTTGGATTTTTCAAAAATGAAATTTTTAAAATGCAAATTTTTTAAGAAAGAAACAAGATATGGGTATTTCCACAGAAACGACAACCGGGACCAAAAAGTAGAATGTTAATAAACCAATGATTTTTTCTAACATTATATTAAAATAATATCAAAATTTTTATAATATAATGTATTTGCAGCTTATCTCAGTTGTTATGATGAGAAAATTCGCCTGAAAACTTAAAATATATTTTTTCTTGTTCTTAGGTACTTTAAATGACATTTTCTCTTTAGTATTTATTGTGGACATATTTATATTATGAATGCACACACCTTATGAAATATTTGTATCAATAACAAATTAATACAAAAAAATGAAAACACACCAAACAAAGCTCGATTAATGGTAAATTTTTCATTTTCTTTTGTTCATGTTGTAATGTCGCGTTAGGGTACTTAAAACATCATATTTTATCAGAACTCCGCGATCGTTCTAATTAATTGGCTGAAAATTTTAATTCAAATCAAAATTTAGTGACATTAGTAAAAAAAAAAGAACTGCATATAATAATCACACTAAACATTTAATTTTTATTTTCAAAGTGTGTCGCGTTTGGTATTGTAGGCACATTTAACAAGTGACTTTATTCGATATTAACTACTTTATCAATTATGTTACTCATAGTAACTATTTGGTAATGTCAGATTTTTTACAACTGTTCTAGCTCGGGGTCTAGTCTTGCAAATTGATTTTGCAGAAAGTTATAGGCTGATCTGCCAAAATGAAGTTCAGAGCGCGAACTTACAGGCAAGTTACGATTTTTACTTGCGTTGCGTGGATGTTTGAAAAATCAAAATCGTTTCCTATAATCAGTGATAGTTTAAGTCACAGCAAAATCGACGTTTACGTTTTCATAACGAAACTTGTTCAGGACATAAAAACTCAACACGGCAATTTTCAAAATATATTTTTATTCTCGGACGGAAGTAGCAGCCAATTTAAAAACAAATTTATTATTTCGAGTTTACCTGATTTCTTAATTCAATTCGGTTGCAAAACAATTAAATGGAACTAGTTCGCAACTTCGCATGGGAAAGGTGCAGTCGATGGAGTTGGAGCGGTTATAAAAAGAAAAATTTGGGGTATAACCAAAACAAAAATATTATTTTAAGTGATGGATTTTATTTTTTCAATTGCGCACGGAAGCACATAACTGGAATTACAATAATGTATATTGGTGCTGACATAATCAAAGATATATTTAAAACATTAACAGAAAAATGGAAGGAAATACCAAATATTTCAGGCATCCGAAAATTGCATTATTTCTCCTGTGACGAACATTTGAATATAATTTATTTATTTCGATTTATTTATTTAAATTAAGAACTAGTATAGTAAGATCTTAAATGGTCTTTGAGCGTTTAACAGTTAAAACAGTTTGAACAGTTAAAAACATTAATAGTCAACAGAAAACGATGAGAATAAAACTTAAATCTAGTAAATATAATTATAATTTTGCAAAACAAACCAATTTGGAGAAATAAAAGAATTACAGTTAATTTCAACTTAACTAAATATTAGCTTATCATAACTTAACAAAATAAAAGAAGGAGGAAAGGCAGTAACTAAAACATTAAAGAAGAGAAAGGAGAAGAAAATTAAAGTGTAGAAGAATGAAAGGTTAGAGAAATAGGACTTGATTGATAGCTTAAATTTGTTCGTGCTGGTTATGGTTTTAATGTTTAGAGGAAGTGAGTTTCAGAGCTTAATGGCGTTGATAAAAAAGAGCCGCTTAGATTGTAAAGAAGTATATCTTGGTATTATTAGGTTGAAGGTTATGTTCGACACACAGAAACGCAGTTTTTTGAAAAGGTATAACGGAGTTCTATTAATAATCAACTTGTGCAGAAATATGCAGTTTCTCGCATTTAGGTATCCAATCAAGCTACATCCTAGAATTTCTTTGCTTTTAACAGTAACATGGTCAAAACGTCTTAAGTCAAATAAATATCTAGTCAAGTTGTTAAACGCAACAAGAATTTTGTGCTCAGAATGAGAGTCAAGGTTACTATAAACTAGCTCAGAGTAAGTAATTATAGGCAAAATGAGTTGAACAACAAGTCTTTTTTTAGTCAAAGTAGTGGTAAATTTAGAAGTTAACCGCAGACATCTTAGCGAACAATATATTATTTTTATTATGTTATTCACATGGTCAAGACAAGTAAGTTTTGCATTGACATAGAATCCTAAATTTTTTACTTTGTCAACAATTTTTAGACGATTATCATTTAGACTAATTGTCGAAATTATATAAAAGCTGCTCAAACGGCGCATTCATTGAAAAATTATTTGAGATAATTTTACTCTATATATGTTTGTATATATAAAATAAAATAATAAATCTGAAGTTTTTGCCAGTTAGTGCAATTTTGAGTTAAAATTACTTGAACTAATCCTTATTACAAAAGGGACGGGAAAATAAGTCGCGTTAGGAATGTCACGTGGGGAATCATCCTAGAGGTTGTAACAAAAAAACGAATGCAAATATTTCAATAGGACAACTATCAATATAAAGCCACATTATTCTATTACAGTTTACGAAAAATCAATTTAAGAAATTATATTCCAATTCGCAGATTTTTGCATTTATGTAGATGCAGTTGAAATCGACTTCTATTTTTTGTCGCGTTGGGAATCACATGTTTACTGGTAATATATTGGAAACAACAAATTGACAAAGCCTACCTTTTGCACTTAACATAGTGCTCCTAAAACTATATCTAAAAATGGAAACAAGAAAAAAAAATTCTTAAGAAATCTTTACTTTTTTTCACTTCAAAGCCGTGCGAATGTCGCGTTGGGGACCCTGGAAATGACCATATCTTTTTGAAACTATGCATATTTGTTTTTATGTAGAAATAGTATACAAAAAATTTTTTTTGGTTTTTTCCAGCGCTTTTTTTGGCTGCTGCAGGTTTTTGAAAATAACATAAAAAAATCACGGCGGGCGTGGTTTTGGCTCACTGATACGTTTGAAAAAGAAAAAAAAAACAGGGTTTTAATCAGCATCAAAGCCGCTTTAGATTGAATTAAAAGAATTTTTTTGCCAAAAATTGACAAAATGACGGCGTTTTTTCGAAATTAGCCGATTTTTTGGACCAAAAAACCCCTTGAAAACCAAAAATACTTGATCGATCTTTCTATCCGTCGTTCAATCTATAGACTTATATGTGTACAATAACATGTTAACATTTCAGAACGATCAGTGTAGTAGTTTTTTTTTATCACGTCCGCCAACTCAAAAAATTTGATTTCTAGAAAAAGCGCTTTCAAATTTTTAACACCGATTATGCGGCCTTGACGCTCTGCGTTTAAAACCTTCGCCATTTAAAATAGAAATTAATTTCTAATTTTATATCATTAAAAATACATTCTTTGAGGTCTTTTGAACAAAAATCAATCATAAAAAAAGATTTTTTGAAAATTCAGGTGTGTACTGTTATTAAAAATTTTAATTAAAAAAAAATACTTTGTGCCGACCAGGAGCAAAATAATTTTTTCTTTGTACAAGCTTGCAAAACTTAAGTAGCGCAGGTTAAAATCAAAGGTATGTTTGTTCATCTTTTAAGGACCTTAATGATAAGGATATTACCTCAAAAAATTATTTTGTTCTTAGTTTAGCCTAGCCATTGAAAGGCTTAAAGAACAAAATATATAAAAAAATAAAATACAGAACAGTTTAAGGTACTAAAATATAAATGTTACACTTTTTATTTGGACACCATCTTCATGATTTTTTGTGTTTAAGGAATATTCATTCGGGATCCTGAAAGTCAATCCCGGGATTTGAAGAGTTTTAAATCATCCGGGATCCCGGGATCGACTTCTCTAGTTTACGACGAATTCTTCTATTTATTGACACTTTCTGTATTGGGCTCAGCCACTGTGTGGTGTTTTCTAATAAACTGTGCAGAATTTTGGTGTTATTTTAAAATCCTAGATTATTTAGAAATAAACATAATTTAAAACACTAAATATTTAAAAAATTTGGAAACTGAAAAAATTGTTTTAGATATTTAAAACACTATTATAATTGTACAATTTCTATTGCCATATTTTATATGATAACGGCCGATTTCTTCACAGAGTTTTAAGGCTAGATGGAGTATAACAGCTTTTTAGTTCTCTCCAATGTACTAAATCATTTCTTCACGGAGATCTAAGTTAAAATACTTGGATTTGAATCTCCGTTCCAGCTGTAATTAAATTTATGTTCCCAATTTTTATATTTGGTGTTACTCGCTTTTTTGTTACTTCTCTTAAAATATAGAACTAGGTTTTGCTAATTTGAGTGGAGTGTCCAGTTTTTTGTTAATTATTTTTCAATTGTAAATAATATAATACGATTCTGATTGAAAAAGCGAAAAGTTTATTTCGGATTGTTTGATAAGACCAGAAAAGTCTTAATTGCAGAAGGCTGCTGCATAAAATTCGACGCGACAATTGCAAAACATGCATTGAAATTCCTAAAGCTGAGCTATTATGAAACTTCGGCTGAAAACTAGTCAAACTCGATTACTATGAAACGAATTATAAAATTAACATCTCGTTTTTGTTCTTTTGAGAAAAATGTTTTTCTGAAAAGTTCCGTTGATCGAATGAGAATTGCTATAAATAAATCGCGAGAGCAATATCAGCGTATTGCAGGCAGGGGTTGAAAATAAACTGTACGAAAAAACTAACTCTACATCTGCTAAATCTGCGAAAGCAAACAGTATTACTATCTGCATAGGTTTGGATCTTTGCTACAAACATTAATGCGTACAAAAGCGAACAGAAAATTAAGAGAGAAAGAAAACTATTGTTTTGTGTTATACGAAAACAACAAGTATTTTGTTTTTTAGATTTTGTTGTCACGATCGCAACCACAACAAGTAACAAATGTTGTGTTCGTTTTGCTACGGATATTCGACAAAAGAATTTCGTCATGTTTTAAGCAGCATTTTTGTTTGGAAGCTAAGATTTTTTAAGTCTCGTTCTGTTGATTTCCTTGCATGAAAATTTCATAAACCGATAGATTTGTACGACAATAGATTAGTGACATGGTTGTTTATATGGGGACCCCCAGAAGGGTGGCAGGTAGAATGTAGGTGTGTTCAGATGAAATTTTGATTGAGAAAAAATTAATATGACCAGCTCATACATTTCACGCTCCTAGTTATCGAATTTTTGATATCTTTCTTATACTTTTAAACGAGCAATATTTGTTAGTTTGTTTATTTGTTTATATATTTGTTTATATATTTGTTTCTAAATGAGTTCTTGAAAACGGCCCAAGCGATTTTGATGAAATTTTTATTATAGGAATTTGCAGAGGCGAAAAAGCGATCTACTTAGGTCTCGTTTCTGAGAAAATTCTTTTAGCAGCGCACGTAGGGATATATGACCGATTTAGGCAGCCAAAATTAATACGTTAATTAATACAAAATAATTAGTATGACCATTGGGACATATTCAACACTATTCAACATTGCAAACAAATTCTTTAAGCAGTGCACATTCGGGTATTTGACCGATTTAGGCAGCCAAAATTATTTTATTCGGTAAATAGTTTCTATTCTAGTCTAATTTTTGATTTTAACCCGGTACGACCATAAGGACATTTTAAACACTATTAAACGTTGCGAAAAAATAATTTTGCAGCGCACATTGAAGTGTTTGACCGATTTAGGCGCCCAAAATTATTTTATACGGTAAACGGTTTCTATTCTAGTCTACTTTCTGATTTTAACCCTGTATGACCGTTGGGACATTTTAAACACTACTAAACATTACAAAAAAATAATTTTGCAGCGCACATTGGAGTATTTGACCGATTTAGGCGGCCAGAATTATTTTAGTCGTTAAGTAGTTTATATTTAAGTCTGTTATTTATTTTAACCCTGTACGACCATTGGGACATATTCAACATTGCAAAACAAAATTCGTTTAGCAGCGCACGTTGGGGTATTTGACCGATTTACGCAGCCAAAATTATTTTATTCGGTAAGTCGTTTCTATTCAAGTCTTTTATTTGATTTTAACCTTGTACGACCATGAGGATATCACGCATTCCGTTTGGCGTACAGGGATATTTTTCAGTACTTTAACGTATATTTTGGTGCATTTTAATGACAAAACGAATTTAAGTTTTTTTTCTTATATCCAGTTTTGTTAGGTATATGTGTATCTTTATATATAAATTTGGTTTAAACGATTTATTAAAACATTATCCTAAATATAAAGGACACAAAAAATACGGCAGTTTAGTTCATTTCAAGTAATAATGTAAAGATATAGTTACTGGATAAAAATTGCACACTTATAATGTGTAGAATGTTATACAAATTTTTATGTAAATGGCCTTACTTTGTAAAACGTTCTTTTATCTGGATATTTATTTGTCAAATTTTGGGCTGTTTGTCAATTTTGGTCACTTGGTCTGGTAAATTTCTTTTTCATATGAAGTAAAACAGAATCTTTTTAACTCGATGAAATTTTTTTATGAAAATTATTGCCACACAAAAAACTCCAAGTGAGGTGATTGCGTACATTTTACATAATAAGGTCACTAGCTCCATTTTCAACTATTCGTAGAAAACGCTGTAGTGTTAAATATAAATTGCATAAACAATTACTTCGGAAATTAGAATACAATCTTCTTAGCTTTAATGTTTTGAAAATTCAACTTCTAATTTCTAGATGATTCTTATTTTGTTAGCTTCAAATTTCTGAGGTTTTACTGTCTTTAAATTTAATAAAGGGTAAATTGTATTTTATAAAAAGTAAATTATATCCCTTTCAGACCTGACGCTAAAGCTACTGAGAATTTTTTTATGATTTTTTGGAGTAAATGGTCTTTATATGGTATGAAAACATATTCAATGCCTAAATTTTGATATTTTATATCCTTCAAGGATTTTTAAGAACGAAAGTTTGAACTGAAACTTTTTTTTTTTTCATGAAATGTTATCAAATCATTTGAGATTTTAAAATATATTATTTTTTATTTAAAATGTGTTATCTTTACTAAAATTGCGCTATTAGTATATGAAAAAAACAACTAACATCTAAGACTCATTTAAATAAAAATTAAATGTGACGCAAGAATTTCGTGAAAATTTGCGATACGACAAAATTAAAAGCCAAACAATATGAAAAGCAAACATAAACAATAACCTACGCAATCGATACATGTAAAATTGATAAACATTCGTGAAATTGCAGTAAACATATTTAGACTAAAAGTTACTTGACGGCTAGGGATATACTTGACGGCTTCTAGTTTCCTATCTTCTTCTCTTTGGGTTGATAATAAAATACAGATCTTAGATGCAGATGCGGATGCGGATACGGAGCTCCGTCATATCAATAGAAATAACTATCAAGATGTGCATATTATTGGTAATTTTAATAATTTTTTCATTTTTAAACACTCTTTACTCGCAAAAAATTAGGATAGAAATTAAAAATGTCATTTCTGATATCTACACCATTCAATAAATTTTAAATACCCCCGCTGTCCACAGTCCAATCGCAACCACTTCGTTTTATTACTCCAGCATTTATTCTAATCGAGACAATAGGGCAGTTCACGATCATGTTGCATCGTTGCAAATGCAAAATAAACAGTTTTTACAAAAACAAAAAGCATATGTTGCAAAACCTTTTCAATGCTTTTTGTTTTTGTAAAAGCTTTTTATTTTGCATTTGCAACGATGCAACAAGATCGTGAATTGCCCTATTGTACTTTTCACGAACAAAAAGTTACCTCATATACATATGCACCAAAGCACAACGCATCTATATAAAACAACAAATTCAATAAAAGCAGCAAAACAAAGAAAAATTCCAACGCAATAACTTTTTCAACAACAAAAAAAAAATCGCATCATAAATGAAAAACGAACAAACATTGCAGATCTCTCTTCGAATTTTGGTGCTTCCAGCTGCCTACAAGAGATCGCTAAAGATACTTTACTTTGATTTTTTTGTGCCCGCGATTGAAAAGCATAACAGTGAGCGGAAGTTTTTTCTATTAGGGCTGTTCACATTTCAAACCGCTCATCAAATCATTTGTCAAATCGTTTGACCACAAAAGTGTTCAGACTCATCAAATTTTTCATCAAATTTCATTTTATCTTGAACACCAAAGTAAGCACATCGCGATGACGGAAAATTAATTATACCACTTGTTATTAAAATCGTATTGGAAGAAGAATAAATTATTTTAAAAATTATTGTAAATTATTTGCAACAGTTATTTGTTATTATTTTGCTATTATTTTCTTCCGCTCCCTCTTTTACCGCGATGTGCTCAGGTTGAAAACTTTTTAGAACTGATAAAATCGTACTACACAATTTGACGAGTGTTCACGAGTGTTGGCGATTAAATTAAGCGTTCAAAAGATATTAATCATCAAACTTTAATGTTAAGTGATTTTAAGAGTTTTTGATTAGACAATCGAAAAATTTCAATTCTATTTATAAGTTTTGAGAAAATTTATACGAATTTTAGTTTTTATCAACTGAGAAACTTCATATATTTTTCAAGTTTTTTTTTATGTGTAAGTATCTTTGTCAACATTTAAAAAAAAATTTTACGTTATTTATCGCTTAGTTAATTATTTATTAATAAAAAAAGCAAAGCTATCATTATGAATATAATATGATATGTTTCAGTTTAAGAGAAAAAAAAAAATACAAATTGTTATAAACAAGTTTTTTATTTCAATTTTCAAATGAGTTGTTAATTTTCAAACAATTTTTTGTTGCAAGTAGGGTCATTACTTCGATTCTCTTTAACAACTTGCAATAAAAATTGAAATTGTTCTTCGTTTTTTGTTAAGCATTGGTTATATTCACTTACTCACCTCGCTCTGCCACATCATTAACATCTTTGAAAAAAATGAAAAATATCTTTATTTTCATTATAACTGTCATCAGTAGACCATAAGTCAATATATTGTCAAGAAAATCATACGGCAGATCAAAGAGCTCAAAAAGTTTCAATGACTTCCTAGAAATAAAGTCACTTATGTTTTTTTTTGCAGAATTGAATCCAAATTTTTTATATCAATTATAAGTCTTCTTGCTGTAGAATCTGTACTTTCACGAGTCTTAACAGCTTCGAAAATATTCTTCTTTATGTTTAACCTCTTCGGGTAAAATGGTCACATATGGGGACAAGAGTTTTTGTAGTGAAATATATTTTGATTTGTCGTTATTTATTTCAAATATTGGCACAATGGATATAGAAAATATTCACCCTCATAAGATTTCTTTTAATATCTCAAATATGTCGCGTAAGAACGCTCCTCTGTATGGTAAGTAAAAAAGTGTTGACAAATAATGAATTTATTGTAAAAAAATACAATATATCCACATATCTGCAAATTTTAAAACTATTACTTCCAAAAATTTTTTTTAATGCAAAATGCAAATGTGTCGCATAAGAAGGCGACTATTACTTCCAAAAAAATTTTAAACTTTTTTTTGCAGAAATATCTTAACTAGACCCTATTTCCATTGTAATAATTCCCTTAAAAAATATTTTTCCATTGTATTTCTTAGTGCGGGATTGAAGAAGTAAATGAAACGGTATCATCAAAAAGCGATTTTTTAAGTATATCTATCTATCTATATATATAAAATAGGATGTGTGTAACGTATGGACTCCAAAACGGCGGGGCCAATTTTGATGAAATTTTCAGGTAATGTTCATCTTGGTGCGGTGGGTAACATAGGCTATATTTGGACCCGATAGGTGGCGCTGGGGTGGACTTATATCGAAAATTTGAATTTATGGACCAATTTAACTGAAATTCAGAATGTATGTTTGTTTGATCATAAGAAAAAAAATTTGTGAATAAATGGACCTGATAGGTGGCGCTGGGGTGGACTTATATCGAAAATTTGAATTTATGGACCAATTTAACTGAAATTCAGAATGTATGTTTGTTTGATCATAAGAAAATAATTTGTGTATAAATGGACACGGTAGGTGGCGCTGGGGTGGACTTATTTCGAAAATTCGATGGCGTGAAAAATATATAAATACTTTTAATTTTATTTTATAACGAGGGGAGTAGCGAAGCACACCGGGTTCAGCTAGTTGAAAATAAAACTCAAATAATATTTATATTAATGACAAAATTAAAATAATGAAATTAAATTTGTATGAAATTCATAAATTAAATTGAAATTTTTCGATTAACTAATCAAAAAATCTTAAAATCACTAAACATTAAAGTTTGAAGATGAATATCTTTTGAACGCTGCAAAGTTAATTTTCTACACAAATTTGTATTGCGCATTTTATAATAGTCGTTTATTGTCGAGTTTTCAAATTCATAAACAAAAATGGGATGGGGCTTAACTTAATCAAACTTAAATCTTCATTATCATTCAAATGAAGAGGCTTACGAAAAAAATATGAGATAATTTTTTGTAGAGCAATAAATTTCCTACAAAATTCTTGGAAACCATTTTTCTGTACAATCAATTAAAGGTGAGGTATGCATTTTTTCTATTGGACTGAGAAAGAAAAACTGCAATGCGGAGCATCTTCCTATTAAAGTCAAGAGCTCATATTTGGTTAGAATTTTTTTAAGGTATGTAGAAACCCATTTTTCCGTGTCACTTTTTAAAAAAATAATTGATTTTTTTGACCCACCCTAATAACCCCATATTCCGAGCTTCATTCTAAAAGTATAGAAAGAGCCTAAGTTTTTAGTCCACTTCCTTTAACATTTGGAGAATTCCATAGTGACGGGTGTTACTTTTGTACACCTTGGAATATCAATAATATAATACAATATATAAAAGTAATTAAATTTTTTGCAGTCATAAAAAATTGCTTTTATGCTTGTGTATTCATTCATACGTGGAAAAATCTTTCAAAACCTTGGTTAATGTCTGTGTAATTTTTATAAATGTACATGTGCCAATGAAATTTAGCCAAACTAGAATTATCAAAGTAATTATTTAAATTACTGTCAATGAAATAATCTTTGACAATTAACCCTGCATTAAAAAAAAAAAAAATAAAAATACGTTTTATGACATTTTTATTAAATATTTTACTGTGTGACGGGTGTTACACAGAATGTGACGGGTGTTACAGGAGAAATAAAAGAAACATTTAAAACTGATTAAATTAAAGGACATAGTCATAGGATATGGTATCTTCCAATATTGCAATATTCTGTTGTTTGGAATATGCTGTTACTCCGTATCCAATGTTATTTCCAGACAAGTGCATAGAGCTTTAAATATTTTTTCTCCGCTGCTTGTCTCTTGCTCTCTCTTTTTCCAAAAAAAGTCTCAATTTCTCCTTATTAACACGTTTTTTTTTACTTTTACTTCATGTATGTATGTATGTATGTATGTGTGTCCCGTACAAATCTTGTAATCCATTTTTAAGCAACTTTCCGATGAACTAGGATTTTGAAATTTAAAATATAGCTCAGAACTGGATGACAACACATATAATTGGAAAAAATTTTGGCACTCCCCCTTTTACCGCACACAAATCAATTAAAATCCTATATATCCAACACTACTGGCTCGATTGAGCTAAAATTGTTTTAATACATTTATTTCGAGTAAAAGGTGGTTTAGGAAAATATCACAGAATGAAATATATTACTGGACACGTAAACAAACAAACTCATAACCTCAAATAAAAATACTGAAAATCTCATTGACAATTTTAAATTTCACCTTCAGTGGTGAATTTTTGAAAGTTAGAATTTTTTGAAGTTTTTGTATTCAAATTTAGTATTCAAAGACTTCTATCCTGACGCACAAGGGACTTGGGTTTAGAAACCATTCGTTCACTAACGTATTACAATTGTTAATAACACTTCTCACTATTCTCTTACTAGCACCCCACCCTTTTAGTTGAACTAAAAGCACCACTTTAGGAGAAATTATTTTATACTTTTTAGTTCGTTTTTAAAACGTGTTATATTAAAATTTTCCTATCCTTTTGCGGGTGCCAAAAATGTCCACAAAATTTGTAATATATATATATATTTAATATATATTTTTTCATATTCCACTTTAATATTTTTCTGACAACTACTTAACGCATAAAACGGTGCTTACAGTGTTTCTCTATTTAAAAAGTAAAAAATATTTTTCGTAGTAGACTTAAACTTATATTGAAAAATATCTTATTTTACTATTTATTTTTATTTATAAAAAATATGACACTAAACTAGGACTAAATCTTTGCCATAAATAATAGGATTTAGTCCGATATCTTAATATTTAAAATTTTTGCCTTGGTAACGATTATCTTGGAATGCTCCATTTTTAGAATGATTCAACCGAGCCATTGAAGATTCAGTTTAAAAATGCAATCGACATGAGGAACTAACAATAAGTTTTCTATTACAGCAATTGGTTTTCTTCTTCTTCTTTTTCTTCTTCATTATTTTATTTTTGCTTACTAAGTAAACTGCTTAAAAATGCATTTCCTTCCGTTTTTGCTTGTTTTACATCCTTTTATGTTTAAATTACTCTTTTTTTTTCTTTTCTTTGCCCAACTTGTCGAATTTAAGTGGAAAGTGGTAATTGAGACGTGATGCAACACTGCGTGGCATAAATGAATTTTGCAACTTTATGCATCTTCGGCATCTCAGATACCCACCCTAACGTACACATTGTGAATTTTGTTTCTGTTGTTGTTGCCGCTGTTGATATGTTGAAGCCACGCACGTTCAACATCTTAAAAATGATTACTTTGTCGAGAAGCACTAGATGGCGCTGCGTCTTGCATGTTCTAATGACGAGTACAATCTTTTTTACTGCTTTTACTCTGCTGGAACTCTTCTGTTCCGCTCACTCAAGCGTCTGGAGGTTGTTTCTTGTAATTAGTAGAGTGTGAATAAATTCTTATGAAGCAGTTTTTATTTTTTTTTTTGTTCTTGTGCTTTAGATGCTAAACCATCTACAGTGAACAACACGAACCACTTAACATAGTTAGGCAGAACATCTTATTTAGTTCAAAAGATGTTGAACCACATGCAATACATACTTTGCCGAAATTGTACGATCTATGTGTTTTACTGCTTTCATTTGAAGTGTGATAGGTTACATACATAGGGTAAATATCGGTGCAAAAAACAGTACGGCAAATTTTAAGAAAATTTTTTATAGCTCTAAAATCATTAAGTTTGTACATATATATAACTTTTACATAATTGAAAATCATGTAGCTTTTATTGAAAAGGCCATCGCATCAACGGCTACTTCTGGCGTTAAAAAGCATTGCCCACGCAGTTTGTCCTTGATGCGCGGGAACAAAAATAAGTCATTGAGTGCCAAATTAGAACTGTACGGCGGATGTAATAGTTAATGTTTTGAGTGCTCAAAAACGCCTTTGTTTGAGCAGATGTGTAGAAGCTCTTATTGTCTTGATGCAGAATGATTCTTCGTCGCTTGTTTCTTTTCCTTATTTCACAGAGCACTTCTTGCAAATAATTGGTTATGTAACATTCCGATCTTATCCTTCTACGTTTCTTAAGTGGTACCGTTGCCAGATGACCAGATTTTTGAAGAAAGAGGTGACCATGGCTCATACGAATAGAACAATGATTCGTCACGAGTCACGATCTTTTAAACGCCTTTTGAAGCACCACGATTGTATTTGTTGAGCATTTCTTTGCACCAATCGACACTTTTTTTAGAGCGATTGTCAAAATACGTGGAAAACAACGTGAAAAAATATTTTTCACAACTATGTGTTCATGTAACATGGGATGTATGCGGAATGTCACATGACGATCAATCATCAGTTCTTGATGCAAAGCATCAATGTTTGGTATACCACCGATATAAAGAGGGTTTTTCAGGAGATTAATCCAAAAGTCGCATAGAGTTCATCCATACACTCTTGTTGAGATGATTCATTTAAAAAGTTGTAAAAAAATTATCGCACGAAAATGTTATTTAATTTTTTGCTGGAATACTATTTTATAAGCACTGTTCACACAATATGAGCACATACACCAAAACGTTTTTAATACATATAAAATAAAAAATGTCCAAAAAATAAAAAAAATGCCAATGTTTTGCCTTTTAAATAAAATTTTATTATTTTTCTTTATTCCATCTTTGGACAAATTCCTTACAGACTAGAATCTATATACTAAAACATTCATGCTTAAGTAAAAATAGGCTATTAACATAATTTTTAAAAACATCTTTAGACACAGAAGGAAATTCAAAGAAGTTATTTAAAGATAAATCATTATATAAAGACAAAGTCCTCGTTATTGGCTCATTTTTAGCATAATACGTTCTTAATCGTTTAGTGAAAAATAACTTAAAACGTCCCAGCTGCCTTGAAGGCACATTAAAAAAATAATAAGTTCAAGAAGAGACGGACAATCGATATTTTCGGATACAATATCGTATATGAAAACCAAGGAACTGATCTTTCTTCTCGTTTCTAGAGTCTTCAGACCTAAAAGCACTCAGCTTGTAATATATGAGGCATAAAATATACAAAAAGAGGTCGCAAAGCAAACTTTGAAAGATGTTTTTGAATTCTTTCCAAGCGAAAAGAGTGCGTGCTAGTCTTGCTCACGCATAGTATTTACAAAATGTAAGAAAGACTCACCAAGAGAATAACTTGCATTAACAATATTCGAAACCATAAAAAAGAACCATATAATGTCATTGGCATACATAAAACATATTGAAAATCGGCAGCATTTACAAATGTCATTAATGTATAAAATAAGAAACAAGGTCCCCAGAATACTTCCTTGTGGAAGCCCAGACATTGCTAAAAATTTAGCAGAATTAACATTGTTGAAAGAGACGGAACTAGAACGAAAGCTAACGTAGAAATATATTCTAGAAAATATGAGAGGCAACCAATTTTATTTATTTTTATAGCTTGGCAACTAGTAAACTATGTGGTAGCTTGTCAAAAGCTTTCGAGAAGTCCGTGTTAAGGACATCTACTTTATTGCCCAAGGCAACAGAAGAAATGCAGAACTCAGAAAAAACGGCTAGATTTGTTAGAGTAGATTTTCCAGAAACAAAGCCATGCTGTTGAGGACAAATAAAGCGTTTCATAATAATAAATAGCTTTTCTTTGACAATGCTTTCAAAAAGTTTAGATACATTTGATAGCTTAGAAATAGGTCTATAATTAGACACATAATTTTTTGAGCCAGTTTTGAAAACTGTGGTAATTGCTACAGTTTTCCAACAATCAATAAGGGGATCTGTAGATAAAGATTTATTAAAAATCATGCAGAGGTGTTCAGACAATACATTAGCACATTTCAGCAGCAAAATGGATGAAATCCTAGTACTGTCCGCCTTATTAGCGACACCAACATCGCTTTGAAAACATCACATTCAGAATTAAACAAAAACCCAATATTAACTACTTCATCAAAATTTGTCAAAAGCGACACATCATACGTCGTAGTGTCCTCATTATAGTTGGATTTAAAAAAGTTTGCAAAATGATTTACTGTATCAATGAGAGAAGTTGATTTCAAGCCATTGCAATTTATTGACGTGGGAATATTAGAGTCAACGTGGATTTATATAACTTTAAAAATTTGTTATGTAAATAATTTTTTAGTTTTTTTTAACCCTTTAGTATACCACGGTAACTTATGATTTTTAGCCGGTAATCGCGGAATATTGAACGCACACACCTCAAGAATGAAACCTTTAAATAGTTCAAAGCAAGCCATAATGTTCTTGCCATTAAAAAGTTCACTCCAATTGAAGATCTGAAAACATTCACTGAAATATTCAAACTTACAAGCCTTAAAGTTAAAAATATTGATTATATTATTGCCATTTTCAATAAATTCATAAAAATCAACATTGATAGTAAGCGGCACACAATAATCGTTGGGTATTTTAGGAAGCCAACCAATGATTCTTGTTTTTTAAATTTTTTGTAAAAACATCCTCTTACGTTTTGGTCTTGTGCAGATGATATTTTGGTTTTTTTGGTGACGTTATTTTGTTGAAAAAATTTGGAATGCTCACTAAATTGCCTTTTAAACTAGCGCATAATCAAGTTTTTCATGATACGATAGTGGTTTATAAGAAAGCTATATTGTATTGAAAAAAGTCATATACAACTGCTATATTGTTACGCCATACGCAAATCTTTTCTTAAGAACAATTGAAAAACAACTGGATGCATAAATGGATAGATAATATTTGAAGTTAACCTTGCTATACCATGAACCCACTACTAATTGCATTGTAGGTTAGATTAGGTTAGGTTAAGGTGGTAGCAAGTCTTTAGACCAGCCCATTTTATTAATCCGTTGTGATACCACAGAATGGAAGAAGGGAGTTATCAAGTGAAACTATTGTGTAGGATGTTCTTAAAGTGTCAAAAGCTGTAGAAACATGTGATATTAAATTTGAAGCAAGTGCACGTAGAGAAAAGACATGGTTGAGACATGCTTACTGCAATAATAATTTGTTTACTGAAATTATGGTACTATTCCTACAAACATAAATGTTTGCCTTAATAAAGTCATTATTTACTAATTGTGGTACCAAAAATAACATTATGGTTCAAATCATACTTTCGTCAACGTATTATAATTGGTTCAACTTTTAGTTGCAGCAAAAATATTGTGGTTCTGTGAATCATAATAAATGTGAATATTATGATAAAGACAAACATACTAGAATTTTGAATTTTTGTCTGAACTCCTTTTTGATCGTGGGTAAACGAAGCAGCACATAGTCAAAAATCGAAAGAACTTATTGTGTCTGAACAGTTTGCAGGAAACCTTTCCCTTCATTCAGAGACAATAAGTTTTATCGATTTCTCGTTATGTGCCGTTTCGTTTGTCAACTCTTCAATTACTATGTTTTGTTATAAATCGCCTTATCCTAAAGACTGCGTGCAGAAAAATTATATTTTCGATTTTGATTGTAGCAAACATATTTCCATTTACCGTAAATGTTGCTATATATTTTCGTGACAATGCAATCAATGTACCATGTCTATGAATGACATTAGTCAGGCGACCGGTAGTAGCAGCTGTGGTCTACTGGTAGTCTGCGTGGCTCGTAAGCGAAAGAGCCGCGGTTCACGCCCCAGCTCAGACAGATAAATTTTCAAAAAGTTTTTCCAATTGAATTTATATTTCTGTTCAGCAGCAGACAATGGCAAACCTCTAGGGATATCTTATTTATAGCTGTGGAAATTGGTGTGCATTAAAAAAAAAACTGTTTTAATAATATTCTGGTTCCTAACAAGAAATTCATAATAAAGTTGTTGCAATCATTTCATTTTCGTCCCAATAAGAGAACAATGGTTGTTTCAATAATATTTTGGTTCATACGGAAAAATTCCTTTTCTAAATAAAGTTATTTTAATCATTTTACCATGATCATAGAAACTATTTTATGTTTAAGAAAATGGTATCAACAATCATACTATGATCCTCTTAAAACATGGTTGTTGCAAGTATGTTTTTTCTCTGCGTGTGTTATGCTCCGACCTCAGTCAAAACAAGTTGTTAAGCGTTCCTCTCAAAAAACTTTTCCTACCACTACCCACTAAAACTTTTCATCATAAATTGATGTGTTTTAAAGTTCCTTTGATTAGAAAAAAGGAAAGACAGGTTATAGCATAGGAGCATGGCCCGGCCAGGATTCGAACCCGGGACCCCTATGCGCCAGTCAAGCGTGCTACCACTAGACTATAGAGGCCGCCAATTGCATTGTTAGTGGAATGCATAATATAAAATGTTTGAACCCAATACTCAATGCATTTTCAAAAATCTTTGATGGCCAAAATTCTGAGTGTGCTCGATTGAGTTAGGAAGGTTGGATCAATTTACTGACGCATAAAAACACAAACAATTAGTGGTCAATGAAATGAATTGGTTCATCATACTTATGAATTTATTTACCTATGTTCACTTTCATTCCATTGATGAATGGCATAAATTATATTTTTGTTTACATCATGTACATAATCATCAAATGTTTGTATAAATCCATAGTTTTGAGGATTTCAATAATTATTATTATGAATCATTCATAAAATAACTATCCGTAATATCGACGAACAAAACGTTCATTGTAAATTAGACTGATTAATGCGTAGTAGCGTAATTCTTGGTCTTTTACAAATCTGATTAATTTGTTGTTTTTGTTTTAAATACAAACTCAAGTTACGTAGGTCTGTTTAATTTGTACATGCCCTTAGCCATGTTATTGCAGCGTGTAAACTGATTATTACGCAAATAAGACACAACTCGGACAATAACTTTTCTTTTTCACTCATACTCAGATTCAAGTTTTATTTCTGTTGATTCCAACTGTGAGTTTAGACCGCCTGAATAAACGAAAAATACATCGCGAACAATTTATTGCAATAAATTCTTCGTTCGGAGTACTGAATACACCGCACGAACATAAATCGAGAACAAGGTCGATGCGGTGTAAACAGCAATTTGTCCATTTGGCCGAACATCAATAAATGCAGGGTATTTTTATATTAGTACTGAAACTTGTACTCCGTTTCTCAACAACAAATGGTTTGCCACACCAATATATAACAATATATTTCTCCTATTAGTTATTACATAAAGGCTTGTGTTAAATATTTAATAACTTAAGGACCCATTTAAGTTTTGCGACGACAAAAAAACAATTTTTTCACATTTTACGCATGTATAACACCGTAAAAATATTCTCAGAATGTTTTAAGTCTTAAGCTTAAAAAAAGACAATGAAAATTATACATGTAAAAACTTCAAACGCGTTTTTCTCGAAAAAAGCTGTTTGAAACCGATGGACCGCATTACTCGAAAAGTAGCCAAGGATCGCTACCAAATTGTTCGCTACTTTTAATCGTTCAATTTCTATTTCAGAGAAATATTTTTTATATTGTAACTTAAAAATTTTTTTGTCAAAATCGTGTTTTTAATTATCATTTTAGTTTACATCAACATTTTTCTAAAATCTTCGATTAAAAACTCAAAAAGTTTAAGCAGAACCTAAATTTTTTTTTATTTTAGTTCAACAAGCTGCTGTATTAAATAATATTTGCTATCCATAAACTTATAAAAATTTTCATTAAAAGTTATTTAGTTATTATTTAAAAATAATGTACTTCAAATAAACAGTCGCTTTAATATGAAACTTTTAATATAGGGATTTTTTTCGCTTAAAAAACGTTAATTGGCCCTTTACACAACACAATTATATTGCAGCGAAAATTAACAGAACACTTTAAAAAAACATAAGACATAAATTACTACATATTTTGGCACTTTTTATAATTTATTCTCTTAAGCGACTCCTCTTTGCTACTTTCCGTTTTTAAACATAGCGCAACACCGGATTCGGCCAAAAAGGTCTAAGGTTGTTCCATCAGAGCGAATGAAGGAGTCTTTGTTCGTTCGCCCTAATTTACTGTTTTCATCAAGCAAACATCTTTTTTGTTTACCACTTTTTTTGATGCTACACTATTTAAAATTTTCAAGTGACAACACTGGTGATAGCTGCTTTTTCATAGCAACAGCTTATGTGCGGTAAAATTGCTGATAAATTGTGTCTTTTAACGCACAATTCTTTTTTTGTTCAGTCTTTTGTTCTTAGTGCGGTAAATTTACTAATAGATATAATTTTCTTCCAATTAAAAACATCTAACTTTTTGTAAACAAAAGCAGCTGAGTTGAAGTTTTTTAAGTAGATGTACGTCTGCATAATCAGCACGAAATTATCTACGTGCAATCCGCCATTTGCTGCGGCCACCTTGCGTTGCGTTACGCGAACATAATTGGACAATAAGTATTTAAACCTTTCGTTCGTACAGGCCGTCTTACCTACCGCAACACAAAAACAAATGTGTAACTTGTTATCTTATTCTTGCGTCTTTCCTGATTCAACACCAAAGATTACAACGTCCTAGAATGTCGCGCTCACAGTTATCAAATTACCCACATTACAATATTAACAGAATACAATATTATATCGAACTGTAAATTGCCTAAATAAAATTTTAATATAATAATTAACACCACCTGCAAAAAAAAAAAAAAAAAACGCATCACCTAGAAATACTTGTAAAGGTGGTTAAAAATCTGCTTTAATTGGCTTTTATTCAAAAATTTTGATAAGGATGTGTTTACTGACATCTTCTTTCGCATCATGCTAAAAAATGTACAATTTGCATCTATCTAAAAAAAGTAAAAAATACAAATATTTTTTACAAGATTTTTTTATAATTAATTGTCAAGAGAATTGACCAAACTTAATATTTCGTATTTTTTAATGCAGAAATCTTTTTGAACCCTCAAGCAATACCAAATTATAGTCTTAAATAAAAAATTGCGTTCTATTTTTAATATAATCGCAGTTTAAAGTTATTGCCATATAAAAAAATTTTTCGCTTAAGTCGCGTCAAGATATAGAAGCTTAAAGATATACTAAAAAGTTCGCTATATAACCGGATTTTTACCCCAAATTAATAAAAAAAAAATAAATAGCTAAATGAGTAAAGCTAATTTCCTGGTGAATAAGTTGATTGTATGGAGGTTTTGTCCTTGTTTTGACAATCAATAAAATTTATCAATTAAATGCTTTAAAAAAATAACATTTTGTTGCAGAACATAATTACATAATTTGTGGCCTATTTGCCACCTTCTTTAAAGAGTCATTCTGTTCAGACTCTTTTAATACTGATGAAGAGTATTTTGAATATCTGAACTCTACACCCAGGGTTTCGTTGGACCCTATATCTTTTAATTCAGAGGATATTTTAAAGTATATTGGGTCGATCGAAGAAGATTTTAATGCTGGACCTGATGGAATTCCTGCCGCAGTGTTAATGGAATGTGGTTCCATTCTTAGCCAACTACTGTCCATGCTATTCAATAAATCAACTAAGAAATCTAATTTTCCACTTTTTTGGAAAAATTCTTTTATAAGTCCTATTTATAAAAAAGGTTGTAGGAATGATATTAACAACTATAGGCCTATCGCTAAACTCTCATCGATTCCAAAACTTTTTGAGCGGCTCGTGTATGATCGTGTGAAGGTTCATTGTGGGAAGGTCATAACAACTCGTCAACATGGATTTGTTACTGGCAGATCCACTGTGTCTAGCCTCCTCGATTTTACAACATTTTGCTTAAATTCAGTTTATTCAGGTAACCAGGTCGATTGTACATATTAACACTGATTTCAGTAAAGAATTTAATAAACTACCACACAAATTAATTATATTTAAATTAAAGTTAATGGGTTTTCCACAATTTTTTGTAAGCTGGATCCAATCGTATCTGACAGATCGATCTTATCTAATACGGTATCTACACAGTAAAAAATATGAGCATAAATTTTATACTATTTTGTATACATATAAATCGAAACCAAAAATGTTTTCAAAAATATACCATCAAATCTTATAAATTTTTCCAGACCATTTTTCTCGTCAGACTAATCGAAACCACTATAATTTTAAATTTCCCGATTTCGGTGAATTTTTTTCTTTCTAACCAGAATATATTTTGATTCATATGATATCCATATGAAATTTTTAAATTATAATTGTTTTATTATTTTTATAATATTGAGTGGTATAAAATTTATAAATTATTTGGAATAAAAAAAGTTTATACCACACAAATGTTATAAAAAAGATAAAATTTACTCTCAAATTTTTTACTGTGTAGGTGTATTGTCTGCTGAATTTGTTGCTGAATCAGGTGTTCCTCAGGGTAGCCACCTTGGTCCACTTCTGATTATTTTAGCCATTAATAATGTAACACACCACATCAACAAACACTCTCATCTGCTCATTTATACAGATGATATGAAAATATACAGAACAATAGATGCTAAAGACAATTCAGATCTCCTCCAGTCTGATTTAAGTCCTTTGAAGTTGTGTGCTCTAAATATAACATATTTCTAAATCCAGATAAATGCCAAACTATGTATGGCCTTTTTGCGAAAAAGGAATATTTTAATTTTTGATTATAAGATGAAAGATACTGCTTTAAATCGTGTAGATTCTATCAAAGATCTTAAAATATGCATGGATTCTAAGCTATCGTTTAGAATTCATATTGATAACATTTGCAAAAAAGCATTTTGTCGGCTTTTGTAGTCTAGTGGAGAGTGAGTGCACTAGTCTCTCAACCCAGAGGTCCCTGGTTCGAATCCGGGCTCGAGCATGGTTCTTTTCACTTTCTTTGTTCTTTCCTACATTTAAGAATTATGTAAAAATTAAAATCCACATCTAAATTGTGGAAAATGTGGAATTAAATGAATGGAACAACTAAGGGCTGGAAATGCTTGCCAAGGTTAAGGCATAACACTTAGCCTCGGTTAAAAGCAATTCAAATTGTCTTTCACGGTTGTTTCGCCTTATCAATAATTCACGTATTGTTCCAATCAATTCCTCTAAATAAATCTATCCCTTTCCTTTCAGGTCAAAGACCAAATAGTATTTATATGAGGCACATGCCTTGGTTCTTTGATCTTTAAAAAAAAAAAATCTTTTATGGTCGGGTTTACAAAACGCTGGACCAAAGAATTTAATAGTATGATAATAACTATAATGCTGTATTATTCTATTGTGCGTCCTCATTTGGAGTATGCAAGTCAAGTTAGGTCCCCAAGTTACAATGTACATGTTGAACAAATAGAAAGCAGAGACCTGCAGCGATGAACTGCAACTGCTTTTACACTCAGTACATACTTGGTTTTTGTATGACTTTAATATCATTAATACCATGCAACATATTCTACGCCATCGAGCTCACTTACAACATCAAGCATGTTGCATTAGCCAATTGTACCAAAGTCAAACACTGAGTGATGTGTGCTTCGACTTCACTGGAAAGTATAGATGTTTGCATAAAATAATTATGTGCAAAAACCACAGCGCACGAACGAACGGCAATCGTTATAATTATGCATTATTTTGAGCTACTGCCTCGTGTACCATTGCAGGTTGATTTCAACTTCGTCTAAGCAGTGATACAAAAGTAAGCTTACGAACGATGAAATCAGCGCGTACACTGCATTTTAACTCAAGTGTTTGTAGATTACTTCAGTATGAATAGAGTAAATAGTTTTAGGAAGTTTAAGGGGAAAATTATTTCGAAGATGATGTCAAACTTTAAAATTCAAGATGGTGGATAAGGTTGCCACCTTAATTTTTTGTAGTTTTATGAATTCGAGGTTGGCAAAAAAAAGGTACACCAAAAATGAGTCGCTGAATCCGAATCCGTTGTCAGAATTTCAAAATTATAAAATTTTGAAATAATACGGCTGCCACCTAATAATATGTCTTTTCAAGAGTTTTAAACGTCATTTATCAGTTCTAAACTCTTGAAAAGACATATTATTAGGTGGCGACCCTATTATTTCAAAATTTTGAACAATTGAAATAAAGTTGTAGCTTTATTAAATATCTGCATGCATACAAAATCTTATAAAAATCAGTGATTAAAAGTGTTTTATAGTAAAATGGCGTCTGATATAATTTCTTAAAAAACTAAATTTAATAAATATCTTTAAAAATTTACTCAACAAATTTTATTGCTCATTCAATTAAAATTTAGAATTTATTTTAAAAAATAAATCAGCTCAATTGAACCATTAGCTTATAAGCTACAAGCTCTCAAAAGTCACGCAAAGTAACTGCAATGTTACTGCAAATACTTTGTGTTCGGAGAACAAAATAAGCTCTGGTTTTTTTATGCAGGAGTTATGCTTTATGTCTTTGTTTTGTTGCTTGTAAATGACCATACTTACCATTGCATACCAGGGGCCGAATTACAGCATCCGTGATCGAGCAAAATTGTACAAGATTGATAGGCACTTATCTCGTCGTGCCCTTGCCATGCCCATCGCCATGCCCAGAAGTTGAAAAGATCCTGCGCTGGTTATCAAACCAACAACTCGAACATGCATTATTGTGATCTTACAGTCCACCCTAAACAAGTGCGCGTGCGTGGTTTAACTGTCAAAACCGGCTCATGCACATACATTTTGTATGAAGCCTACCGAAACACGCACCGGACTACCCATGGCAGAATTAGAGAAGGTATATGCATTTTGGAGAGGGAGACTGCCGCAACTGTCAAAACGAAGTTGACAGCTCATACAAAATCTGAAAACGATGAGAATGCGATAAGAAAGCGAAAATAGGCAAGAATAGCAAAATGCTTGAGTTTGACAATTCTGGCTATGAGAAAGAGAGCGCAGTCTGAAATGCATATACTGTGACAGACCGACCATCCACCTCGCAGCGTCGTGACATCCGCAACCGGATGACGAGGCACTTCCTGACTTAGCGAGCGTCTGCACACCTAGCTATGCTTCAGCTTAGCTCAGGGAAATTGGTCGTGGGTTTGCTTCGTCAGGAAGTCGCGGGATGCGATCTGCACAAGTTATTTGTATGCAGACGTTAGCGGGAAACGGAAAGGGATCATTTGAATTAAAATTCAAATTATTTGAATTTTAATTCAAATGGGTGGAAACAGGAAACGGATGGGAGAGGAAAACCAAACAAACAAACAAAAAACCCGAAAGAGGCGACTTAACCGAGCCAACGTCTCTACACACCGTGTAGCATGAGGGAGGAAGGTGTTAATTCCCCTCATTTTCTACACCCGCCCATCCATGTAATGAAGAAAAACTTCGGTTTCATTAACCCTCGTTGTGCACCTAAGTGCAGCAGTCCACCACGCCCTTACCTGCAATTGGTCCAAAGAATCTTACAAAAATTAATTACTTGTCAAGGTACCCATTAAGGTTTGATTTATTTTGATAAACATGTTTAAATACAAAGATAAGTATACCATTTCATTTTGTTTCATTTCAAGGAAACTTAATATTTTTAAATTTATATAAAATTTTTTTTTTTTTTTTATAATATTGTACGCAAAAAAAAAACAATTAATTTAAATTTTTAGTTTGCCCCATTAGTTATACATTCTTAAGTTTAATTATCTTTAGCTTTATTGTACATTTAAATATATCATTATTTCCAAGTTTAATTCAATTTGTTTCTAGTAAAGTTAAAAATTTCATTTTTAAATTTAAGATCGAATTACTTTCAGTGCATTTCAAGGGTAAACATCAAAAATCATACTTTTAATTTTTCAGGGTATATCAAAGGTAAGTATAGAAAGTTATTTAAAGGTAAGTATTAAAATCTAGTAAATTTTATTTTGCAGTGCATATTGAACTTCAATATTCTTTTCCGTAGGTTATAATTAAGGTAAGTATAGAAATATTAAAATCTAGTAAATTTTATTTTGCAGTGCATATTGAACTTCAATATTCTTTTCAGTATGTTATATTTAAGGTAAGTATAGAAATATTAAAATCTAGTAAGTTTTATCTTGCAGTGCATATTGAACTTCAATATTTTTTTTTCCAGTATGTTATATTTAAGGTAAGTATAGAAATATTAAAATCTAGTAAGTTTCATTTTGCATTGCATATTGAACTTCACTATTTTTTTTTGTATGTTATATTTAAGGTAAGTATAGAAATATTAAAATCTAGTAAATTTTATTTTTCAGTGCATAATGAAATTCAATATTTTTTTTTTCGTATATTATATTTAGGGTAAGTATAGAAATATTAAAATCTAGTAAATTTTATTTTGCAGTGCATATTGAACTTCAATATTCTTTTCCGTAGGTTATAATTAAGGTAAGTATAGAAATATTAAAATCTAATAAGTTTCATTTTGCAGTGCATATTGAACTTCAATATTTGTTTTTGTATGTTATATTTAAGGTAAGTATAGAAATATTAAAATCTAGTAAATTTTATTTTTCAGTGCATATTGAACTTCAATATTTTTTTTCAGTATGTTATATTTAAGGTAAGTATAGAAATATTAAAATCTAGTAAGTTTCATTTTGCAATGCATATTGAACTTCAATATTCTTTTCAGTATGTTATATTTAAGGTAAGTATAGAAATATTAAAATCTAGTAAGTTTCATTTTGCAGTGCATAATGAAATTTTGGTAAAAGGTAAGTTATTGTCCGCCTATGAATCGTTTTGGTTGTTACTTTTACTTATGTTTATTCAAGTTATATTTCCGGGTACGCCATTGCTTTATTTTAAAAGTAAAATTTCGCTTAATTTATGTTATTTCGCCCGTGTATGATTTTGTTTAACCAAAAAAAAACCTTCGTACAATTATATTATTATTTTTTTATTTCGTATACGCTTTTGAAAAAAAAATCTTCCGTTTAATTTTGTTATGTTAATCGCATTCGCTTTGGTTTTCCACAAAAACTTTCGGTTAGATATGCAAAAAAAATTTTCCTGTATACGCTTTTGTTTGAAAAATAAACTTATGCTTAGTTGTATTATTTTTCCCGTGTACGCTTTTGAAAAAAAAAAACAAAAAAAAACAGCCTTTCGTTGAAGTTATTTTTCGTTATGCTTCAATTAAAATTGTCTTGTTTGTCATACTGTCTTATAAGGATAAGCCTTTTCTGTACTACCACCTTAACATGGGATTTTATGCCTAAATATATCTTAACTTGCTTAACTTAAAATATCTAAAAATTATAAAGCTGAACTACTTATAAATTTCGATTTTTAAGTGGGTACTTCCTGTACGTGGGTCGCTCGTTTGGCGACGCACGCTGATGCAGATGACAACTCCACTGTCCGCCTCCTTCTTGTATCGAGTGTTGACGCTAGCTATCGCTCGCCGTGGGTGCTGCTGCTTGTTGTTGGTGTTAATTGCTGCTGTTGTTGGTGCTAATTGCTGCTGTTGTTGGTGCTAATTGCTGCTGTTGTTGGTGGTAATCGCTGCTGTTGTTGGTGTAGTTCGCTCCTGTAGTCGTTTCTGGGTGGGTGACGTGGCCCACAGTGAAGCATTAGCCAAAAGTGGTTCGCAACACGCTGGCTGAGATGTAGCTGCTACTGTTGTTGGTGCTGTTGGGCCGCCAAGGCTTACTGTTGTTGCGGTTTTAGTGCGATAGCTGCTTGACGGTACACCCGTATTAGTGCTTAGGTGAGCGTGCGACGACGAGTAGGTGAGAGCGTGTTAGCTGCTGCTGCTCTGACTAATTGTGCCGGGCTCTTCGGGTGAGACTGGTTTTGAGCGTGTTCGCCGTGCTACGCCGTCACTAAAGCGGTCTCAATTGATGTTGCTGTTGTTATTACTGCTGCTGCTTTTTTTTTTCTTTTTGACAGCTGATCACGGTGGTAGTTGCAGCTGATGGTGGTGGTTGCAGCTGCCGTGGTGCATATGCTGTTGGCGTTTTGGTGGGTGTTGCGCTACCGGTTTGGATGTGACTGCTACGACGGCGATCGCTTGGTTTCAACCGGAGCGCTTAAACGGTGGTACTGTTGTTCCTGCTATTTTTGTGCGCTAGCTACGTGACGATACCACAGTACTGGTGCTTAGGTGAGCGTGCGACGACGCGTAGGTGAAAGCGTATGAGCTGCTGCTGCTCTGATTTCGCCTTTTATATGGTGAACTCAAGTCCGTTGGATAATATACCCGATTTTGGGCTTTTAACTTTCTTTCCTGTCAATTGGAAGTTTTCGTTGCCGGTCACCCACAACTTCATGCACGTCTTGACCAGGAGCTATCAACGAGAAAAGAACAAAGGCCGGAAGTTCGCCAGCCATCACTCTTTTCGTTGACAGCCGTCACCTATGGTATTGTCGTTTACATACGCAAGTCGGACAGTACGACCTGCTATGTTATACGACCTGGTTTAATGACCGCTTACACCGAATGTTGGTGCAAACGAAGTTTGCGCAAACTGTCGGACGCGGGGTTTGACACGTTTCTTTCGATGTTTGCAAACAAATAAACACGTCAGCTGGCAATTTGAACGATGCCCAACTGCAGGCACTAATTAACCATGGCAGACACGTTGTGGCTAATTATATTGCAAGCAACAAAAAACATCAGTTATAATTAATGGCTTCCGGGTTGAATCCCAGCTCAGGTTTGAATTTGAATTCAAAATTCAAACCAGCCGAGGGCACAACACAACGGGGTCTACCGGGTGAGCCGATGAGAAAAACTCTTCCGGTTGATATGTCGTAGTGTTTCCTCTGCTGAACTGAATTTCGAATTCAAACTCAAGCCTGAGCAGGGAAACAACTGTCGACTTGGCTGTCACAATTGAGGTTGCGTTATGTCAGTGACATTTTTAACAAGGTTGGTTCACCAAACTCCGCTACCACTAGCTGTCAAACGACCATTTGACGTTTGAGAATTTTTCACCCCCCACAAAACAGATGCTTGACAAGGCCAGCTACAGACAAGTGTCTGAAAAGGGTGTATAACTTTCAGTTTTCCAACTTCGGTCAGATTACTCATGGTCGTCAAAACAAAAAAAAATCAAATCAAGAGTGCGAGCAGACTAAATGTAGAGAACTCAACACCACCACTGTTCGATATCAACACATATAGCAAAACCGTACCCAACCGCGTACACTTCGAGAACAGAATAAACGAAGAATTCCAGTTAACCTCTACCAAATATCTTTCGCATGATATGTGCCTTGCGTTTTCCCCTCTAAATCGGTCAGCACGTAATAGGCGTTGCCAAGCTTTTTTTTAACAATGGCTTTAACTCCGGTTGGAGCCAATTTAGCGTTAAAATGTTTAAGCAGATTGCTCTGGCAAAAATTACGTCTGGTCACTTCTTGACCAATTTCAAACTGACGATGACGAGAATGCAAGTTTTAAGATCGGGCGTTAATGTCATAGGAATCTTTCATTTTTTTATGAATTAAACTTCGTATTATCGAAAACTCATCTTCTCGTGTTAACCTCTCTGAACCCTCTGAAAGCAAGTTAAGATTTTTCAGAATTTTATAATCTTTCCCGTGAGTCATCATGTGCTGACCAAATACAACATAATACGGTGCTTGACCAATGGTCTGATGGACACTTTTGCGCAACGAGCCATTAATGCTGCTTATATACACATCCCACAATCGTTGATCTTTTCGTATATATGAGCGTAAAGCTTCGTTGATCGAACGATTGACTCGCTCTGATGCATTGGATTGGGGAGCGTAAACGGCGGTGCACACATGATTTATGCCATATTTTGCCAGAAAAAGTTCAAAGTCCTTACTCTTGAACTGACTTCCGTTATCGGACACAACTGACTCAGGAACACCAAAGGTGTCAAACACGCTTTCTTTCAGAAAATCCATGATAAGTTTCGAGGTAAATTTTTTCAGGGGTTTCAGAAAAGTGAATTTCGAAAAGTGGTCTAAGACTATTAACATTCCAATGTTACCTCTCTTAGAACGAGGGAAGGGTCCAATCAGATCGACGTAAAGTCTTTGAAATGGACGTTCCGATTCCGTCATCTGACCCATAGGAGGACGAAGGATATGCGTCGGAGACTTAGACGTTTTGCATAATTCACAATTTAACACATAATTTCGAACTTGCGTAACCAGACCTGGCCAGTAAAAGTAACGACGAATGCGTTCAAGCGTCTTGGCTATGCCACCATGAGCAGAAGATGGAATATCGTGAGAGGCATATATCACGCTTTCTCGCAATTCGGCAGGAACAAGCAACTTCCAAGCAAGAGAAGGATCGGTTGTATCAGAGTCAAATTCCAAACGACGGTAAATATAATCATCAATGATTTTATAATCTGGCAAAGGTGATAAAGCCAATTTTTCTCTGAATTTTCGGTATTCGTCTGAATTGAAATGTAAAGACTCAAGGTCTATTTCAGGCAAAGTTTCTAACTCAAGTGCAGCCACGACTGATTCAGGGTCATCTGGTTCAAAAGACCGCGACAAAGCATCAGCCACAACATTCTCGCTACCTTTTCGGTGCTCAATTGTAAAATTAAACCCTTGGATTTTTAGTGCCCATCGAGCTAGTTTTCCGCTTAAGTCTTTTTGACGCATTAGCCATTTCAGACTTGCGTGGTCGGTTACTACCTTAAACTCGTGACCTTCAATGTAGGCGCGAAATTTTTTTATCGCTAGCACGACAGCTAAACATTCCAACTCAGTGACGGTATAGTTTCTTTGCGCTTTGTTGAGTTTATGAGACATAAAAGCGATGGGCCTTTCGTCCCCATTCGCATCAACTTGCGCTAAAAGACCACCAACACCGCACTGGCTGGCGTCGCACTGCACGATAAACGGCCTAGTGTAGTCAGGATGCACGAGGAAAGGAGCTGTCGTCAACTTAGCTTTGATGGCGTCAAAAGCTTCTTGAGCCGAAGGGTTCCACGTGAAGGATTTCTTTTTCGTTAGGAGCTCAGTAAGGTGAAAAGTAACCGCTGCATAGTCCGACACAAATCGCCGGTACCACCCAGTCATTCCTAGGAATTGGCGAATTTGACGAACTGTTCTAGGAACGGGATATTCAGTTATGGCTTTCACTTTGTCGGGATCAACAGTAAGCGACCCATTTCCCACTATAAAACCAAGATACTTGACCTTATTGAGACCAAATTGACTTTTATTGACATTAATTGTCAAACCGGCTTTTCTAAGGCAAGAAGCAACTTCAGATAGATGCACTATGTGTTCTTCCAGTGACTGTGATACGACCAAAAGATCGTCTAAATAAACAAAGACTCGAGTTTTGAGATTATACAGAATCACCTTGTCCATCAATCGACACATTGTTTGCGGTGCATTGCACAAGCCGAAAGGCATGCGCGTGAATTGATACAATGGACGATTGGGTATCGTGAACGCGGTTTTTGGACACGAATCTCTGGACAACTTTATTTGCCAAAAAGCATCTTTAAGGTCGATCTTTGAAATAACATGCACAGGTGGCAAACGAGAAAGTAACCCATCAATGATTGGAATAGGATAAGCATCCTTAATGGTCACATCATTGAGTTTTCTCGAGTCAATACAAAATCGAACCTTTCCAGGCTTTACAATCAAGACACCAGGGGAAGACCAGGGTGAACTTTCTGCTTCTTCGATGACACCTAGTTCGAGCATTCTGTCGATTTCCTGACATAGAAGCTTTTCCATAGCTGGTGATATAGGGTAGTATCTCTGTTTTATAGGAGATGCTACACCTGTATCAATGACATGTTCTACCAGAGAGGTAGTACCAAGGCCTTCTTTTTCCGAAGACGGAAAGGCGGCTATGGTAGAGTCAAGCATTCTACGCTGGAGTGCATTCAACTGAACGCTATCAGGGTCTATCTCTAAAGCAGAGAGTTCACTCACGGTCGGGTCTATTTGGATCTTAAGCTCAAACAAATTCCAGAAATCCATTCCGCATATCACGTCTTGGACAATAGAAGGTACAATCAAGAAATCAAAAGTTTTCGTTTGGTTTTGAAAGGTAATTGGGATAGTAATCGAACCCACGACCTGTTGATGTTTACCATCAGCCGTTCGAACGTTACCTCTTAATTTAATCAGTTTCTTTGTAGAGTCAGAAAGAATTACTTGAGCCAAACGTCCACCAATGCAACTCTTTGTAGCGCCACTATCTAAAAGCGAAAGATACACAGTATTTTCAATCAAAAGATTGGTGTAAGGACGAATGTCGGAACCTTGGTAGACTATGGCCGAGACCACACTCTTGCGCAAGTTTTTTATTCGTTTCCAGAACAAGCGAATACGGTCTGAAGAGCGAACTGAGGGACGCCTAACAGGCAAAGTACCAAATATTTTCTCACGTATCTTATTATATTCAGCAAGTCTAGCGTGGTAAGGTTTGAAGGTAGGAGGTAAAGGTTGAGAATCCACCGGATCGTCAATAAACTTTGCAGTCGAGGCAGACACAAGTGGTGGAACGTCAGATTTTGGTAATATCTTAATCGGAGTTACATCCGAGGACGATTTAATTGGGGTCTGCTCGACTCCCGACAAAAATCCGGCTTGAAGCCTTCTGCCTTCGCAGCACACTTCTGGCAGCTTGGTTTGTAGGTGTCAACAGCACCACAACCGTAACAGAATACGCGCCTAGCCTTCAGACAATCTTGGTACCGATGACCATCCTCGTCGCAATTCCAGCATTTTACTTTACTCATGTCTAGCGCATTGAGTTCTTGTTGAACATGGTCACTCTCTAACTCGTTTAACCTTGGGTCACTATCCTGAGCAATTTCATACAATTGCCGACGAGCACCAGCATTTCTGGGAGGAACACTATAATTAGGACGCACGTCCTCGAAAAACTTTTCGTGCTTACGAACCTCCCGACGTAGAATAGCAATGCTGCGAATATCCAGGTGGAGCAACTCGTGACGTAAATCCGGTCGTAAATTCCTAATCACTGTTTCAACTAGCTCAGATTCGCACATCGGGTGTCGAAGCCTGTCACTCAAGCACAAAATAGCATCAAGAAACTCGTCAAACGACTCTGAATGTTTTTGTTTTCGACGGCGAAGATCATCTTGAATGTCAAAATCCGAGGTGTAGTCTTTGAACTGACGACGCAGGGCATCGCAGAGGTCAAACCATTCTACCTCGTCGGCATTGCGGTGATATCGCCAAAACCACTGATGAGCTTTGCCTTCGAAAAGAGAGTGAACATGTTCACAAAGAACAGAGAAATTACCATTGAGATGCAATGAAGTCAGAGTATTTATTCGGTAGATAAATTCATCTACTGGAATGTCATCGGCAGTGCCCTTGAATTTCACGTGCCAGTTTCGCACAACGTTGGAAACTCGCTCTTTCGAGCCAGGGTCTCTATCGCTACCGGGAAGCGGAGGATTCGCTCGACGCCGAGACGATGAAGGAGGAACAGGCCTCTGAGCTTCTTCAGGCAGAACTTGTGGCCATTCAGGTTGGCGAAGGTTAGGCGCGTTAGCAGGAGGGTTAGCTCCAAGATTCAAATTGCGCAGCATCGCTTGAAGCTCGGTGGAAATGATGGAGCTTATCTCCATTCGGAGTTGGCCTAATGAGTCGGCAACGATTTGGTGTACTTTGGTTTCAGAAACCTGGTTCGGTTGGTTTGGTAAGATGGCATTGTCCAGCGGTTCAGGCCTACTATCACGATGGTCCGATCTAAAATTTGCTTGTTGCCGCGTGTTGGGGCGATACCGTGGTGCTCCACCACCTCTTCCCCGCTTTGGTTGATTAACACTGCCAGCAACTTCGAGTATATTAGCAGCCGGAGAAGGACCTACAACTGCCGGAACCAATACCAACCGACAAACCGGACATGCCTTGTTGGTTTCTAGCCAAGTCTGCAAGCACAGAGCATGGAAGCAATGATTGCACGAAGTCTCAACCACTTCATCCGTAGGATGAATGGTCTCATTGCACACGGTACAAATGGCAACGTTGGGAGGATTACCCACTCCTAACAGGTCTTCTGTACTTCGCGTCACAGGCATCGTCGACACGACAAAAATATCAAAACAAAATATCAAAAGTTTATATTTACAGCCTCACCAGTTTTATACTGTTGGCAACAAGGAAAAACCAGACGATTCCACGGAAACGTCTGTATAATCAAAATAAAATTTATCAATTACTACTGAGTAATTATAGTAGAAAAGTTGAATGCGGTTGTAGCGGAGTGAATGCGACTAATAAGCGGAACGAGCGGAACGAGAGAAAAAAAAGAAAGTTGGGGAAAAAAAAAAATTTTAAACCAAACAATAAGTTATGAAATCCTAAGATTTCAAAACGAAGTGAAGTAAAAATCTCAATCAATATTAGGTGAAAGATGATTAGTTGAAACTCAATGATGTCACGAAAACGAAAACAAAACTTTCGTCCGATAAAAAGACAATCAGTTAGTTATAAGAGAAGCCTAACCCACTTATGCCGAAGCAAGGAAACGAAACCCAAAAGATTTCAACAAAAAAAATTTCAACTTCAAAACGAGAAATACAAATTTAACCAAACACTAATAACACAACCTAAACAAGGCTATGCTGTAGTGATATACTTTTGCGTGATATCACACTCGCGAGAAAAATAAGTAATATAAAATGGATATAATATAATAATTATAAAAGTGATAATAATTAGAATGAATGTAAATGTATGTCCATATAATGTTGTGTATGCCCACATAATAAAGGAATAACGATAAACCGATAACTTTGCAACACGTGAAAAATGTTCAAACCATTAAAACAATACAAATAATAATACTCTTATTTATGTATAGCATAAACACGGTTATGCTGTTGTGAAGTAATGAAATCCAGCGTTTTCACGAAAGAGAAAAAAATAAAAAAAAAAATGCGATATAACAATTATAACTGGGTAATGATATGACTAAAATTCTTCGGAGATTACTCGGTAAGGCCATGGCAGGACTGCTACAGACTTAGGGCACAGGTGCGTAGAGAAAACGTTCGGTTAACGGGATAAGAAAAAAAAAAATGTAATTTTATTTGCAAATACCACGAGAAAAGAGATTATATTCAGTATACTTGAGTAAATCTTCGAAATTATCCAAAGATAAAAATCTCAAAAGCATACATTTGTTAATAAATTCCCAATGAAACGATAAATAACCTTTGGTGAACAAAACAATAATGTTATGAACAAATCCAAAAGATTATCAATAGCAAAAATCGAAATTTTCAAAAAAAAAGTTTAACTCAATTCAAGAATTGGTTGACAGATGTTCGGTAAGATCCCAAAAAAAACCCAGGAACTAAATCCAGAACATGCCTCATGCAAATAATCAACATCAAAAAAAAGGAAAAAAAATTTAGGAGGTAAAGTTGGGGCAAAACGAAAATACTGAGTAATTCAGGTGTTATGAAATTAAATTTATTTAACCTTAAGAATAAGGTCAGCCGATATTTTCGTGGGCCCCACGTTGGGCGCCATTTTTGTGACAGACCGACCATCCACCTCGCAGCGTCGTGACATCC
The DNA here is from genome assembly GCA_963920525.1 of Dichetophora obliterata. Classification (NCBI taxonomy): domain Eukaryota; kingdom Metazoa; phylum Arthropoda; class Insecta; order Diptera; family Sciomyzidae; genus Dichetophora; species Dichetophora obliterata. Next base: position 155,956,381 of record OY986435.1, on the reverse strand, counting down.
GCAACCGGATGACGAGGCACTTCCTGACTTAGCGAGCGTCTGCACACCTAGCTATGCTTCAGCTTAGCTCAGGGAAATTGGTCGTGGGTTTGCTTCGTCAGGAAGTCGCGGGATGCGATCTGCACAAGTTATTTGTATGCAGACGTTAGCGGGAAACGGAAAGGGATCATTTGAATTAAAATTCAAATTATTTGAATTTTAATTCAAATGGGTGGAAACAGGAAACGGATGGGAGAGGAAAACCAAACAAACAAACAAAAAACCCGAAAGAGGCGACTTAACCGAGCCAACGTCTCTACACACCGTGTAGCATGAGGGAGGAAGGTGTTAATTCCCCTCATTTTCTACACCCGCCCATCCATGTAATGAAGAAAAACTTCGGTTTCATTAACCCTCGTTGTGCACCTAAGTGCAGCAGTCCACCACGCCCTTACCTGCAATTGGTCCAAAGAATCTTACAAAAATTAATTACTTGTCAAGGTACCCATTAAGGTTTGATTTATTTTGATAAACATGTTTAAATACAAAGATAAGTATACCATTTCATTTTGTTTCATTTCAAGGAAACTTAATATTTTTAAATTTATATAAAATTTTTTTTTTTTTTTTATAATATTGTACGCAAAAAAAAAACAATTAATTTAAATTTTTAGTTTGCCCCATTAGTTATACATTCTTAAGTTTAATTATCTTTAGCTTTATTGTACATTTAAATATATCATTATTTCCAAGTTTAATTCAATTTGTTTCTAGTAAAGTTAAAAATTTCATTTTTAAATTTAAGATCGAATTACTTTCAGTGCATTTCAAGGGTAAACATCAAAAATCATACTTTTAATTTTTCAGGGTATATCAAAGGTAAGTATAGAAAGTTATTTAAAGGTAAGTATTAAAATCTAGTAAATTTTATTTTGCAGTGCATATTGAACTTCAATATTCTTTTCCGTAGGTTATAATTAAGGTAAGTATAGAAATATTAAAATCTAGTAAATTTTATTTTGCAGTGCATATTGAACTTCAATATTCTTTTCAGTATGTTATATTTAAGGTAAGTATAGAAATATTAAAATCTAGTAAGTTTTATCTTGCAGTGCATATTGAACTTCAATATTTTTTTTTCCAGTATGTTATATTTAAGGTAAGTATAGAAATATTAAAATCTAGTAAGTTTCATTTTGCATTGCATATTGAACTTCACTATTTTTTTTTGTATGTTATATTTAAGGTAAGTATAGAAATATTAAAATCTAGTAAATTTTATTTTTCAGTGCATAATGAAATTCAATATTTTTTTTTTCGTATATTATATTTAGGGTAAGTATAGAAATATTAAAATCTAGTAAATTTTATTTTGCAGTGCATATTGAACTTCAATATTCTTTTCCGTAGGTTATAATTAAGGTAAGTATAGAAATATTAAAATCTAATAAGTTTCATTTTGCAGTGCATATTGAACTTCAATATTTGTTTTTGTATGTTATATTTAAGGTAAGTATAGAAATATTAAAATCTAGTAAATTTTATTTTTCAGTGCATATTGAACTTCAATATTTTTTTCAGTATGTTATATTTAAGGTAAGTATAGAAATATTAAAATCTAGTAAGTTTCATTTTGCAATGCATATTGAACTTCAATATTCTTTTCAGTATGTTATATTTAAGGTAAGTATAGAAATATTAAAATCTAGTAAGTTTCATTTTGCAGTGCATAATGAAATTTTGGTAAAAGGTAAGTTATTGTCCGCCTATGAATCGTTTTGGTTGTTACTTTTACTTATGTTTATTCAAGTTATATTTCCGGGTACGCCATTGCTTTATTTTAAAAGTAAAATTTCGCTTAATTTATGTTATTTCGCCCGTGTATGATTTTGTTTAACCAAAAAAAAACCTTCGTACAATTATATTATTATTTTTTTATTTCGTATACGCTTTTGAAAAAAAAATCTTCCGTTTAATTTTGTTATGTTAATCGCATTCGCTTTGGTTTTCCACAAAAACTTTCGGTTAGATATGCAAAAAAAATTTTCCTGTATACGCTTTTGTTTGAAAAATAAACTTATGCTTAGTTGTATTATTTTTCCCGTGTACGCTTTTGAAAAAAAAACAAAAAAAAACAGCCTTTCGTTGAAGTTATTTTTCGTTATGCTTCAATTAAAATTGTCTTGTTTGTCATACTGTCTTATAAGGATAAGCCTTTTCTGTACTACCACCTTAACATGGGATTTTATGCCTAAATATATCTTAACTTGCTTAACTTAAAATATCTAAAAATTATAAAGCTGAACTACTTATAAATTTCGATTTTTAAGTGGGTACTTCCTGTACGTGGGTCGCTCGTTTGGCGACGCACGCTGATGCAGATGACAACTCCACTGTCCGCCTCCTTCTTGTATCGGGTGTTGACGCTAGCTATCGCTCGCCGTGGGTGCTGCTGCTTGTTGTTGGTGTTAATTGCTGCTGTTGTTGGTGCTAATTGCTGCTGTTGTTGGTGCTAATTGCTGCTGTTGTTGGTGGTAATCGCTGCTGTTGTTGGTGTAGTTCGCTCCTGTAGTCGTTTCTGGGTGGGTGACGTGGCCCACAGTGAAGCATTAGCCAAAAGTGGTTCGCAACACGCTGGCTGAGATGTAGCTGCTACTGTTGTTGGTGCTGTTGGGCCGCCAAGGCTTACTGTTGTTGCGGTTTTAGTGCGATAGCTGCTTGACGGTACACCCGTATTAGTGCTTAGGTGAGCGTGCGACGACGAGTAGGTGAGAGCGTGTTAGCTGCTGCTGCTCTGACTAATTGTGCCGGGCTCTTCGGGTGAGACTGGTTTTGAGCGTGTTCGCCGTGCTACGCCGTCACTAAAGCGGTCTCAATTGATGTTGCTGTTGTTATTACTGCTGCTGCTTTTTTTTTTCTTTTTGACAGCTGATCACGGTGGTAGTTGCAGCTGATGGTGGTGGTTGCAGCTGCCGTGGTGCATATGCTGTTGGCGTTTTGGTGGGTGTTGCGCTACCGGTTTGGATGTGACTGCTACGACGGCGATCGCTTGGTTTCAACCGGAGCGCTTAAACGGTGGTACTGTTGTTCCTGCTATTTTTGTGCGCTAGCTACGTGACGATACCACAGTACTGGTGCTTAGGTGAGCGTGCGACGACGCGTAGGTGAAAGCGTATGAGCTGCTGCTGCTCTGATTTCGCCTTTTATATGGTGAACTCAAGTCCGTTGGATAATATACCCGATTTTGGGCTTTTAACTTTCTTTCCTGTCAATTGGAAGTTTTCGTTGCCGGTCACCCACAACTTCATGCACGTCTTGACCAGGAGCTATCAACGAGAAAAGAACAAAGGCCGGAAGTTCGCCAGCCATCACTCTTTTCGTTGACAGCCGTCACCTATGGTATTGTCGTTTACATACGCAAGTCGGACAGTACGACCTGCTATGTTATACGACCTGGTTTAATGACCGCTTACACCGAATGTTGGTGCAAACGAAGTTTGCGCAAACTGTCGGACGCGGGGTTTGACACGTTTCTTTCGATGTTTGCAAACAAATAAACACGTCAGCTGGCAATTTGAACGATGCCCAACTGCAGGCACTAATTAACCATGGCAGACACGTTGTGGCTAATTATATTGCAAGCAACAAAAAACATCAGTTATAATTAATGGCTTCCGGGTTGAATCCCAGCTCAGGTTTGAATTTGAATTCAAAATTCAAACCAGCCGAGGGCACAACACAACGGGGTCTACCGGGTGAGCCGATGAGAAAAACTCTTCCGGTTGATATGTCGTAGTGTTTCCTCTGCTGAACTGAATTTCGAATTCAAACTCAAGCCTGAGCAGGGAAACAACTGTCGACTTGGCTGTCACAATTGAGGTTGCGTTATGTCAGTGACATTTTTAACAAGGTTGGTTCACCAAACTCCGCTACCACTAGCTGTCAAACGACCATTTGACGTTTGAGAATTTTTCACCCCCCACAATACCTTCTCTAATTCTGCCATGGGACTACCACAACATGAATCGAATTTCCAATTTTGACAGTGGCTGAGCTGGTTCGAGAGCAGCAGTTCTTTCCGCAGCGCACTTGTTTAGGTTAAGCGTAAAATAAAGTTGCGTGGCGCTTGGGTACGCAGCGCAACGCGCACTTGTTTAGGGTGCACTGTTACGACACGCTCATACACAGTTGGCTTCAATGTTGCAAGTATATTCGACACAACAATCGCAACGCTTGCGTAGTGCGGTCAGACTGTCACTGTATTTGTAGAGAGTAGATTGCAAGTAGCGAAAATGCCATCGCTTGCAGATCACTGATAGAAAGAATTCAAAAAAGTTTTGTTCGGTTTGCTCTAAGGGGCTTCAGTGGAACTGACACTTTAAACCTTCCTTCTTATGAGGATCGTTTAAAATTATTAAAAATGCAATATTCAAGTGAGAGAAAGAAGTCTGCAAATATCGTCTATTTACACCAACTCACAACTGGTGTGTTCGATTCACCAGAACTCCTTACTCTTATAAATTTTAACACTAACCGTAGAAGCAGTAGAAACGCTAACAATTTAATTTACTTACCTTTTAGTGGAACAAATTATATGGCTACAGCTCCTTTCGCATGAGTACCTTTATTAACAACTGTAGCTTTTTTGATGTTAACTTATCGAAAGGTCAACTAAAAAGTAGATTGAAAACTAATGCATGATTAGATCTATGCAAACGCATGGTTAATTGTTATGGCTTGTGTTGCCCCTGAGCCCCTCCCATATTATGGTGGGTACATTTTTCTCGCTTAGGATTATTTTGGACCACTTTTATCTATACCGTTAAGATATTTCAATGATATTAAGGTTGGTTTCTTAAGATGATATAATGCGGAGAAAGTGCGAAAAAGCTGTAGTAGCTGAGCTCTATTGATATTGCATGCAAAAGAAAGTTAAATGGATTAAAAATAACATTCTATGTACCTAGAGACTAGAGTCATATTAAGACAATTCTTCCGAGTTTTGCCTTCTTTTTTTCTCTTTTGCCATCATAATAATTTTGAAATTGTACAGAACTTCAATTCATCTTGTTGGCCTAGATTAATATTTGATATGATTTCTGTACAGTAGAATTTATGGTTTTTTTTATTATATTCTTTATACTGAAGGGTCTGCCATGTTTCTATCGTGCCTATTTATATACAATTTTTAATCCGACGGTTAGCATGACTCATGCCCATTAATATGAATATAATATAGTGACCCATTTTATTAGTCTTGCGCCCAAAACGCCATATTTCTTATACAATAATGAAAATATTTCGATGTTTTTTTTTTTACAATTTCTTTTTGTGGTTACACTTCGGCTTCTCATCAACGGTGATTGGTACAAGCAGATGACACTCGAAAAATGAATAAATTATGCAACCTTTTGCAAAAGAGGACAAGAAATGAAATTTCAGAAAAAAGTGAGACTATTTTTAAACAGACCGATATTATTTTCTACAACCAAACTTTTGGTGTATACTTTTACTTTAAAAAATATTCTGCATTCAAAAATACTTGAAATGCTCTGTTTGCATAGTTATTTTTACATTTTTTGACGAAAAATCATACGTAAAAAAAATTTTTTTTTTGCCTTTTTTATATTATAAAACAACATACTGGTGCCGAATTACAGCATCCGTGATCGAACGGAATCTGTTGACTTTTGTTAGTTTCGTATGACAGCTGCCGTGAACGAGTAAAATATATCAATTTTTTATCATTTCTAAGAATGAACGAGAAATTGGTGACGAATTTCGGGATTATGTCTTCCGTGAACGAGCATTTGTTCGATGTAGTTTTTCGAAATTGCATTCGATTGGAAAATTGTAGACGAGTGGGACTATTTGCTTTGCATAAACAAAAATGTAAGTTATTTTTACATTTAAAATATTAATAATTATTAAAATATGTGTTATTTAAGAACAAATGTTAATAAAATAAACACGACTCAGTAAATTTAGCTAGCGGAATTCCTATCGAACCCATCGACATGACAACGACGGCTGTTAATTTATAAGAGCATTTGACAAGAAACCTTAATGCCGCCTGCCCACAAAAAAAGGATTCTAATACAATAGTATAAGGACCTTATTAAATAATCTGTGATACAATGTACTCTACAATTTGTTTTTACATGTAGGAGAGAAAAAAATATTCTTTTTACATCAAATTTTAGTGATATTTAAAAATTCTTTTATGAAAAAAAGACAATAATAAAATAAATATTGTTAAGAATTAAACAAATTTTTTATTTTCTTTCGAAAACAATATAGATTCTTTGACTGGAGTGAAGTTGAAATACACCACAACTTTATTTTAGTATATTCCAAGTTTTAAATGTTTTATTTTATTTGATTGAGTTTTCAGTTATTTTTACTAAATTTCCAACATCAAGTGCATAATTAAAATTTATTTTCGTAATTTAAAGATATTGTATTAACTTTTGTGGAATTTAAAGAGATTTTAAAGTTTTTATAAAAATGCTTTGTAAGGGAGGTCGGCGTGGTTTCATTCGATTTTTACAAATTTCATACACAAATTGTATATTAAAGCTTAAGCTTATGTGTTTTATTTGAATTTATAATTAATTTTTGTGGAAAGATTTAAAAATTTTGTTGAATTCACTTTGTATTAGAGGTACCCGTGGTTTTAATCCGATTTGGCTTATTTTCTCTAATTTTGAATAAAAAGTTTATTTATTGAATTTCGTTATGATAACTCTTGAAATGGGCTGTTTTTGCAATCGCAGACGGACATGTCGAAATCGACTCAGGTGATGCTGATCAAGAATATATATCTTTCTATAAATGACACGCCTTCTTATTGGCGTTAGGGAGTGACAAAATTAATATCCTCCTTACAAATTATACGTGTTTGTATACAAATGCAATGGATTAATAAGTATGAATTAACACACAATTATATATAAAAAATGTTATAAATAAAAGAAATAAAACTTAGTTTTGATCAATATTTTTTATCAGAAATAAAAATTATTTTATTTAAAATTCATTTAAACTAGTAAGAAATTATTTTCGACTGGGCCGAGGTTAACACCCCTAGTCGAAATTATATATAAAATATGCTATACGTCATTGTTTTAACGAAAACGATATTTTTTTAATTTACAACTATTTCTACTTTTACAAATAGTAATAGAAATAAAAATAAGTTTTATTTGGTAAATATATTTAATTTTTCTGTAAAAAACATATATATCTAGGTGTATATAAATATAAATTAATATAAAATACATTTATTTAATTGTATTAAAAAAATAATTATAGAAAAAGCGTATATATTTTTAATATATTGTTGTCAATAATAAGTTAAAATTATTTGATTATTTAAAAATAAATTTTATATAAAACTAGCAAGGACTTTTTTTGGCTAATTCACAGTATATCCAAGTATTTAATGTTTTCTAAGTCTGATAACGTCATTTCGAATAAAGGATGGGCGTGGCTTTCATTATTTTTTGCCCAAATTCGAATACAATATACTTTAAAGATATCGGAAATTATGTGTTAAATGTCCAGTCAATAAACACATTTTTGTGGAATAAAAAAGATTATGCTACTTTGATGATGCCACTTTTTAAAGGAGGTAAGAGGAGTTTTTATACGATTTGCCAAATTTAAAACACAGAGTGAGTTTTAAAAAATTTTGGGACTAAAACTTATGTGCAAAATTCAAATCAATTTATTAATTTTTGTAGCATTTCAAAATATTTGTAATGTTTGTATGTAATGAATATTTTGTATTGGAGGTAGGCGTGGTTTGATCTTAGTTTTTTTAATATAAGCATATACTTTTAACTTCTTTGTAGCTTCAAAATTGCGGCTGTAATTGTGTCGACAGACGGACATGGCTGAATGGACTTTATATACTTATACTTTCCTTTACCTACCACGCCTCCTTATTAGTGTTTCAAACGGAGTGACAAAGTTAATTTACCCTTATGCAGTACGCGTGGGTGTAAAAAAATAATTACTGTCAACCATACAATAATGTTTTATAATATATAAAAATGATTTCTGAGTGAAGTTAATATCTAAATCTAATCTAAATCTAATCTAAATCTAATCTAAATCTAATCTAAATCTAATCTAAATCTAATCTAAATCTAAGCTAATCTAATCTAAATCTAATCTTATATCTAAATTTAAATCAAATTAAAATGGGGTTTCTCTGCAAAAACACGAAACACTAAAAAAAAAACATTAATTACCTCTAAATATTTCATATGGACATACCTTCTAGATATCGTCATAAGAAATCAAAAAAGCTGTAATAAGTTACATTTAAAAATTGAACTGAAACTGAACTGAAATTGAAATTATTTTGCAGTCGATTCAAAATCTTGATTTTGAATTTTTTGGAAATTCCTGCATTTTTGATTTTATATCGACTCACTCCTTCTTTTATTTTTGTATTTTACGTTGTTAAACGCGCTTCTTTAGTAGCGACAACGGCAGCAGCATATTCGACTGCCGTCTGCGCCTGATTCATGTGCACAGCATGCACACAGCCTGATTGCGCAAGGTTTCCCATTTTATTGTTTTGAAATCGATGAGAATATTTTCAAAATAAGGTTTTATGTCACGATGAACGTAGTCCAATGATTGTAGCTCTTTAACGGCGAGCGTCAGTTCAGCCAAATAAAAAAGCGCCAAATCCTCATCAAATGGTTCATCTCGTGTCATCAAACTAAGTAGATCGCCACCAGGCATAAATCCAGTATCATATAGAAATTCTCATTATCCTGGAACACAGAAAATATTAAGAAAAACTGGATCAAACAATATTAAGGAATTTATAACCTGAAAGGCATATTGAAGCTGTGTGCTCCATTCAGAGCTGCGGCGTGACGTGATGTTACGCTCCTTCTTTATTTGCGATGTAGGTATCACTGAGTTTTTGATATTTTTCGTAGCCTTTTCTGTCCCCAAATCTACGTTACCAATGTTATCCTTAACTTCATGGTCGTGAACTTCATTAACGCGCAACTGAGCAGTCTCCTCATTTAACGTGTCGATCTATAAAGCAATATTTTTTATTAATAAACTATTTTATTAGAACTAAGCTAGAAGCCTTTTTCTTAGATTTGGTCACTAGCTCTGCTATGTTCTTATCGCGTTTCTTAAGCACATCCTTAAACAGCAAACAAATGACATCGAGCAAACTTTCGCGATTTAAAGATTCGACAACAGCTGGATTGAATGTAATGCTTCCAAAGCTGCTGCGTCTTCCTAATCGCCGCAATTTTTAAGACACGTTTTTTAAATATTCTAAGTTTCCAGTATAAGCTCACATGTCCTAACAAATGAATGTAAAATCCTCTGATTGTACGGAGGATTCACGCCATTCTGAACAAAAAACTACTTGATTTTCATAAAATTAAACTGCAATGCACTTAGTTATTTAACAAGAATACATTTATTTACATTATTCAGTACAATTTATAGCACAATTTAATTAAAAAGCAAAAAACGAAAATATTCTCCTTTGTTTATATTTAACAATAAGTATTTGACAGCTAGAGATGATGATATAATCGATTGCTCTCATACACAAATTTCGACTCATGTTCGATCGAATGCTGTCATACGAAAAAATAATCAGAGTAGAATTTTATTCGATTCGAAAGCTCGTTCGTTCACGGATGCTGTAATTCGGCCCCTGATTTGCACTTGCCTTAGCTGTTAAAATCTTTGTGGCAGGTCTTAAGTTAAGACATCAGCCAACACATCCTTATCCAAATTTTTCTCAACATGCTTATTTTGGTTGGTTTTTGAGCTCATTTAAAAAACGTATCTGCTCAGTAAAAAATGGTGTTACCACAACACCAAATTGGTACTACATAGTGTCCGTCCGAAATGGTTTTAATTTTTTTCATCCGTTTGTGTAGCTTTGTTTGGATATAATTTTAATATCTAAAACCAGCACCAATTGCAAGAATTCATCAGAACCAAAGGGTGCAATAAAACAGATCAACTAAACATTTATTTTTATTCAAATGGTGTGATTCAACCATGGTTTTTGGTTTTTTTATTTCCATAAATATTTCTGAAGGCCTTAGAATCCAATTTCTGAATACACATTTCTTAACTGATTTCAACAGTCGAAGTAAAAAGAGTTAATGAATTTTTATTTATTTTAATTCAAAACATACAAAATTGAATTAATAGGTCGGTTTTCAGGACAAGTATTTATTTAAGTAAAGCAACGAAAACCAATATTTTAAAACGATAAACATATTTTTACATACACTGAGGGGTATTTGCATTAAAATTATATGGAGTTGCTTAAATATTAAACAAATTTCTTTTTGAAATTCAGCTTGAAACAATTTCATTTTATTAAAACACAATTTTTTTTTTTTAAATAAAGTAAAAAACAAACGGTTTGTCAAAACATTGAAAGAATGTTTTTAAATGTACTTTTAGAGCCAACATTTAAAGTTTAAAAACATTTATTTAAAAAACAAAATTTATAACCTAAACATTAATATTAAAAATAAGTATTTTAAAATATTGTTCTTAAATTAAAAACAATTAAATTAAACCGCTGCTTTCTCGATGCCAATTTTTAATTTGTTCCTCCTCGAATACCAAATTTTAATACCATTCGGTGAAGTTTGCGCTTTATTGCGGCTTAAAATATTGAAATATTTTACATATTAAAGAATTAATTAGTTTTTATTTTATCTAATTTTTAATATTTTAAAACTAATTTAAAAAAATTTTCAAACATTCCAATGTAAAATCGTAGATTTTCTCAGCTTGGTTTCAATTGTCTGGCGATAATAGTCAATTATTGTACTGCACATAGTTTTTTAATTAAATCTCAGATAGCGACGTATTTTTTGTTATTGCAAAGAAATAAAAAGAGAAAATTTTACAAAAAAAAAAAAAAAGTAAATGAGTTTATATTTAAAGTTAAACATGCTTGTCTTATATTTTTTTTTTGTTGAAACTCAAATGCGTTAAATTTCTATTTTAAAATTTTTGTTTGAATTTAAAATATGTTCTTATTCTCAGTGCAGTTGTAGATACGAATCCAATTGTGTAGAGGGCGAAGCCAATTTGTCGATAACAGTTTCCTCGTTCACAGAAATATCTTTATGAGTTCTTAAAAGCGCTATAGCAGTAATGCGTTCCGTTCCAGTAGTGTCAATTTTTCAAACACTTTAATGTGCAAAAAGAACGTTCACTGGAATCTGTACTACATGGCAAAGAAATAATTATTTCCAGAGTTTTTTAAAATTGCCGAAAAATCCATTTCTGACAGTTACATTTGTCGGTGAAAAAAAATTTAGTGTTTCAAGAGCTGTCTGTAACCTTCATTTCTATAGTTGGTCCATTTACTGCCAACATGTCAAAGTACTGGATAAAAAAAAATTTTAGGGTCCACCCTAGAGTCAGACAAATTTTTTTATACAGGGTCCGCCATCTAACGTTTTTTTTTCAACTAGTGCTTATTTCGTGAATGGTAACACTTAGCTCATGTCTGATTTAACAGATAATTATTTATATCTTACGCTGAACGAATATGGTTGTGTATACGCTTGAACAACGCTGGGAAATATTGCGACATTACTTTGAAAATCATGGTAATGTTGCAGAATGTGTGCGAAAATTGCGTACGGATTTTGGAAGAAGAGAAGCACCGTCAGCTCCGTATGTTCGTTATCTTGTGAAAAAAGTGAAAGGAACTGGCATCCTCATCGATAAACCAAAGCGTGAAAAGCCAAAAGCAGTGCGTACACCCGAGAGTATTGCTGCTGTGGCAGAAAGTGTCCGTGAAGCGCCATCAACATCAATTCACCGTCGTTCTCAACAATTGAACATTTCGGAGACATCATTGAGACGAATTTTGCATAAAGACCTTGGTATGACGCCATACAAAGTCGAATTGGTTCAGAAGTTGAAGCCAACTAACCATCCAATGCGTTTTCGCTTCGCTAAGTGGGCCTGCGATCGACTTACAGAAGATGCCGATTTTGCCAAAAAAATCATCTTTTCAGATGAAGCTCATTTTAATCTTGGCGGGTATGTAAACAAGCAAAATTGTCGCATTTGGGGCACAGAAAACCCACACGCATACATTGAAAAGCCGCTGCACCCAAAACGAGTCACTGTTTGGTGCGGATTTTGGTCGAGAGGCATAATTGGGCCATTTTTCTTCAAAAATGAGCAAATAGTGGCCGTTACAGTCAATGGCGATCGTTATCGGGCCATGTTGAACGATATTTGTTCACAAAAATTGGAAAGGAGGATATTAGCAACATTTGGTTTCAACAGGACGGCGCTACTACACTCGAAGCCGAAGCTACACTCGATGTTTCCCGCCCTGTTTTTGAAGATCGCATTATCAGCCGCAGAGCTGATGTCGTTTGGCCACCTCGGAGCTGCGAATTGACACCGTTGGACTATTATTTGTGGGGTGCGCTCAAAGATAAGAGCTACGCCGACAAGCCAGAGATAATCGACGCTTTAAAGGACAATATTCGTGAAGCCATTGGTGAAATACAGCTGCACACAATCGATAATGTGCTTAAAAATTGGACCGATCGTGTAGGCTACTGCATGGCCAGCTGAGACAGCCATTTGAATGAAATTATTTTCCGTTATTAAACGGAAGGATTGTAATTTCAAATAAAAAAAGAAATTTGAGAAAATATTTCGTGGTTTTTTTTCATAGAATTTTTAAAAAAAAAAGTTATTTGGCGGACCCTGTATATTCGCATCAGACTCGAAATCCCCCTTTGTACTGTCAAAAAATGTACTCATACTAAAAAAACATGTACTTATAGTGAAAAGTAACATATACTGAGTCCACCCTCGATATCAAAAATTTTTTAAAATTCGAAAATGTGAATCGAATACTCTAAGTACTTAATAATTTTATTAATAATAACGAGCTTGACCTCAAACAACTCTAAATCATATGAATAGTTATATTTAATTCATTCTATTGGATCACTTTTTTCGAATCAATCCCATATGAGTATTACTTTTGAAACTACTTATATTCAATCGTAGGGGAATTGCATGTACCTTGGACCGCTGTGCGCTAAATCATTTCTCGGCTCTAAAGGAACCCCTAATTTCTTAATATAACAACTGCACACTATTGTCTGATTCATTAGCTATTATGGTAAAGAAAGAAAAATTTGAAAATCCGATTTGAATTTAAGTTATAAATATTTTTATTCAGAAAGCCAAAATGGTCCAAGGTACAATCAGGCATTGTACCTCGGGTCATGGTGTATTGTACCTTGAACCACAAAAAAAAAATTTAATTAAAATAAGCAAAAAGTGGATATTCAAGGGAAGCGACGCTTAGATCCGCAGGCTCTATATATTTCTTCTATCGAAAAGTCGCTTTCAGCACTAAAGTCAGAGTTTTCGCACTGAGCAAGTGCCACAGGGAGCCTGCAATCCGCTTAGATTTACGTAATAATTTATTTCTTGGCTTCGGAGTAGAGTGCTCAATATCTGAGGATGCGCTTGAGTTATTATCTCGGAGTTTCCTTTTGACAGTCTTAATTTTTGCCCGTTCTGATTTGATTTTGGTTTTTGTCTGCCATATTTCTTCTTTTTCAGGAGTATCTGTCAATATTCTGGTCCTTCCTTTCTTTCTGCCAGCTTTTGAGCATTTCCGGGCTGCTGGTTTTGGAAATGGCCGTATTACATGTGGCGGTGTAACTCCAGATTGCAATATCACTGAAAAACGGTTGCTGCTGAGAATCTTATGTGAAGCATAGTAATTATTACCTACCTTGATTTTCTGCGCAAGTTCCGATCGCTTCATCCGCTTGAAGTTGTGTTGCAGATGCATAATTCGAGTCCTCCACTGTAAAAAGGCAATTACCTTGATTTTGCGAGGGACTTTCTGGTGCTGTTACATGTTGATTTGCAAAGGGACGATCTGTCACATAAGCAGATAAAAATTCATCTTCTCCAAAAATATTTTCGTTCAATGGACAAATTCCAGATACTTCAAATCCTTTTACAATATTTTGCGTATTAAATGATAATGTGTATGATTTACCAATTAATTGAGCAATATCATAAATGGTAATAGGTTTTCCTGGATTATTGAACATGCAATCATTTGCCACACTGTTATAGAATTTTTTGTATGGTCCAAAAACAGATCTATCAAGCGGTTGGAGCTTATGTGATGTATGAGGTGGTAAAGTTAGAAGCATTACACCATTATTTTTAGCTGCATCAATAACTCGAAGTGAAATATGGCTGTCATGGTTGTCCATTATTAAAAGAACCATTACTTCAGCGGACGGCTTTACATGTTAACAACTCCTCTTTAACCCATCCCGATTGAGTTGCTGCGCCAATAGATCCAGAAGGTGCTCCTTTCATCATGTGTTCTTTGAAGTTCACTCGAGGAAAAATAAGCATCCGGGGTACATGGTTGCCAATTGCGTTAATTGCAGCGATCATCGTTACGTTGGAACCCCGCTCACCCGATGTCATGCTGCCTATTTGCCTTTCTCCCTTAGCAGCAAGTACCTTTGGTGGAACGTGAACGGTCGAATTTCCTGTTTCGTCGACATTATATATTTGGCTTGGGGAAAATTTATAGCGTCTTAGACACTCCTGGAGGTTTTCAAAAAAATCTCCGACATTTTTTTTTGTTAATGCTTGTCGATCGCGACATGCTGGTGGCTTCTGGTTTCCTCAACGATATGGTTGGGTTTCTTTTCAAAAATCCATTAAGCCATTCCTTACCAGTAGCAATATTTTCGACCCAGGTCTGAGGGAACTTCTTTTTGTTTTTTTCTGCAAACTGGTATGCAAGCTTCATGGACTCTTTTCTAGATAGCCCATAATGCAACTTTGCAGCGGTTTTAAGGTAGGTAGCCAACATTCCCTCCTCTTCGCTGTTGAATACTTTTTTATGACCAATTTTGGTCGTGTATTTGAACGATTTGTTTTCTGAAGCACGGTATGCTGCCAAATGGCGCAATAAAGTTGATTTTGAGATTTTGTGCGATTTTGCAGCAGATGTAGCACTGCAACCTCTTTGCACAACGTCGTCGACTGCTGCGGATAAGTCTGTTACCTTTATAGGACATCTATGGTGTCCAGTCTTACTTCTTGGCATGTTTCTATAATATATATAATAAAAGTTTCCTTTAAAATGTTGTACCTTGGACCGGCCCAAGGTACATTCCAAGCATTGGTCCAAGGTACACATCAGGCACACAATTTACAAAATGTTCAAAACTTTATTTTGTTCGAATAAATCAAGTTTTCAAAGTAAAATAATTAAAGAATAAACCTTACCGATCTACTGTAATTGACTCTCAGCACTGAAAGATATCCGCGTTCGTATATATAAACTATGAAAAACTACACAAAAATTTACGAACCACGTGCTAATTTCATTGTTGATTAGCTGACGAGCAAATATGAACTAAAGCGGCACAATAACAGCATTGCCAATGTCAAGAAAATAAACAGAACGAATGGTAGTGCAACACTTTTTTGCTAAAAATGGTAAATATGAAAAAGTAGCCTTTGGACCAAGGTACAATCGGCCCAAGGTACATGCACTTCCCCTACCTTTCCGTACTTATAAGCCTGTAACTAAGTTAATAATCAATTATTTTCTTGTTTTTGACCGGATTTCAGAAGGGTAAACATAGGCCATGTATTACATATACAATTTTTTTAAGAAAAGCAATTCCGAAAAATGGAATTTTTTTTAATATTTTTGACTTTTTTCAATTTTGGCGATTTTTGGAAACACTATTTTATATGGGAAGCATATCTAATGTTTAAAAAAATCGATAAGTAATTGACTGAGTTATTGACTTTTTCACTAAATCAAATTTTCTACAAAAAAAAAACAATTTTTGAGCATTCAACTCAAAAATGTTTGCTTGACTGTTTTTTTCTTAACTCAGCATCATCAGTATCTCGTTTCAGCGACCAGCAATATTCTGATACCATTTTTGTTTTATTTTTTCCTTCGAAGCGCTTTTCAATTTTTGCCATTTCTTGGTGAAAGTGTTCCCCTTATTCATCAGTGAACTGGCCCAGATTATTTGTGAAGAAGTCTAAATGCGAATGCAGGAAATGTATTTTGATAGACATGTTGCAGCCCATTTTACCACACGCATTTAAAAATTAGTTTACGACCGTAACATAACAAGTCTTCGCTTCCATGATTTCCAAGAAAATTATCGCATAGCTCAACAAAACTCTTCTATGCACGTTTTTCAACCAAATTTAGCTTGTTCACAAATCTCACATCGCTCATAATTTTACGAATTTGAGGTTCAATGAAAATACCTAAATTTAATAAAAACAGATTTAATAAAAATGAGTACAAATTTTTTTTTTTAAATATATACTTTTACTAGAGCCATCAATGAAAAGTCGCCATTTCATTGATGGCTCCCAATGAGTACAAATTTTTTTTTTTAAATATATACTTTTACTAGAGCCATCAATGAAAAGTCGCCATTCATCTACATTATAGTTGTGACCCAATGTCGAAAATAGTTTGGGTACATCCACGCAACACACGAGAGCACTGTTATTGCTATCAGATTTAAAATATTCTTCAAGTAGCAAAGTTCGATCACTTCTCCTACCAGAAGTTACAAGAAAATGTTTTTCCACCATATTCCACTACTTTAATCGCGACGCGAGGATTTCTGATTGTAGTTTGGACAATTGTAAATCGCGTAAAAGATCATCAAAATCTGCTTTTGAAATAAAATGTCGCTCCGTTGTCGTTGATCTGGATGGAAGGAATTCTTTTTGTTTTAAATCTTTTTTACTTGCCACAGTAGATTTATTTGCTCGTTGTTGGAACTTCATCATCCCAAGATATTGGTTTAGTAACAGTTACAACATTTGCATATTTTATGTTTTTACGAGTTTTAAAACTGACCTGAAACATTGGTTTGGAAAAAATAGCAATCATCTGGTTTATGATATGGCTGATGATGCCAAGTCATAGGCTCAGAAAAAGTTTAGGCGGCTGAAAAGTTTAGCAATATTAACAAATAAATTCTGGCTCGCACCAGCAACTGGTATTATAAGAGCGATTAAAGAGTTTGTTGTACACTTCCACCGCTCCAAAATTGTTTTTAAAATACGCCGATTACTGAGATCTGTAAATAAGCCACAAATGTAGCAAAATTTATAACGTTTGTTACACATTTTAATTTTAGTTGCACACGATTTATATAAAACTTGAAATTTTTTTATATAAAATATTTCAAAGTTATAAATACGTGATAAACAAAACGCCAAATAAAGAAACACACCATTTGTTTACATAAGAAAAGCTCTCATTGTATATTGTTGTAATTTTTACTTCTTCCACTTCTTATTTTTTGAAATGTTCCAATTTTTTTAAAGCTTAACTTAAGAGAATGCAAAGAGCATAGAAAGCAAAGAGATTGTGGGTTAAATGTCCGTCAGCGCAACCTGCTGTTTGATGATTCGCGAGAGAAAAATTCCACAAAAACAAAATCCATCTCTTAAGTAAAGCTTTTAAAAATTCTGCATTTAAAAAAAATGAGAATAAGTTACAATTGGAACCACAATATGCAATGAGACCTTAACTTATGTCAGGAATACGTAATTTTGTTTCTTCATTTGACGTTTTGTTTTTCACAGCTTCATCACTTTGAAAACCATTTCATATAAAAAAATTTACTATCTAATAAAAAAATTATGTGCAACTAATATTGAATGTGCGAAAAACCTAGTAAATTTGCTACATTTGTGACTTTTCAATGATATCAATCATCGGTATAGTTTTAAAGATATCATATTAAGTTGTCTGTGCTCTTATAAAAAATGTGCAAAAGAACACGAAAATCGTTGTCGAGGCATTTTTGCAAAAGTTTTGTTTTCATCAATAGCTCAGTCAATTACTAGCCAATTTTTAAAAACTAAATTGCGTCGTAATTGTTAATAAACGTGCTTGCTTAGAGCATTAACAAATATTGTGGTGTTTATAGAAAATTGTGTGTACAAAAATCGTGAAAGTTAGATACCATTAAAAAAATTGAAGAAAATTGAGTTTGCAGGACAAATACATATGGATTTATCAAGTTTTTATAAACAATATGTATATCATTGGAAAGGTAAGTTTTTCTTTTGGATTCCGGTAAGAAACTGAAAATCGGTGCAACATCGGCTAAGTTACAGCCTTATAAGTGCGCAAAAGTACAAAAACCGGTTTTTTAACCGGGTTTTTAAGTCAAGATTTTGGGGGTGTTAGGCGAATTTCTAGTATGCAGACTTCTTATACTCAACAAGACCTACAAGAAAAATGGTAATACTACCTCGGTATTTTGGACTGTCGCACCGTGTAATTATTTATTTTATTTTTTATTACAAAAGCATTGCATACTTTGTATCTTCTAAGGTTTAGTACTATAATAATAAGTACGTATAATAATAAGTAAGTATAATAAAAGTACTTAAAATAATACTAAGGTGTAGTATTATAAACAAAGAAATATTTCGTTTTCTTTTCCTTTATTCCACACACACAAAATTCGTTCGGAAGTTTAATTATCATTTTTATATATATCATTCAAATATAAAATATTTTTCTATATGAATTAAATTACTGATGCAAGAAAGTCTTTACTGAAAGTTTCGGTTATAAGCCAATATTAAGGCCGAATAGCCGAAACTGGCCGTAACCGAGACCGAATAGTCGGTCGGACACTACTTTTGACCCTTCTTTGACGTTTCATTTTTTCATTTCAAAGCTTTTTTCATTAGTATTATAAGACTAAATATATGCGGTTTTCAATTAATTTATTTAAAAGTAGTCAACAAATAATTTAAATTTAACAAATTTAACAAGTAGTTGAAAATATATGCGGTTTTCAATTGATTTATTTTAAAATAATTAAAAAAATAATTTAAATTTAACTAATTTAACAATTAATTGAAAATATATGCGGATTTCAATTGATTTATTTTAAAAAAATTAAAAAAATTATTTAACACTTAGCTCATGTCTGATTTGACAGATTAATTATCCTTCCGCTGATATAAATACAATGCTGGGAAATATTGCGACATTACTTTGAAAATCATGGTAATGTAGCAGAATGTGTGCGAAAATTGCGTATGGATTTTGGAAGAAGAGAAGCACCGTCAGCTCCGTATGGTCGTTATCTTGTGAAAAAAGTGAAAGAAACTGGCATCCTCATCCATAAACCAAAGCGTGAAAAGCCAAAAGCAGTGCGTACACCCGAGAATATTGCTGCTGTGGCAGAAAGTGTGCGTGAAGCGCCATCAACATCAATTCACCGTCGTTCTCAACAATTGAACATTTTGGAGACATCATTGAGACGAATTTTGCATAAAGACCTTGGTATGACGCCATACAAAGTCCAATTGGTTCAGGAGTTGAAGCCACTGACCACCCAATGCTTTTTTTTAAAAAAAAAGAAAGTTATTTGGCGGACTCTTTAGTTGTTGGTTTGGCACAGTTTAAGGCACTGATATTGTGTAGTAAACCTGTGTAATGGATAGCAGTTTATATACAGGTAAGCTTACTAAAAGCTTCAATGCCACTGATAATGGGTAGTAAACCTGTATAACGGATCGCGGACATCGGTGCCTCAAGCTTTTAAAAATAAATTTACGTACGCTTATATTATGATGATGAGTAACCAAGAGAGGGTTCTTCTGCACCTAGAATACACCTTATATATACATATATGACAAATGTAACTTAAATTCATTTTTTTTTTAGTTCACGTCTTTTTTAAATAAAAGCTTATTTTTTAAAAAATTTTATTTACTATGCTGATTTTATATGATTTAAATACAAATTCTAAATTTTTGATAGTTTAAATCATACTTGATTTTAAATACAAATTCTAGCTGTTTGATAGTTAAAAATCGTTTATTGAGCTTAAGGTCAAAGTTAGAAATTGCTTTACTTTAGTCTTTATGCTTAAAATCAAGTATGATTTAAGCTATCAAACATTTAAAATTTGCATTTCAATCATATAAAATCAACATAAAAAATAACAAGGTCATTTAGAAAAAAACTATAAATATTATTTACTTTTATTTATTTTTTACTTTTTAGTCTTAAAGGTCTTTGATTTTCTAAACTTATGGAGAAATTGGATACCAACAAGTTGTAGAAAAATAGCTTGCAAGTTTTCAGGACATACATACATACATATTAGAGAAGTCAATCCCGGGATCTCGGACGATTTAAGCCACTTTTAGTC
The DNA here is from genome assembly GCA_963920525.1 of Dichetophora obliterata. Classification (NCBI taxonomy): domain Eukaryota; kingdom Metazoa; phylum Arthropoda; class Insecta; order Diptera; family Sciomyzidae; genus Dichetophora; species Dichetophora obliterata. Next base: position 155,936,108 of record OY986435.1, on the reverse strand, counting down.
CCGGGATTGTCTTTCCTGGATCCCGGGATTTTTAAATAAAAAAGTTTCTATTACAAATATTCATGTAAATGCAAACATTTCAGTTCAAGTTGACTTGAATATAGAATTAGAAAAAAAATTTTATTGAGGCTGAAAACGACTGTTTGGACGATGAGTGTGAATCACTGGAGCAAAGACTTTGAATAGTTTTAGAAGAATTTGCAACATAGGGAAGTCAGCTATGCATTTCAAAATTGTCAGATATTCTGAATTAGGAAATAATATTGTTTAATGGTGAAGGCAATCGCGATCAAAACTTACAAATTTCTTACGACTATTGTACAACTATTTCTCCAACTAGCATAGAATTAGAACGGTGCTTCTCATCAACTGGTTATATTTGTAATAATATTCGAACAAAACTCTCTTATGAAAAATAAGACGCGTTGATCAGCTTAGTGTATTTTTTAAAAATAATTAAAACATAAAATTTAATTTGAAGTCTTTTCCAACATTAATTTGCCTTTAAAAACAAAAAAATAGAAGACGGTGTACAAAAAAAGGGTAACATTTATATAGTAATACCTTAATCTGTTATTTTTTATTTTTTGTTCTTTAACGCTTTCAACGGCTAGGCTTAACTAAGAACAAAATAATTTTTTTTGAGGTAATATTCCGATCATTTAGGTCCTTAAATGATGCAAAAAACATACCTTTCATTTTAACATGCGCTACTTACGTTTTGCAAGCTTGTACAAGAAAAAATTGTTTTGCTCCTATTCGGCACAAAGTCTTTCTTTAATCCCTTAAAGGTTTCTCAACTCTTTCGATCTTTGTTTTTAAACCCTCTTAATATTCTTATCCTTAAAGCTATAAAAAGATAAAAAACAAGATCTTTGTCCGGTTGATTTTTTCTTAAAAATAGGCAAACAAAAATTTTTTTGCTTTTCTTCGCCACAAAATAGAAAATCCAATTGACTTTATTTATTTTTATCATGTTGGTTCATCTTTTTTTCATGGAACCAAAGGATTTGGTTTAAAAAAAAAAAAGCTTTGCAAAATAAAAACAAACAAAAATTACTTTCTGACGAGTCCAATTTATTTGGCAAATCCACTGAAAGGGTTAAATTAATAATAAAGGCTAGTCATTAATATTATTTAAAGTCTTTGTTTTTTAACAATAAGGTATTCACAATTGTGTGGTATAGTAGTATTGTATTTTTTTTTTTTGCCATAGTTATTTTTAACAATAATTATTTGAATTCCAATAGATTATTTTTTGTGAACGCCATCAGATTGTGGAATACGTTGCCTTATGGAATCAAAATAATTCGAAATAAACATATCTTTAAGCATGAAATTCTCAAATTCTTTTCTTAATCTCTTGTCTATCACTTTTAATCTAAATAAAATATAATTAGCAGCTAAGTCTACATTTTATTCATTTATAATACATTGTTAAGTTAGCTTTAATTTTCATTCATGGTATTAAAAACTGTTGTTATCATGTCATACTTAGTGCATATATAGGACTCTGTCTTACATGTCGACATTGTTCCTTTAAATAAATAAATAAAATAAAATAGTTAAAAATCACAATTATTTGCACCCTTTAAAATAGAATTTGTGGTTAGGAACCTCCCACTATAGCTTTTTGTTACTATGCAAATAAATTAACTATCCAAGGTGATATATTTTATTAATATATGGCATAAAAAAATTTAACTTACACTTTTAGCTTCCTTAATTTTTGCAATTAGAAAACAACTGGCAACTGATCAGTTGTTTATAGAACTTCAAAAAGCGCGTTCGTTAAACATATTATTGTGCTATTTAAAATTACCACACTTGGTTTTAAAAGATTTAATGTAAAACAAAAAAAAAAAAAAAATAAAAACCGCTCGGTAAAGTGTGGTATCAATACCACGGGGTTTTTAAAATACACTGAAAACAACGCAGTTGTGAATACCCTTAATGTGTTTTGTTTGTGTTATATTATAAATGAATTAAGTTGATTTTATATGATTTAAATACAAATTCTAAATGTTTGATAGTTTAAATCATACTTGATTTTAAAAACAAATTCTAGTTGTTTGATAGTTTAAAATCGTTTATTGAGCTTAAGGTCAAAGTTAGAACAATTAATTGTTCTTACGAATCTTTCCAAAGAAACAACAACAACAACAAAGTTTTTTCAATATGAAAAGGAAAAAATCACTAGCTGATTTTATTGCAATTTCGGCCTTGGTAAAGGCTTCATCAGAAATCTTTGTGATACTCGTGCAAGCGCGCACTAACGCACTGCACCACAGAGGCGATGAAATTTGAAGTGTCAATTTCTCAGTTTTTCTCAAATTTCATATATTCACATTTGTTGTTGTATTTTTGCTTTACTTTAGTCTTTATGCTTATGTTATTATTTATGGAGTCCAACAGTCTGCTGGAAGTCTTCCACTAACAAAGCAGGTTTACTGAAGTTGCTTTTAGATTTTTGCTGATTTGTTTTCAGCTGTTTCTGTTTTGGTCGTGCTCAAATGAATTAATTTACATTTTTTAGTTTCAAGTATTAAATAACAAAACATGGTATTAAAAACGTTTTGAATTATTTACTTCTTAAAATTTTCAATCCTGAACTTACCCCGGGATTGAGATTTTCAATCTCGATAATCCCGGGATCGAGAAAAGCTTTCGGGATTGAACTTTTACATACATACGAACGAAGCAATTTCAATAAAAGCTTATGAAAAAGGAAATGAAAATGTATTTTAATAATGATAGGGACTAGGAACTAGGAACGTGCCTAGTTATAAAAAAAGTTGTTTAAAATAAAAATAAGTACACAATTATATTTTGTATCACTAATCAACTGAAAATAAAATAAAAGATTTTTTAACAAATTTAAGACTGCCTTTTATGTTAACGCTGTTACCATTTTTTTTTACGGATTCGTAACGGGTCCGTCAAAACATAAGAAAGCAAAATGCGTACTGACGGACTCGTAACGGGTTCGAAACGGATCCGCATCCATTTTTGTGAACATTGGGTTGTTATTAGTTTTGTTTATTTTCAGGAAGATAAATACAATAGAGAATACAGATGCGTGTAGTTACACGCAGAGAAAAAAAATAGTTGCAAAAACCATGTTTTAAGAGGATCATAGTATGATTCGATTATGATTGTTGATACCATGTTCTTAAACATATAATGGTTTCTCTGATCATGATAAATGATTACAACAACTATATTTAGAAAAGGAATTTTTCCGTAGGAACCAAAATATTATTGAAACAAACATTATTCTCTTAGTGGGATGAAAATTAAATGATTGCAACAAATTTATTATTAATTTCTTTTTAGGAACCAGAATATTATTGAACAATAATTTTTTTATTTTAATGCACACCAATTTCCACAGCTATTAATTAAAATATCCCTAGAGGTTTTGCCATTGTCTGCTGCCGAACAGAAATATTGATTCAATTGGAAAAACTTTTTGAAAAATTTTCTGTCCGAGCTGGGGCTTGAACTGCGACTCTTTTGCTTACGAGCCCGCAGACAACCAGTAGACCACGGCTGCTACTACCGGACGACTGACTAAAGTCATTCATAAACATGGTACATTGAGTGCATTGTCACAAAAATAGCAATATTTACGGTAAATTGAATTATCTTTGCTGCAATCAAAGTCATTTGCTGCAATCAAAGAAAATGTCATTTTTCTACGTGCAGTCTTTAGGATAAGGCGATTTGTAACAAAAGATTGTAATTGAAGAGTTGACAATCGAAACGACACAACGAGGAATCGATAAAACTTATTGTCTCTGAATGAAGTGAAAGGTTTTCTGCAAACTGTTCAGACACAATAAGTTCTTACGATTTTTGACTATGTGCTGCTTCGTTTACCCACGATCAAAAAGTAGTTCAGACAAACATTCAAAATTTTAGTATGTTTGTCTCTCTCAGAATATTCACATTTATCATGATCGACTGAACCACAACATTTTTGCTGCAACTAATAGTTGAGCAAATCATAACATGTTGACAATAGTATGATTTGAACCATAATGCTAGTTTTGGTATTAAAATTAGTAAATAATGATTTTATTAAAGCAAACATTTACGTTTGCAGGAATAGTACAATAATTTCAGTAAACAAATTATTATTGCAGTAAGAATGTCTTAACCATGTCTTTTCTCTGCGTGTACAGAGGTAGTATGCATTACTACTACGCAAGATTGCGCATGCGTTACTAAGCATGCGTTGTGCTTTGAAAACTTTTTTTTTTAAATATCATAATAAATTCGAATTATTTATTTTATACATTATATTTTTTCATATTGAAAATAAATTTTGCTAGCTAAAATATAAATTTTAAATAACTTTTAAAATATACATATGTATATATCGTCGTTGCACCTGCAATACCGCGTATCCGTCGTACATTTTCATATACGTATGCGCGGTATTGCACGCCCAACAACGATTTGCTCTTTACTAAAGGAAAAATAAATAATTAATATTTTTTCGAAATATTTATTTCCATATATTAAACATAACTTTGAATTACTTTTAAGTTAAACAAACATTAAAAAATAAGTTCAAAAAACTAAAACCCGACTGCTAAAAAGTGCTCTCTAAACAGTGTGAAAAAAGAAAATATTCTCGCCTGAAAGTATTATGTTTAAACTATTAAATTTTTTTTGTTTATTAAATAAACGACTTACACATAATATATTTTGTTGCATATAATACTAATTTATAGTGATGTTCAAAAGATATAGGTGGTAGTATACCACCTCATATATATTGTCATATGTCGCCCTCTAGATGTATAATGTACTTTGCCCTAAAGCTTTTAATCGTTTACTAGTGTTAGAATGTATTGTTTTGTTAGGGTAGGTGGCATACGACCACGGATATCTTTTAAACATCACTATAAATTAGTATTATATGCAATAAAATATCGGGTTTTACTTTTTGAACTTAGTTTTTATTTAAATTATTTTGGGAATACAATTTTTATATAATCGAAAGTATTAAATACTAATTAATTTTTTGATGATTAATTTATAAAAAAAGATGTTTAGTGCGACTTTTTTACATATATTAAGAAATTTTCCAAATATTGGCCAAATCGGGCAATGACCACGCCTACCTCCCATATAAGACAAAGTTAAAAATTGATGCATCTTTGGACTACTTCAATATTTTTTCAAACAATTTCATATTTGGTCTAAAATCATTTCAAAAAACATTCATACCAAAAATGGATATAATCAGATCATTCATTATTCGGGGTACCCTCCATATAATCCGAATTTTAAATATCTCGTATCTTTAAAAATACTTCATTTTATTATAATCACACGCAAATATTTTCAGTATAATAGCAATGGTCTTTACTAATATTGGGCTGGGTCAGACCAGTTTTTGGGATACCCCTCATAAAACTTCAATTCTTAAAACCAGAGTACTTTTATCATAATCTCTTTATTTGAACAAAATAACATAGAGAACTTTATTTTATCCCAACTAAGTTTTTGCTTAAAATAGCCTGAATTGATACATTGTTTGGATACCCTCCCCCCCATATAACCCACATTTTTTAAACACTTTCACTTTAACATTTTATAAAAAAGGCGTTTTTCCAAATAAAGATTCCTTATAAAATATGGTAACTTTATTTTGTGCTACCCCAATTTAAGCCAAATTTTCGAAACACCAAATTTTCAACACAAAAAAACAATTTGAGACCATTTATTAGAAAAATTAAAAAAATAAATAATATATTCATATATTTTATACATAAAAAAGGAAAAAAATTAAAGTTAAATTACAAATAGAAAACAATTATGTATAAGAATTTTGAAGTTAATCTGTTTCATCCGAAGTGTCACTTAAAACAAAATCTTCAAAATTTATATTAGAAATGAAGCTATTATGAACATCGGCATCTGTACTTTCTTCTATAATATATGGCAATAAAAATTCATATTCATTTCCTTTTGTTATGGCAATATGTCTATTGAATATGAGAGGATTCGAATTTATCAGTAATGCAGACATAAGATCTCGATTGCAATTTTTCCTTGAATTTTTCCTAGTGTAACCTAATCGATATTTTCTAGATTCCTTATGACTAGATTCTAATGCGTCTTCAGATAAAAGTTCAGTTGGTAAATTAAAATTTTTAATTATTTCACATTCATGAATCAATATTTTGTGGACAGTTATTGGCATATTATACCAAGGATAACTATCCGCATATAATTTAAAAGTGACCTTTAAAAGTGTACCAAATCTTGTAGTATTTATTTTTTTGCCGCTTGATAGTGTTCTCAGAATCAAACTGAAATTTTTTAGTAAACAAATATTTATGTTTGTTATTTCATACATCATTTTAATATTTGAAAAAATCTTCTGGCAGTATTTCCATCGTTTAAAGTGCCATATCCTGTTTTTATTTTATCAATAATAAGACCCATTTTATCTCTTAACTCTTTTTGTATCTTTTATTTTTTGCTCTGAAAAAATTCGTTTGTTTTCTTTGCCCCGTACCTGCCAGCATTTGAGAGGAATCCTGTGTGCAATATGAATTAGGCTTTCAAAACTTTTAATCCGTGTATGCAATGTAGATAATCCATATTGTAGATGTCTTTCGTCTATAGTTCTTTGGATGCAATGAAAAGAATTTATTACAGATGGAGTCGCTCCACATAGATAACAATTTATTGATGCCCGATTATGTGCCAACACGTTTGTAACTGCACCATCAACTATTGTTAAATACAATTTAAAATTAATTTCAACGTTAAAATCAATAACTTTTGTTTTAAATGGCAGAAGTTTTTCTATTTGCACCATTTAATCCATTTCTACATTACGAATTAATGAAGGTTTTTCTTGCATAAAAATAAGTTTAATAGGTCTGCAAAATAATACAACCTTACTTCACCCTGGCCATTAATATTAGTCATTGTCAGAGGAACCATTGCAACAATAAACCAGAATTCATCAGTCATGTTTTCATCGGAAAATTTTTGTTTGTAAACGTTATGACCAGAACTGCAATCAAAGCCATATTTGCATTCAAGAACACAACTAATATTATTTTTTATTTCAATTATTTTTCATAAACTTGAAGCAGTTTGATTAAGCAAGTCCTGCATTCTTATTTTAGCTGATACTTCTGAAACTATATTAGGCTTTGATATAAACTCGTTTTGTGTGTTTCAATTATTTTGTAATCTGGAGAACATTCAGGATGAAGACTGTTTACAACCGAACGCAATATTCTATAACGCTTTACCGATGATTTCAAGTCACGATATAGGCCAAATGCTTGAAATAATGTCAGACAATGATTTGTTGACTCAATAAGTTTCCTTTTGGCTAATAAACTCGCTGCAATTTCAATTTATTTTGGTGATTTCTCATTGACTAATTGCTGAACTTTTCAGCGCTTTGTTCGACTGGAAGCTTCTTCGAAATTCATTGGTTTTCTACCCCCTTTGGTTTCAGTTTTTCTAAATGAAGGAGTATCTTGTGTGTCTGATATATTCCGTATGCCTCTACTGGTACTGGGTCCCTTGAATATATGTAATTAACTATAGATAAAATATTTCAGGTTTACTTTAACTTGAATTCTCCAGAGCTCTAAAGTTGAAATCTAAAGAAGCCAACTTGCTGTTCCAGGAGAATCTGAGTTAAATTACTAAAACGCGAATGAACTTACACCATCTTACATGTCAGTAAAACAAATAAGAGAAGATTGGAGCCAATAATGATGTTTCGTTTCGAATGCAGTAAATTCTTCATTAAATTTAAAAACAATAAAGTGCACTTTGTTAAGAGTATCGTTACTTAAACAAGGCACTGAATAGTAAGATTTTAAAAGTGTTTTTATATTCTCATCTTGCTTTTTAATTGCACAATCAATCCTTGATTGTTTCCATAAATTTAAAAAAAAACATCTCTAATAAAAAGCCATTTCTAAAACATTGTTTTGTTAACAAAAAATAGATTCACTCAATGTGAGAAATTTTCCACCTGTTATATTTTAAAACTGGTTAACTTCACTGCACTGAGAACTTTTTGATAAATATGATAGCTTTGAAAGATTTTGTTAATTAGGTAAAAATACTTCTGTTTATTTTAAAGATAACGCCATAATCCATATGTTTTTGACAATCAGAAAGGCTGATATTAAAAATAATTCGCGTCCTAAAACTATGCAGTAAAATTTTTTAAAAGGTGTGCATTCAAAAAGTTTGTAATATTAATGGTGCTCTATTTTGGGTAAATAAGTATGGGTTGGACCAACTTCGAAATAATTGTACTCAATTTTACACATGTTTTAAGTGAGCGGATTTTATTGTACAAAACTTGATTCTTAATAAAATTCTTGGTACAAAACTTGATTTTTAATAGCTTCAACGTTGACGGTTGTTTTGGAAGTGGACATATTTCGCAGCTTCGATGCAACTTTCACACATACCAAATCTTATATATGTACAGGGTTGTCCATATTCGAAGCGCCCATCTGGCAACACTGTAACTTTCCGCAGTGATGCCAAATCGACTAATGACATACCGCGTTTGAAGCGTCATTCCAAGCAAATGTTTACAATGGAACAGTACACGCCACGCGAACGCTCTAAAATTGTTGAAATTTACATTCAACAAAACAAGTCAATAGTGAAAACTCAACTCAATGAGCGATGAAGCTCATTTTCAGTTGAACGGAACGGTAAACAAACAAAATTGCCGTATTTATGCCACTGAAAATCCACAAGAGATTCAAGAGGTACCTCTTCACGATGCAAAAGTCACTGTTTGGTGCGGCGTTTGTGCTAAAATGCTCATTGGGCCGTTCTTTTTCGAAGATGATTATGGCCACAGAGTTACTGTCAATCAGGAGCGTTATCGCGATATGATAAACAATTTTTTCATGCCAATCGTTCGTCGAAAGCGTATCAGGCACTACTGGTTTCAACAAGACGGCGCGCCACCACACACAAGCCGCACTACAATCGATTTTTTGAAGCAATTGTTCCCTGGCCGTTTGATGTCAAAAAATGGTGATTTCGATTGGCCGCCAAGATCACCAGATTTAACGCCTCCAGACTTCTTTTTGTGGGGTTATTTGAAATCAAAGGTTTACGTCAACAAACCAAAGACCCTAGAAGACTTGAAAACCAACATCCGTCAAGAAATAACCGCCATTCCCATCGAAATGTTGAAGAAAACCATAGAAAATGCTGCAAAACGGGCACAATATGTCGTAGAGGCCAATGGCGACCATTTACGAGATATCATATTCAAGATATAATGTAAGCAAATCTACTTGAACCCAATTAAATGATATTCATGACGAACAGACAAAAAATTGTGGTTTCTTTGATTTATTTAAAAATAAAATGGGCGCTTCGAATATGGACAACCCTGTACCTCAATTATTAGCCATTGTATAGTATTTACACTGTTGTGGGTTGTATGGGAGGTGGGCGTATTTTTGAACTGTTTTAAAAAAATTATCATTTGTAAAGGAATTCGGGTGCATATGAACATACAGTGTTGCGCAAAAAATAGCAACAAAATCGATATGCTACTACAAAATCGTGTATATTTTTAAATATTAGGGACACACAAAAATGATTATAGGAACCAAAACATATATTCATACATCATATTAAAAACAAATCATATTCCAATTTGGTTTTGTTTTCTTTATTAAATTTAAAATTAATGTGACTGCATTCAGTTTGTCTGAGAGCAAAACAAAAGCAACATAATTAATATTTGGTGTAAGATCCATTATTCTTGATAGCCGCTGCACAGCTGAGCGGCATTGACTCTATTAAAGTAGACATGTTAGTATTAGTATATGTTCCCAATTAAGTTTCAGCGCTTCATACAGTGCAGTAGTATTGGGAAACCTTTGACCAGAAACTTTTACCTTCAAAATCCCAAAAAGATTTTCAATGGGATTCAAGTCATTGTGACTGTGCCGGCTAATCAAGGACTTGAATCCCTTTGCCTCTTATGTAATCCTTGATGAGCTTTGAAGTGTGCTTCGGGTCGTGATCGGGTTGAAACGTTCACTGAAGCGACATATTCCACTCTGAATGTGGTCGCATCTTGCTTTCTAAAATGTCATTATATACAAATCGATCCATAATTCCATCGATTTTTTGAAATGGTTCAACTTCATTATAGGAAAAAGAAGTCCAGACCATAATGCCATCGTATCCGTGTTCAAAATTTATTTTTCAGTTTCGGGCTTCAAGTCGTGTCCTGGGTGGCGCCGTACCGTGCACATCCCATCTGAATTAATCAAGTTGAACTTTGATTCATCGCTAAAAAACGGTTTTAGATTTTTTAACGGTCCAATTTAGGTGCTATTTTGGAAGACTGAGTCTAAAAAACAATAAATTGCAACTAGTTGTCACAATTTCAGACAGAATTGCTTAAACTGTAACACCTCACCTTTTTTTTAGTCTTAGCTGTAAGCAAAGGTTTCTCTGCCGGTCTGTAACTTCTTAAATCGTTCTCAACGGCTCGTCTTCAAACAGTGCTGTGGTGGATATCTAAATCAAGTACCCGAACAACCTCTTTGGCTGTGGCAAATGCATTTCGTTTGAACACCACAAATGTTCCTGTCATCACGCAGCGATGTTTTCCGCGGTCGCCATCTTTAATGTACCGTTGCATGCGCGTCGGAAGGGAATTTCATATGGGGGAAGTATAAATGCCCCCATTGGGGTAGTACAAATGGGGCAGTACAAATGGGGCAGTACAAATGGTGGTGCAAAAAAAGTTCACCAAAATTTCTTCAAAAAAACATGAATGTGAATAAACAACTTTTTTATTTTAGTTTAAAATAAGAAAATATAAAAATATATAGAAAATATTAAAATTTAATTATTTTTAAAAGTTCTTCTAATTTCGATATTCATCGATTCGATATCATTCATTAAAGGATCTTTCATATGGTAATATGAAAATATAAGAAATAATTGTTGCTTTTATAAAGCAAGACTAGGTATATCTTTACATGGTTCAAATGCAATAAGATACAAAAAGTTATATCAATTTAAATTATTCCAAAATGCTTCTTTCTGTCCTTGCGAGAAACAAACTCTTTCACCACCTCCATCGAATTGAATTCTTAAGTTTAATCTTTGTGAATGTGTATAAGCGCCGCATGAGTGAGTCGTTTATGTGTCATAGTTGCTCGAAGATACGTTTTAAGTCGTCTTAGTGCACTAAAAGAACGCTTAGATGAAGCTGCTGATGCCAAAAGCACAGACAGAAAAAAAGACAGTCAAAAGCACAGCAATAAGTTTTTCAACTTCATTTAATAGTTTTTTACAGTATCCGAATTTTTTGCAAATTGAGATACAATGCCACTGCTATTTGAAGGTGTTTGGCCAGACAATTGCTTCAGAAATTTAAGTTGCGCGTGGAGGTCGCTCACATCAAAGTCATCTGCATAAAGATCTAGTTTTGTTTTTAGATTTTGTTCAGAAGGCACTTTTCCGTTGAAAGCTTCGATTACAATATTTTCCAACGATTCCAGAGTATCAAGATCTGTTTAAATGTACAATAAGATTTGCAAAGTGCCAGTGTACACTAGCTTCACTCAACCTACTCACCGAATGTTAAATCAAAGTGAGTCGGTTGAGTGAAGCTGGTGTAAACATGCAAAAATAAAAAAAAAAGTCAAATATCAACCTGTTTGATCGAATCTAGCGGTTTTCTCATTTGAGAGAAGATCTAAAATTTCGAAAAAATCTTTTCGTAGCCGATCATATAATGGCAACTGTACTGAAGGAACCGGATTTGATGTTTCTTCAAAGCGTCGAGGTGGATTTTCATCAGCTAATTCACAGTAGGTGCTTTCGCATGGTCCAAAACATTGGACCGACATGGCAGATTGTACAACATGTAGTACTATGCGTAAGCTAAAACGATAGTAGAAATTTTTGGTTTTTTTCTGCCGATTTTACAATATTGTACAACTATGTAAAATTACTGCTCAATTGTTAGGGCATCTAAAAGTTGCTTAGGTATAAGCCGGATATGTCCTGCTTGAGAGCTTGCAATTAATAATGTTGCTTTACAAGTTGGATCGTTCGAACGCTCAATCAAATAGTCCCATTAGTTTTCCATCTAACTTATCGTACAACATGTCGTCCAATATGGAATGCCCATAAGAACATGTCAAATTTTTTCTTACCAGAGTTGTAAAATTAACAAGCATTAAGCTACATACTTAAGGGTGCTTTTAAACTGAAGTGGTGGGTTTGCAGTAGAAACTCTACATTTTGTTCTATCTTTTTGCAAACACAGAAAGAAAATGGTTATCCGCAAGCATGGTTATGAAGAAGAGAGAAAGAGGAGGAAAATATAAAATAAAAAATATTATCGTTGTAAAAAAAACTGATATTTTGAATAACCCCTCCGCTTCCGACGCCAATGTACCGTTTTTAGGTCTTTTTTGAAGGTATATTTCTTTATTAATCTGAATAGATATTTGCGAATTTTCGTTTTTATATTCGGAAATAATTTGTAATTTAAGAGCTTCACAGTATTTAAAACGTGCCATTATAAATGGAACAGTCAATGTCACAACTAGCACAAAAAAAACTAAACTTAAAGGTTTATGACTTACAAATAATACGTGCTTTACAATAACGGAACTTTTACCAATAATTCTTCGAACTTGTGTTCTCTTTTTACATTTTTCAAGTCTTGTTGCTATTGTTTTGCTCACAGACAAATTGAATGTAGTCACATTAGTTTTAAATTTAATAAAAAAAACAAAACCAAATTTGAATTTGATTTGTTTTATATATGATGTGTGAATATATGCTTTGATTCCTATAATCATTTTTGTGTGTCCCCAATATTAAAAAAGATACACGATTTTGTTGCAGCGCACTTATTTTGTTGCTTTTATTTTGCGCAACACTGTATGTACCAAGTTTCATGTAATTATCTCAACTCCTTCCGATAATTCTACGCTTTCACACATCTTTTCAGGTGACATATTCGGGAGTAGGTTCTACGAAAAAAAAATTTCTTGCGTTAATACCCAAGCAATTAAAAATTTAAAAAATACTTATTTTTATATAAAAATTACTAATTTAAGTTAAACAAAATTTTTCCTATGAATAAAATAACTTGATTTTCTATGTAAATTTTACCAAAAATTTTACCAAAATACCCTTTACGAAAAATTACGTAAAAATAAAACAACACAAAATCGCACCTCTATCTTTTCAACATGTTTTATAAATAAGTTGATTAATAAGTTGACATATAAAAAATTAAAAAAAAACAAAAAATGTTCTTGGAGGGGAATAGCTCAAAGTTGGAAAATAATTTCCGGTTTTTCAATTTCAGTAAATTTTACATCACTACAAACACAATGTTTAATGTTGAAAAACTTTTGAAATAAAGACTGAAGTTAAATAATTAAGGTCATATTGAAAATATAATTATTCAGAAATTTCTAAAACTATCAAACATGATTCATTTTTTTTAAAAATAAATCCCACAGCAGACTCAAAAAGTATGCATAAATAACTCAATTTACAAATTTTAATTTTATGCGAAAAACTGCCATCACAAATAGTTGAATTAAAGACAAAAAACACAAAATTGCACCTCCATCTTTTTTCCTCAGTTTTTAATAAATAAAAGATTACTTTTTGAAAGTTTTGGCAAAATCAAAAAAAAATTTTTTTTCTCTTCACTGCTGAAATTTTCAGATTTTTTAATAATTTTTAGAAAAATTATATTTTTCTAAATAATTTTATATCTGATCTAATTGAAGGATTTTTTAAAAAGAAATACTATCAAAAGCACTAGACTCTATTTTTTTTTTAAATATACAATTTTATATACTTTAAACTCTCGTTCGAAAGTTATGATAGTTTGTCTATAGAGGGTATATGCAAAGGCGAAAATTGGTAAATTCACATAAAAAATAATCAACTTTCAGCTCATTCTGTGAATCCAAATCTTCACGTATTTTCTCTTAGTTGAAGAATTTTCTGTCGATTAATATATAATAAGTCTTATTATTACAAAAAAAAAATAAAAATTAGTTTTGGCCGCAATTATTACACTGTGTGACGTCACAAAGCCTATAAGTATCTGACTAAAAGAAAGCGCTTCCAACGATACCTGATTTGTCAAGTTATGATAAGTAGCTTAGAAGATAGGGGTTTAATTAATTTGTTGTCCTCTAGAAGAATCTTTATTCTATTTAATGAGACATAATATATCCTATAACCAGAGGACGTGGAAAACGCTTTCAACGATACCTCATTTGCCAAAATATGATAAGTAGCTTAGAAGTTAGTGGTTAGGTTAACATTATGTCCTCTAGAGGGCGCTTTATTAAATTGTATGTGACGTTACATAACCAATAACCAGCGGACGATCAAAACGTTTCCAACGATACCTCATTTGTTAAATTATGATAAGTAGATTAGAAGTTAGGGGTTTAGTTGACTTTCTGTCCGTCAGAGGGCACCATATTATATTGAATATGACGTAATAACTAGCGAACTATCAAAACGCTTCCAACGATACCTCATTTGTTAAATTCTGATAAGTAGTTTAGAAGTTAGGGGTTTAGTTGACTTTCTGTCCTCCAGAGGGCGCCATACTGAATTTTATGTCACGTCACATAGCCTTTAGCCAGCTGACCATCAGAACGCTTTTAACGATATCTCATTTGTCAAATTACGATAAGTAGCTTAGAAGTAAGGGTTTATTTTACTTCCTATCCTCTAGAGGGAGCTATATGCAATTTTATGTGACGTCACATAAAATTTCCACTGACCTTTAGTGGAAAATCTCATTTGTAAGATTTTTTTATTTATATTTATCGAAAACTTCGTTTCCCTACATTTTTTTATATGTTTGGAAGAACATTTTTGCACAAATATCTCCGCACGCTTTTTCACCCCTGGTTATATATTGCGTGCGTTATGAACATATCCAAATTATAAGAAAAGCGAATATTGGAAATTTGAAAGCATATCACCATTTTGGACCCCAAAAACTAAAAAAAAGCATCAATATTACCGCTTGTACGACTTTAACCACACGTAATGTCTTTAGATGACATAAGCTAAATACACTTGAAGTTAATAAAAATAAAATGAATTGATGTAAGCCTGACATTATCGTTCTCCGATTTTTGGTCGAAAGCTTAAGAAGTAAGAAGATTTAAACTATAAAACAACTAGAATTTGTATTTAAAATCAAGAATGATTTAAACTATCAAACATTTATGGTATTTAAATCATAGAAAATCAACATAGGTAAGAAGAATATTTAGAACATTTTGAAGAGTCTCAGTTTCCAGTAATGAAAGAGCTTATAGCATATATATTCCCTCCTCACTCTTTCAGAAATGTTGAGCGTATTTTTTTGAAAGTTAATTTAAATAAAACTTCACTTAGAAAAATAGCTACAAATAGCTTAGAAACAATAACGGATTTGGTCTCCGCTGTTCTTCATGCCAAACGTTTATCACAAAAAAAAATGTAACAATGATATATCATTACAATGATATATCACAGAATATAATGTATGATTTAAAAAAAATAAACAATGTGAAGAGATTGATAGCTAAATGTAAATACTCCTTTTTTATCGAGTATGTTATTTTTATACTCGTTTGCATTTGTTTGCATTTCAATGTAAAAAAGTTTGATATAATCTTTATTTTTAATAAATTTTGTGGTATTTTTAAATGCGTATGGTATTTTCTGTGGTATTTTTAATGCGTTTTATTTTTGTGCTATTTTTAAATATTTGTGGTATTTTGTGTGGTATTTTTTTATGCAGTGGGATTTGTTTTTCTTGTGGTAATTTATTTTTCTTATCGTGGTAAAAAGGTATTTTTTATGGGAATTTGCGGTGGCAACCGTGAATAAGTGACACATTTTCCATGCAATATTTTGTTTGGCAAATACAATTTTAAGACCTTTTGAGATTCCGAAAATTTAAAAACAGGGTTCTTGCAATCCATTAGTGCGGTTTTTGATTTCAAATTGTTTGCATGGAATCTTTTAAAATAAAATTTGCTATTTTTAAATATGTTCAAAAATACGTTTGTTGAAGGTGATACTTATTTAACGAACAAACCCGATACTGGTAGCATAAATTGGTTGTTTTTTTAACTTTATGATTGCACAAATATTTTATAAGCCCAACCTTAGTATATATACCAATACAAATACCAAAAAGTTTTAAATAGGAACCTACTCTGTAGGAAAATCAACCAAAAGTAGTTAAAAAAGTAGTATTTTGTCAAGCTAGTATTTCAACTAGTTGTTGAAATTCTGACTTTTTTCCATAGAACAAACTAACATATTTTGTATGCTGATGTCCTCTAAATAAGTCAATTGACTTTCGTCTGCATATGTTATTAATTCCCTTACTTAAGATGAATTTAAAAGCATTAAAATTTTAAATTTTTATTCATCAAGGAGATAATTTATTTTATTGTTTTGAGAAATATATACATAAATTCATATTAGTGAAAGCCTAAAGTTAATAATATTTAATGAAATAGCGTGGTTAAATATAAATAAACTTGTGATCTAATAAAAATTGGCTATGAAAACATGTCAAAATCAGACAGTTGTCGCCTTAATATAATTCAAAGAAGTTTTTTAACCACTTGTTTTTAAGTAGTTTCTCAATTACTTCATATATAATGTAATAAAAACTATTCAAAATTGAAGAGGATGCCACCTTAATATAATTCAAAGTTTTTCATACACTAGTTTATTTTAAATTAGTTTTTTAATTAGTTGTTTTGAAAAACAAGTTAGTTTGTTCCTGTAGGGTATTTTATCAATCTTGTTGTATTCTCTTTGTGTATTGTCAGTACACAATTTAAATATCCATACAAATTTCATATTCAAATTTTAAAACATTTGAACTTATTTGAATATTGAACCTATTACATTCGCTTTTTTACATAACGCAAAGGAGGGTAAATTTACATAAAGCTGGATGACTAAAAGAAGGGAATTTAAAAACTTTAAAAAAATCATAGTAAATTTAATCAAGTTATAAGCAAAATAATTAGATTTTATCTTGAAGGACCCGAGCTTCTTGTGCACCCTCAAAACTTTGCTCGGCAAAAACTGCACCCTCAAATCTTAAGCCGACTCTAAGGCTAATATCTACGTTTTCAGAAGATTTATTAAAAGAAAAGAAAACCCTTACCAATATTTATTTTTAAATAAACAAAAACTACTGAAACGCAGATACAATGAAATATATTTGCCAAAAAAAAAAAAAAAATGAAAGAATTCATGCCAAGTATTTTAGAATTATATGTTTCTAGTTTTTTCCATATAGTGGAAAAAATTAAAAAGGTTTTGAATTCCAGTCAGCGAGAACATTTTCCTGTCATCAAACTTTTTTCCAAATTTTGTGAACCGAAGGACTAAAACGCTACGAGTTACTTTTGTTTGAGTTGTATCTATATTCATGTTTTGATATTGTTGTTTCCTACAATAATTTTAGACCGAGCTATGGTTTTACCTTAGCCAATTCAAGTTTATTAAAATCATCACAAATTCCCACAATACAACTAATATATTCTTTTTAAATAACAGATCCATTTTTTATTATTAATAATATATTATTAATTTTGCCTTCCTCTAATTTTTTGAAGTGAAAACTTCTTTAGGCGCGTTGAACGATTTTGGTAGAGGGTAAATCATTCGTTTGCATCATCGTATTTTTTTAAGGAATTCGTCATTCGGCCGCAAGCTCACAAAGAAATCACTTGGCAACTCCTGAAATTAATGCATATAATCTTTTTGTTAGTATATAAATACTTATGTTAGGTTGCAATAAGATGTTTGCAACCAAAACTTATTATTAATTCGGTTTATATTTATATATATATTTGCCTTTAAAGTTTGGCAATTTCTTCAGTTGTTGTATTTGTCAACATTTTTGAAAAATTTGCTTTTACTCAAACAGCTGCTATTCATGGTGAGATTTAAAAATGGATCCATCTTCTTCTTTTTCTTCTTTTTTCTGCTGGAACTTCGTTTGCAAACAAGAAAAATAATGTATGGATTGAGTGTTTTAACATTTTAATCTTTAAGTTGTGATAAAGGCATATGTTGAACATTCAAATAATTACATGCATGCTCTTATTTTATTACATATCGTCAAACAAAGTTTGACAATTTTCACACTTGTTGTATTTGTCAGTGGCTTTTTATTTTCACCACTGCGGCATTTTATATTCAGAGTTTTCAACTATGGCTGTGTGTCAATCAGTCGTGGTAGGATAGAAAATATCAAGTTGAATAAAATTTGTGTGTGTTGAAATAAATTTGTCTTTTTTGCTGTGTCAAATGGACGATGAAATTTTGACAATTACAAATTTTGACATTTCGGTCGTGTTTTAGCGCAAATATTTTATTTTATTTGCATTTTATCAATTTGCGACATATTTAATTCGAGAGCTTGTACTTGCAACATATTTCGTAAACTTGTAATATTGTAAACTTAAAAAACTGTTAAAAAATTAAAAAAAATTTCGTTCATTTTTTTGCAGGCAAACAGAAAATATAGCATGCCAAGTGCTGTATATTTTACGCCTTCAATTCGGTTCATCCCCTCTAACGCTGCGCAACCGCTGGGATCTTGTAATTCTCTTTGCGTTGTTGTTGTAAATTTGCTAAGTAGTTATTGTTGTACAGTAAGCTTTAAGTTTTTGTGGATGTTTATTTATAGCTACAGTCATATGAAATCGAACTAATTTAAAAAACAGTTTATACATATGAATTAAAGAGTATACATAATATTGGTAAATTATATAGTTCATATATATGAACAATTTAGCTCATTGAGAAAATTTAAAGAATATTTATGTATATTTATATAATAACAATTACGTATTAAACCTGCAAAATAATTAATATTTTCAGTAGTAATTGAATAACATAGGTCTGCTTATCCTAAGCATTCTATTTTTTAAAACTGTTTAGCTTAATTTCTTATATGGATTATATGTAATTTATAAGCTATAGATATTTCTTAATTTTAGAATATTCTATTGTTAATACACAACGCAATATAGATATGGTAAACATGTATATTGTGTTAGTGTTATGATATAAATAGATATAAATAAGCTTTAATTTTTTATATTTATTCAATAATGAAATAATTTAAATAAATTACTTTAATTATATGTATTTTTGATATGGTAACACTTTTGCTTAAAAGAAATAGTTTCAGTAATATATAAAAAATTTAATAAATTGACTTTATATGATTTAAATACAAATTCTAAATGTTTGATAGTTTAAATCATACTTGATTTTAAATACAAATTCTAGTTGTTTGACAGTTTAAAATCGTTTATCGAGCTTAAGGTCAAAGTTAGAAACAATTAATTGTTCTAACGAATTTTTTCTAAAGAAACAACAAACAGAAATACAACAACAAATGTGGCATTATGAAATTAAGGGAAAAAATGAGAAATTGAAGCTTCAAAATCTCATCGCCCCGATGGTGCAGTGCGTCTACGCGCTTGCACGGGCAATCACAAAGATTTCTGATGACGCGTTTAGCACGCAGAAATTGTACAATAAAATCAATTTGCTAGTGGTTTTTTTCCTTTCATATTGAAAAAACTTTGTTGTTGTTGTTGTTTCTTTAGAAAAAATTCGTTAGAACAATTAATTGTTTCTAACTTTGACCTTAAGCTCGATAAACGATTTTAAACTGTCAAACAACTAGAATTTGTATTTAAAATCAAGTATGATTTAAACTATCAAACATTTAGAATTTGTATTTAAATCATATAAAGTCAACATAATAAACATAGAGGTCATTTAGGAAAAAACTTTAATTTAATAAATTGTTATAAGTTCTTAACAAAACTAATTCTAATTTCATATGCCAACTGTAGCTACAAGATTAGAATTCACAACACCTACAAAAAATTTCCGGCTAACTGCGCCAACAACAATTACCAAGGAAATCTACAAACAAGGACGCACAGAGAAGAACAAGATCAGAGCGGAACTTTTAAAACTTTTTGATTTCATCCTAAATGTAGGACGGGCTGCAGTATGAGCTTTCGCACATACTACATGTCCGTCCGACCTGTCAAATCCATCCTACATGTAGCATAGTCCGAAACCCCCTATTAGCATGAAAATTCTTATAAAGCAGTAAGGCGGTCCGTGGCAGGACAACGTCTTCCATTTATATTTTATGTATAGGTTTTCGCTTCGGTCGGCAGTCCTCTCACTGATATACTTTTTTTTACTATCAAGACCAAGCAGGACAAAGACTAATAAGTGAACAGGTATCTCCTGCAATTATCCAAAAATCATTTATTCATAGAAAAAAAGCTTATCCAAGCTTTATTTTTGATATAATAAAAAACTACTGATGAAAGACATGTGGCCAAAAAAAAAGAGTATTTTAGTTTTTTATATACTAAAATAATGTAGAAAGTTTTTGAGTCAACGCGAACATTTTCTTGACGTTCAACTTTTTTTCAATCGTCGTTGACCCAAGGACTTATCCGCCACGAGTTACTTAGGTGTGAGTTGGATTTACATTTAATTTTTGATATTTGTTGTTTTATTTATTAATAATAGGCCAGTGCTATAGTCTTGCCTTAACCTATTCAAGTTTATTAAAATCTTCTTCACAAATTCCCACAATGTTATTAATTGTGGGCTATTTTAGGAATAGATAGTCAGAATCCTAGGACCGAGACGAATATCGAAAAAGTATCTTATGCAAATCTTTACAAGGTAATCAAGCGGGCTAAGGTTTTAAGATTTTTGTAAAAAAATTATTTTAATACCATAGTTATATGAGTTATATGAAAGGTTGTTTTATTTTTGTGTCATAACTTTGGCTAAGGTCATGCTAGAAGCTCCAGATTGTGTTTCTTTATAGTTCTTTATGTGTGAAAAACACCTACAATAATAACTCAGTTCTGTCCTAAATCGACTAAAGTGATTATTGCTTATCGACATAAATATATTGTTTAATCCAGGATGGGCTATTCTTTTAACATTGGCTTTGTGTCATGTTTTTTTATAGTTTTGGTTATTGCATCTTTCATTTCACTATTATTTTAATGAGAATGGAATCGCAACAATAACTGAAATTTTTCAAAAACATTTAAAGTTTTTATTTGAGTTACTCGCTGTTAAAACAAAAATAAAAAAATACATTTTTTTCGTTTCGCGTGCAAAGCCACGGAGGGTTGCTGTATAAATAGGAATTCTGCGTCTATATTTACGATACTATCGAAACTGTGTCTTTTTTATTCCAAGATTATTTTAAAGTAGATACAATTTATTGGATCTTTAACCTAAATTCAGATTATAGAGGCCGGATTTTTTTATAGCACTTTTCAGAGCGAATTATGTGAAAAACGCTACTAAAAATTCACATGCCCGCCGTTTTTGTATTTTTTAACTATTTATTGATATTAAGGGTTCAAGCTCCAACCAATATAATGTAATTTACAAAATCTTTTGCTTTTTTTGTATTGGATGCTGTGCGATGGAGACCGTTTGGGCATCTTTTTTTCAACGTGACGTTTGACGGCGTATTGGCATTTCACATAACACTTTAAGCACAAACAAAATATTTTCCTACACTTTAAGAATCAATAAATAACTGCCAAAAAACTCAAGGTTATCATATACTTCTTTCTATGAAAAACTATGAAAGGCTAAATCCAGAACATCTTTTGGGCCACTACACGCAGAGAAAAAATATAGTTGCAACAACCATGTTTTAAGAGGATCATAGTATGATTCGGATTATGGTTGTTGCTAACATGTTCTTAAACATATAATATTTTCTTTGATCATGATAAAATGATTACAACAACTATATTTAGAAAAGGGACGTTTTTGTAGGAACCAAAATATTATTGAAACAAACAGTATTCTCTTATTGGGTTGAAAATAGAATGATTGCAACAACTATATAATGAATTTATTTTTAGGATCCAAAATATTATTGAAACAATTTTATTTTTTTTATTTTCGTGCACTCCAATTTCCACAGCTATTAATTAAGATATCTCCAGAAGTTTGCCATTGTCTGGGCTGAACAGAAATATAAATTCAATTGAAACATCTTTTTAATTCATAACTGGGTACATTAAGTGCATTGTCACAAAAATAGCAATAAGTGTCATAAACAAAATTTGGTCAGAATTGTGAAATATATTTATGGTAAAAATAAATATGTTTGCTACAATAATCGAAAATCACTTTTCTGCGTGCTGTTTTTAGGATAAGGCGATTTAAAACAAAACACAATAATTGAACACTTCACAAACGAAACGACACATAGCCAGGAATCGATAAAACTTATTGTGTCTAAATGAAGTGAAAGTTTTGCCTGCTACCTGTTCAGACACAATAAATTCTTTCGATCTTGGTTATGTTCTACTTCGTTTGCCAACAATCAAAGAATAGTTCAAAAAAATATTCAAAATTCTAATATATTTGTCTCTATAATAATATTCACATTTATCATGATTGACAAAACTACAACATTTTTGTTGCAACTAATAGTTGAGGCAATCATAGTATATTGACGATTAAAATGATGTTATGATTTCAACTACAATTCCATTTTTGGTACCACCCTTAATAAATAATGACTTTATTTAAGCAAAAGTTTGTGTTTGCAGAAATAGTACAATTATTTTAGTAAAAAAATTATTATTGCATCAATCATGTCTTAGCCATGTCTTTTCTCTGCGTGTAGATGAGAACCTGCCCTTTAGAAACTTAGTTGAATTTAAAGTGAGTGTGTGTCTCATTCTCAGGTGAAATTTTTAGACTGGTCTAGATTTAAAATAACAATCTCTGTTGCCTTGGACATTTTTCGTGTGTGCTACATATGTTTGTGTGTAACACCTGCGACATTAATGCATTACACCCAGAGAAAAAAATCGTAAAACCATAGAAAATACACTTTGCCACAAAGACTTTTATTGGTTAGAATGTGCCCAAAGGTAAAACAACGTTACGGCAAAGGCACAAAGATTGTTAGATTCCCAAGATTAATATACTTTAAATCAAAAACTTAAATTTTTGTTGCAAAGACGTACGTCTTAAAAAAACATGGAAAAAAGTCTTCAAAGTAAAGAAAATTTGCTTTGGCTCATAGACTTTTATTCGTTACGGCAAAGACGCAGACTGTTAAATTATAGAAAAATATACTTAAAACCAAGGATTTTAATGCTTATAGTAAGACGTAACTCTAAAAAAAAATGGAAAAAATCGTAAAATTAAGGAAAAGTACTTTGGCACAAAGACTTCTGTTCTTTACGGCAAAGATGCAGACCGTTAGATTCCCAAAAAATTAATTAAAACCAAGGATTTAAATGCTTGTCGTAAAGACGTACGTCTTAAAAAAATATGTTGCTGCATTGATTAGAAACACTTGCATTTTTCACGAAGAAACAAATAAAACAATTATATTTTCATTGCCCAAATAAGATAACTATGTTCTTACATACTTTAATAAATAAAGCAATATTGAATTTAACTAACTTTGGCAACAAAAATGTAACTGTTTAATTTATTTTTTCACTAGATTTAAGCGTTCCATCTAACACACAAAAACCGACTGAACAAATTGCCGAAATCTAAAACAAAGCGGCATGAGCGACAAAACGAACGAGGACAAAAAAACAAAGCAACGCTTCTTTTCCACGGTTTTTTCTTCGTTCGTTTCGTCGCTCGTGCCGCTTTCTGTTAGGGGTCGTCCATGAACTACGTTACTGATTTTCCGGTTTTTTACCCCCCCTCCCCTGCGTTACTTTTCGCAGTGCTTTTCAAAACCCCTCCCCCCATAAAGTAACGTGACATATGAAATTAATTCATTCGAATGATTATATATTTTGACTAGCTCTGACAATTTTCACTAGTATTAGTGTCTAGTATGACAAGATACATTAAAGGAACAATTGAAAAAAATCAATAATTAATATCATCTGTAAAAGCTATTCCATCTGCGATCCAAGATTCGATGCTCTCAATCACTGGGACAGAAGAAGCTGGTAGTTTGTTGAGGATTCTTCAAAACAGAATTTTTAATCGGATTCTGTGTCGACCCATTCAGGTGAATCCTCATTTCTAACGCAAAGAAATTCACCTGGTCTTTGACAGAGTACCCTTAAAGGCTGCACCCGAGCTGCACCAATTTCTGCGTTTTTGTGTAAATGCTTTCTGAAAATTGATTTATTTAAATAGTATGTTTTATTCCGATTTATTGTAAACGATATAATACAAATTTATGACAATTCATAGAAGTTTTAAAAACGAAATAAAAGCCGCAGGTAGGACACGACCTTGAACCGATTTCTTCTTTCTGAGAAGGACAGTACATGCCATACGGTATCTCCTTTGATCAAGAACATTCAGGCCTTAACGTCAAAGCCTGTCGCAAAAGCAAAGACCCAAATTTTTCAGACGTGTGCTGAGATGGTGAAGGAAAAGTTAACCATCAATTTAGACGATCAAACATAAACATGTAAGGTTAAAAATTTTTGAAATGATTGTGTTATTAATTAGAGGTTTTTCGTCGATTTTTTTAATTTTTGGTAACGTTACAATATCTAAACACCTCCCCCCCCTACCGTTACTTATCGTAGTGCATTTCAAAACCCCTCGCCCTCCTAAATTGGTAACGTAGTTTATGTACGACCCCTTAGATTTCGTTAGTTTCTGTAGTCGGTTTTTGTTAAGTTCGGTGGTGAATGCAGATGTACTGGCGTCGTGGTGGCTGCAGAAAATAATTTGCGTATGCCAATTTCTGCGACAAAACGAACGAAGAAAAAAAAAAGGTTGAAAACAAGCGTTGCTTTCTTTGTTGATAAAATTAATAGAAACACTCGCATTTTTCACGTAGAAAGAAATTAAAAAATTACATTTTCATTGCCCAAATTACATCAATTCAATAATGCTTTACTTATTGCTTAAAATATGTAAGAACATATTAACCTTATTAGGGCAATGAATATATAATTTTTTACTTAAAATTTTCTTATTCTTCGTATACAAATATGATTTTGAAGAAAAAGTTTTAAAAATTACAGACTTTGTCTTTAAAACAATAAAACTTACCTTCAAAAAAACAAAGAAAAATTGTTGATTTTACATAATTTTTTCAAACCCCTGTTAACAAAGAATTATATCGTTACGGCAAATATTTTATCTTTACGGCAAAGATAGTTTCTTTGATTTCGCTTCAAAGAATTTTAGTCTTTTGTTTCGAAGATGCGGCACTTGCATAGTTAAAAAATAAATCATTAGTGCAACGATTTTTTCTTTGTGGCAAAGATATGTTGTTTACAATTTAACAAGAACTTTTTTCTTTGATTTTAAGGCGCTCATTTTTCTCGGTGTATAAATTCAAAAAACAGTTGTGTGAGTGGGTGTTTTATCGTGCACATTTTTGCACTGTAACACATGCAAGTATTGTAGCGCAGATAATTGAGACATTGAGGCGGGGTGGCAACGCTGTCTTATTAACGGCAGTGTCATCTCTGATTCTCGTCCGAGATGCAGAGAAAATGTGTGCGCAATGAAATTGAAATTTAAATAATATATGCGAAACTTTAGCTTATAGCGCACATTTATTAGCATATTAAAAGCTTGGAGTTAACTTAAGCTTTGACAGCATGGCTATAAATTAAAGAGGCCATAAAAAGTACGGCCATTTTAGGCAGTGGCCTCGAATTTTCTTTTTCCTTACACCCGATGTAAAAACAAAATTTATCACCAATACGTTAAAGTTTGGTATGCCACAAGCAACACAAGAAAAAAATTTGGTCAAGTTTAAAGCATTTTTTTATTGATGTGTTGCATTCTCTATATATTCCAAACAGGAAGGCAAGCGCGGCTATCTAGAAGGTCTGGCAGCACACTATAGCAAACACATCTCACTGCCTTACGACGATGTCCTAGATGCCATCGAGCAAGTGCGGCTAGCCAAGTGGAAGGACCGACATGTGCGCATAGCGACCGGTAATACAATATCGAGGTCACATCGTCGAGGCGATCGTGGCGACCGATGCGATGCAAGAGTTGGCATAGGTTTTTGTGGTGCAGAAAGCAGTATAATAGGTGGCAACATTGCAAATCAATCAAACCTGCCAACAAGCCATAGTCAGCCGTTGTATGTGCCGGGAAAATATTTGGTAAGTTTGTTGATAAAAGTAGATTCAGTAAATTCGAAGAATTTGGCAGCGATACTGCTACTCTTACTTACAGTTAAAAATATAAAAGAAGCTAAATGGCTAAGTTGTGATAAATGTTAAAATTTTTTTAGTAGCTTAAGTATTTCAATACAAAATCTAATCTTATTTTACTCTTTAATTTTCCTTTGTCTTTAATATTAACTTTTATTTTAATGGCATTGTCATCCATTTCATGACTCACCCTGCAGCCTTCTAGCTGTCTATCAAATAGAGAGGAGAATGAAATTTATAGCTACGCCCAAAACGATTTGGTAAATCGCATGGCGAGAAACACCATCGACTCAAAGTCAGCGGTTAACCTAAATGGAATGCAGCATAGCTACCCTGGAGCACGAACGAATTTTTTCTACGATTTTTCGGCAACAGGTAAATATTTTAAGTTCCAAAAAACCAAGAAGATACATTAAAGAGAAATGTAAAAGCATCGTAAACTTTGTACGTATAGCTGACAGCTGCAGTTGGTAGAAATAAGTAGCGAGTGTTAAATAAGTAGTTTGTTAGTTTCATGATAAGTCTATGGTGCAAGTAAGTTATGAAAACATTGTAAACGGTATTCCTAATCAGTGAAGGAAGCTGAATAAAGCAAAAAGGTATTCCGAAGTGGTGAAAACAGTAGGAAAATTGCAGAACACTTTTTCAACCACCAAATTTTGTAATTAAGTTTTGAATTGGCCGGATATAATAATAATTGTGTTTTTTGTAGAATTCCAACAGCTTTTATTTTAGACTTTTTCCGCAAACTCGTACTTAGTTAAATGTATCTTATAACTTTGCATTAGTTTTTGAGAATTTAATAAAATATAATAACATAGGATACTACATTGGCGTTTCCCGAAGCCCCACAAAGTTTTTTCGCCCCTGTCGTTTTAATTGTAGTGGTGGCAGAACAGAATATTTTTTCCATTAAATGGGGACTGTCAAGAGATGATTGGAGAAGATAAAACCTTTTAATCTATTTTATAAGCGACACAGTTAATATTAAAAAGAGCGTTTAGATAAGCGTCATCCCATTTAGTCTAAAAGCTGTGGAACAATTTGACTAACTTGTTAGGCACAAAGCTAAATTTTTGTATATGCGTAATTTAGTATTAGTAAAATAAGAAAACAATGACCTGGCAGGGAGGGCGCGGATACTATATCGCCCTTTTTGACGATGAAAGTGTTAAAAAATGGCCCAGAATAATTTGTTCGCACAAGGCCAAAATTTTAATATGTTTTAAATTTTTCTATATCATTTACGAAAAAAGTCGCCTGGCAGATTTTGGAAGGGCACAAGTACCTGCCAGGCGGGTCTAAAAGTGTAAAAAAATGGGGATAGAATAACTTGTTCGCACAAAGCTGTAATTTTAATATATTTTAATTTCAACATTATTATTTACAAAAACACACGCCTGGCAGGTTTCGGAAGGGCACAAATACCTGCCAGGTGAGGATTAAAAGAATAAGGAAAAAAAAAATTACTTAAATTTTACGGGAAACGAAAACAATTTGTACTAATAAATAAAATGTCATATAAAAGTTAATAAAAAATGTGATTGGAATTTGTTTTTTTTTTCTTTTCTTTAATTTTGTCCTTTTTTACAGAAAGTATTCAAAACGTAAGACTTTTTTTACAGAAAATATCTAAAATATAAATAGTTAAATTTTATCTCACAATAGGAAGGCAGCTTTTTTAAGTATTTCCTCTTCTTCTAAAATGTCACACAGGTTTTCATCAATTAAAAAAAGTATAGCAGTGAGAGGACTGCCGACCGAAGCGAAAACCTATACATAAAATATAAATGGAAGACGTTGTCCTGCCGCGGACCGCCTTACTGCTATATAAGAATTTTCATGCTAATAGGGGGTTTCGGACTATGCTACATGTAGGATGGATTTGACAGGTCGGACGGACATGTAGGATGTGCGAAAGCCCGTCCTACATGAAGGATGAAATCAAAAAGTTTTAAAAGTTCCGCTCTGATCTTGTTCTTCTCTGTGCGTCCTTGTTTGTAGATTTCCTTGGTAATTGTTGTTGGCGCAGTTAGCCGGAAATTTTTTGTAGGTGTTGTAAATTCTAATCGTGTAGCTACAGTTGGCATATGAAATTAGAATTAGTTTTGTGAAGAGCTTATAACAATTTATTAAATTTTTTATGTATTACTGAAACTATTTCTATTAAGCAAAAGTGTTACCATATCAAAAATACATATAATTAAAGTAATTTATTTAAATTATTTCATTATTGAATTAATATAAAAAATTAAAGCTTATTTATATCTATTTATATCATAACACTAACACAATATACATGTTCACCATATCTATATTGCGTTGTGTATTAAAAATAGAATATTCTAAAATTAAAATTTATCTATAGCTTATAAATTATATATAATCTATATAAGAAATTAAGCTAAACAGTTTTAAAAAATAGAATGTTTAGGATGAGCAGACCTTAGTTATTCAATTACTACTGAAAATATTAATTATTTTGCAGGTTTAATACGTAATTGTAATTATATAAATATACATAAATATTCTTTAAATTTCCTAAATTGTTCATATATATGAAGTATATATATGTAAATATGTAAATATATATACACATTTATATATATATATATATATATATATATGTATACATATATGTATATACATATATATATATATATGTATTTCCGATACGGTAACACTTTTACTAAAAACAAATAGACTTACCAATATTATATATACTCTTTAATTCATATGTATAAACTGTTTTCTAAATTACTTCGATGTCATATGCTGACTAGCTACAAATAAACATCCACAAAAAATTAAAGCTTACTGTACAACAATAACTACTTAGCAAATTTACAACAACAACGCAAAGAGATTTACAAGATCCCAGCGGTTGCGCAGCGTTAGAGGGGATGAACCGAATTGGCGGCGTAAAATATACAGCACTTTGCATGCTATATTTTCTGTTTGCCTGCAAAAAAATGAACGAAATTTTTTTTAATTTTTTAAAAGTTTTTTAAGTCTACAATATTACAAGTTTACGAAATATGTTGCAAGTACAAGCTCTAAAATGCAAATAAAATAAAATATTGCGCTAAAACACGACCGAAATGTCAAAATTTGTAAGCCCGTGGTTATGCTAGCCAAACATGTTCGGTGTTCATTTTTGTTAATTTGTTCTCTTCGCTGAAATGTTTGTTTGGTGGTTATGCTATGATTGATGGCACAGTTGCATTATATGTAATAGTATGTCAAAACACAAAAAAGCACAACCCTAATTTGCATTTTTGTACTTAAAATTAACGAATTAAAATATACGAACTGATATTACTTACTCTGAATTTTTATTATAATATCTTAAACAAAATGGTTTGCATATATCTGACATACTAGCTAGCTGCTTATGTTAAGGGTTACTTGAAGACACAATCAACTTCTCTTTTTAATACTTTTACCTACTTTTTTGATGCTATTATACAAAATGACTACAGCCAACACTGGAAAGTTCGGCATGTTTGGCGTTTCAATCAGCAATCAAAATGTTCGGTCCGAGAGCGAGAGAATGAATATGAGAAAAAGTTCATTTCTTCATTTTATACGTGAAACAATAACAACAAAAAATGTTCGGCAATCATGTTTGGCTAGCATAACCACGGCATAATTGTCAAAATTTCATCGTCCATTTGACACAGCAAAATAGACAAATTTATTACAACACACACAAATTTAATTCAACTTGATATTTTCTATCCTACCACGACTGATTGACACACAGCCATAGTTGACAACTCTGAATATAAAATGCCGCAGTGGTGAAAATAAAAAGCCACTGACAAATACAACAAGTGTGAAAATTGTCAAACTTTGTTTGACGATATGTAATAAAATAAGAGCATGCATGTAATTATTTGAATGTTCAACAAATGCCTTTATCACAACTTAAAGATTAAAATGTTAAAACACTCAATCCATACATTATTTTTCTTGTTTGCAAACGAAGTTCCAGCAGAAAAAAGCAGAAAAAGAAGAAGATGGATCCATTTTTAAATCTCACCATGAATAGCAGCTGTTTGAGTAAAAGCAAATTTTTCAAAAATGTTGACAAATACAACAACTGAAGAAATTGCCAAACTTTAAAGGCATATATATATATATATAAATATAAACCGAATTAATAATAAGTTTTGGTTGCAAACATCTTATTGCAACCTAACATAAGTATTTATATACTAACAAAAAGATTATATGCATTAATTTCAGGAGTTGCCAAGTGATTTCTTTGTGAGCTTGCGGCCGAATGACGAATTCCTTGGAAAAATACGATGATGCAAACGAATGATTTACCCTCTACCAAAATCGTTCAACGCGCCTAAAGAAGTTTTCACTTAAAAAAAATTTTTTTTCGAACTATATATTTTTTCTTTCTACTTTCCCTAGATCTACATCAATTGCAAAGTTGTCCAAAAACTTTTGTTCAAAAGTTTATGTATTAAAGATGTTCTCGTATTTAGCGCCGTCATCCTCTGTTATTTTTTTATTGTAGCTACATAATGTTTGCATAGATAATAAAGAGAAAAGCATTTTTTATTTTTAATGACATTTTCTGTAATGAAATCACTGATTTCACTGAACGTTTAATTGTAATATTCTCAAAAATATGATAAATTGTTACAGGTCTTTCTGGTTTATCATTTTTCAACTCAGTTAAAAAAGCAATATGACATATATTATGGTAAAATATTTCTGCGGATGATAAACTTGTCAATTTATGTACTTTTCATTTTCTTCAACAGCTATAATACTTTCTATGAATTTTAATCTCTCAACAGGATGCAGTGGTTGGAAGCGTTCTTTATTTTTTTAAGCCTTTTGTCAAAAAAATAGCATACACTTTTCGAAGATGTATTAGTTTCAAAATTAGTTTCACAGGAAACAATTTGCTCAGCTGCTATCCCTATGTTAACAATTTATTGATCTTAATATTTTCCATACGCTGAAATACTTCCAGCGGATGGGTTATGTACGTCAATGACTCGTCTTGACGGTCCTGGTTTGTCAAGAGCTTTCAAGGTTTTTTTACTTTCATTCGCTGGAGCAGTATATATTATAGATGAATTACGAGTAGGTATATATTTTAAATTTATATTCTAAAAAATTATAATAAAAACTTCTTCAATATTAATATTGAAAAATTTTAAAGAGGAAGAGATTAAGTTCTATTAATGTTTCTGAATTATTTCAAGAAAAGAGAGAAATAGAGATAGGTTCAATAAAAATTTTCATTTAAAATTTTACAACAAATTTACTTAAACATAATGCAATTACACAATGTTGTTGCAATAACAAAGCAGGTTATGAAATTATATATAATAAATATATATATATATATATATATATATATATATATATATATATATATATATATATAATGCAGGTTGCATATATATATATATATATATATATATATATAATTGTTACAATATTACACATATTACCTATATTTAAGTACCATTATAAGAAATTTACCTTGGTATAAAGATGGCATTATTAAATATTGGTTTATTACTGCCAAAAAAATTTATGAAACATCTGATGTGATATCCCACCGTTTCAATTACTGCATTAGGCAAAACGACGTCACTGAACTTTAGATTATTTAATTTTAACATAAAACTTCATGGCTCTTTGTTAGAGTCTTTGTTGAAAGCATTATAATTTTTTAATTTTTTTCTATTTTACTAACAACAATTATTATTTTTTTGTCCATATCAAAATTTTTTGTTTGTGGCAATAAAAGATCTTTGATCTTATTGTTAAATTGTCAATATAATCTTGCAAATTCAAACTATCACAAATTTTATTGTTGAACTTTCTTTTCAATTCGTCAATATTCACAAGCACTTGTCTAAATCAGATTAATTCAATTTAAGAATTAGAAGTAGCCTGGTTTGCTCTATTTTTGTGCAAAAACTTCAACGCTGTTGTAATAATCAATTTGGTTTACTCTCTCATTTTTATCTCATTTTAAGACCTAATAAAGCAGAGCTGATATTTTTATCACTAACATTTTCGTGAAATACGCTAAGAGAATATGTAACTTGTTTTGATTATTTAAGATATACCACTTATGTTGGTGGGAAATATATTCCCTCTGCCTTATAAAGGGTTAAATAGCAGAACTCATAGTTCTCATAATTCTTCATAGTTCTCTTTAGTAACAGAGAGTTAAATAGACAAGCCGAAAAATATGCAATTTTCATGATTGTTGTTTTGAAATAGTAAATAATATAGGTACTCAAAACTTTTAAGGTAGTATATTTATAGTACTTTGAAGAAGATTGTATAGAATTTTCAGATTATTTAATCTGGAAGTGACCATTGCGTAAAACACGAACCGAGCTGGCGACCTTTCTACAGGTCGCAAAAATCATCTAAAACAAAAAATCAAAAGATTTTTCTATTAAGTATAAGTGCGATTATTAAATAGAATTTTTTAATGCAATTGATAGAAATATAGCAATATGGCAGCGTTTCAAAAATTATTTGTTATGTTAGCGCGGTCAACTTGGAAGCTCATAACTTTCGAACCACTACGAATTTCGATTTTCTTTAAAAGTATGCTATTATATACAGTTGTAGCTATCGAAAAATGAAAAAAAAAATTCTCGACCCAACTAATCAGACTGGATCCTTAATGAACTTAAAAACAATGTTACTCTTTCAGTGGATTTGCCCAATATATTGGACACGTCAGAAAGTAATTTTTATATTTATTTTGCGACCCATTTTTTAAATCAAATCATTTGGTCCTATGAAAAAACATGAACCAACATGATAAAAATAAATTTAGAAAAGCAAAAAAATTGTTCTTGTCTATTTTATAAGAAAAAAATCATCCTGGTAAAACTCAAACTATTTTTTTTTTATCTTTTTATGGGTTTAAAAGAGGGTTTAAAAAACAAAGATATAAAGGGTTGAAAAACCTTCAAGGGACTAAAAAACAATTTTGTGGTGAACAGGAGCAAAACAATTTTTTCTTTGTGCAAGGTCAAAATCAAAGGTATGTTTTTTCATATTTTTTGGATCTAAATGATAGGAATATTTCCTTAAAACAAATTATTTTGTTCTTAGTTTAGCCAAGCCATTGAAAGGGTTAACGAAAGTTTGCAATACACGTATTTGATAGGAATAGAAAAAAAGTATTAATTTTGGATGCAAATTTTTCAGGTTGTAAATGATGAATGCTGTTAAATTTTTTTTATGAAATACTAGGTAATTATCTTACTAAAACGTGTTTCAATTCTGCCTTAAAGTAACTCAGATATAGTATATTTCAGAAATTTTCTTTAAAAAATCTTAAATTTTTTTAAATATTTTCTGTTAAAAAAGGACAAAGTAAAAAAAAACGCAAAAACAAATTCCAAACATATTTTTTATTTACTATTTTATGACACTTCATTCATTAGTACAAATTGTTTTCGTTTCTCGTAAAATTAAATTAATTGCTTTTGCCTTATTCTTTAAATCCTCACCTGGCAGGTATTTGTGCCCTTCCAAAACCTGCCAGGTGACTTTTTTCGTAAATGATATAGAAAAAATTAACACATATTAAAATTTTAGCCTTGTGCGAACAAGTTATTCTGGGCCCTTTTTTTACACTTTCATCGTTAAAAAGGGCGATATAGTAACCGCGCCGTCTCTGCCAGGTCATTGTTTTCTTATTGTACTAATTCTAAATTACGCATATACACAAATTAAGCTTTGTCTAACAAGTTAGTCCAATTGTTCCACATCTCTCCTACTTATTATTTTGTAGTACATGATTCACTAAGTTCGTAGGATGGTATTGATAGCGCCATTATTGACAAATCCATATTTTTGGACAATTTGCTGTCGAGACAATCTGCCGTTTAGTTTTTAATGGATTTTGTGCCACAACTATAATAAATATCAAGACAATTGAAGAAAAGCAACACCGTCACTAAAAACACTGTAACTAAACGCATCTTTCAGTCATTGACCCAAGCTATGTGTTTAACTTATTAAAAATAAATTAAATTTTCTCTCAGCAAAATTTGTGATGCACTTTGAAATTTAAATTTATAACTACTAGATTCATAGCTTTTTTTTCTATAATCAAGGATCAAATTTTTAAACGTATTAAACAAAACTAGAAAGTATTTTTGTTACTGTAGAAAACATTCCAAAACTAATTGAAGCGTTCTCGCGAATAACGTTGTACACGACAAAATTGTAATGGTTCACTTTTATTCATTTTACAAGCACTTTTATTCATTTTTATTAATTTTTTTTTGGGTATGCGATAAAAATACCCCAAACTGCTCAACTGCTTACCCAGTTCTGTTTGTATATAATATAAGAGAGTGATTCCAACAGGTATTCGCAAAAAAAAAAAAAACACTAAAAAATGTCGTTTACAACGTTTGTCGCGATTATTATGCTTCAATTTTTGTTTTTGCAATAAATTGCATTTCTTTCGGACAAAATACCCTTGCGAACATTAAAATATAATTAAAATATAATTTTTTGCAAAATTATCGTATGTGCATTTTTTTGAAATAGACGTTTTTATGCAAATTTGTTTAACACTTCACAACGCATGACCTAGTAAGCTGAAATCCTTATAGTAAATTAGTTAACTATGTAAGAACATGTAAAGTTTGGTTTTGATATTGCAAGCTTAAGCATAGAAATTTAATAAACCAATCTTCTGTAAAATTTGGTCTTTGGTACATTTGATAGCGCAACGGGGTTGATATAGTCTTTAACTATAACTCTCTAACTCTCGCAGCAATGCGAATGCTCTTAAGTTACTACACGATTAAAAATCTTGAACTAAGTTCAAGTACAGCTCAAATATTACTGGTTTTTATTAACTTTGCGGTTTAAAATTTAAACCTTGCAAATACTAACTCATAATTAAAACTCTACTGTACTAAAATTTAAACCAAAAGAAATATAACAGCGTTGTTTTTAGCTTTTTGGTTTAAATTTAAGAATAATTCTGTATAAATTTTTGTTTTTAATACAACTAAGACTAAATTCTAGTACATTTGGCTAAAAATTTAGCCTGCCAATGCTAATCGTCAATACCATGCGATTCGGTTCATATGTTTTTTTTATTGCTATAGTTACGTATTGCGCAATAGCCCAGACTAGTGAGCTCACAAAATAGATGTCGTGGTCTCAAATCTCACTGTGTATTGCTGTTTTTTTAATATTTTATTCCAAGCCTTTACTAAATTTAAAAAAGTGGGCGGTATTCGACAAAGAGGGGTAGCAATATTAGAAAAACACTGTATCTCGAATAATATGAACACTTGGGTACTGAAATTTAGTGCAAATGTAGGCACAATTATGACAAACTAAGGTCAAGAAAGTGGGCGTTACTAAACAAAGGGGCATGGCAATAGTAGAAAAAACTTTATCTCGAGTAATATTGGCACTTTGGTAGTAAAATTCGTTACAAGAATGGTCAGAATTATTATCATATTATATAAAAAGAAAGAAAAAAATTTTTGACAAAAAAAAAAAGCCGGCTTAGAATCACTACATAGTAAAAAATAACTTTCAATTACTTTTCCTATTAATTTCTTTTTCAAATTTGATAATTTAATTATATGTATCATTTATATGTTTTATTTGTATTGGAAATATTTTTTTAATTTTTTCTAATTTGTCTTTCTATCATAAATATATTAATTTCTGTATGAATATAAAAGCTTTGAAGTCGGCTTTAATCTTTGCGACATAATCACGATCTTTTTACCATCCCTGTACTGCCAATACGAATGAGATTTAAGTCCCAAAGTTAAGATCAGCTAGTAAATAGGCGCACACATTAGCGATAAAAAGTGACACTAATGCTCAAATTCTCTCTTTTTACGCAGGTCACGGTGGGCTTGAATGATTTTAAAAAGAGGCTACCGAGCACCTAAAACTTTTCTTCTTTAAAACATAACAAAAATTTTAGTGTATTCCTTAGAGCCGTTTTTGAAAAAAACGGTTTCAATGAATATTAAATTTTTTAAAATTTTGAATCGAATTATTTTCATAGTAGCCACAAAATCTTAAAATTTTGTTCGAAGATTTTATAACTTTTCTTTTTTAATGAAAAATTTTGAACCTAGCTCTTATGAAATAATAAAAAGCTGAATGGTTGAAAAGTAATGTACAGGGTTAAGGATTGTATTAAATATATAAACGAATTCATGTGCAAAATTTTTAAGTACACAAGAAACTTTAATATATGCATTTTATATATGCATATATTCTAGATTTTAATTTCAGTTTTTGCAAATAATGCAAAATTTTTCTAAAATAAAAGTCACGCTTCAAAGAACTGTTTTTTATCACACTTAGAAAAAGTCTTGTAGCATTTGATTTTTACGTAAACAAATAAACAAGCCCCTGCAATGGTCATTATTGAAAATTGAAAATATTAAAGTAACAAAAGCAACTGATTTCAAATTGGCAAATGTTCTAACTGGTGTCATGTCACATGCAAGCAGCTTTCCATGCACATGTTGCAAAGCTTCGCAAATCCAATAAGAGTTATGTTGAGAATACAGAACTATTGGAGATTGTAAAACAACTTTTTTTTCTTGGCAGAATGCTGGAGGTGAAAAATCTGCTGCATAAAAATTTCCAGTGTATTCCTCCACCAGAACTACATCTGCTGCTTGGAGTTGTGGACACCATTTATAAAAACATGCTACTAGAATTTGAAAATATAAACAGTGGGCTACAGATTGTAAAGTTTCGGGAGAATTTATACATGAAAGTTCTGCATTTGCATATAGCTAATTCGTGCAAAAAACTTTTACATAAAATCAAACTTATCAGCTTAAAATGTAATTTGTTTTGCTTGAAGTATGTTTCTTGTTTTCAAAATTGCAAGTTGCAGTTGAAGCTTGTTTTACAACTGGATTAACACTGGATTATTTAAAAGTTATTGCGATTTGAATATCACAATCACACCAAAAGTTGTGTTTTGTGTTTTTTTCCATGTAAAGGAGTTCTGTGATAAAGTTGGAAAAGGTATTGGATTTTAATGTGAGCGACTGTAAAGCCCTAACATTTTTACTTTGAAGATACTTGGGAGAAGTATAAAGCTCACTCTACGCTAGGGATGTGAAACTGCCACCCGTCAACCGTTGAAAATGTAAAAGTCGACTAATCGTGAACCTTTAGAAGTCGACTTTTCAACTTTTTGTCGACTTTTTTTAAAATATTTTTGTACCGCTTTTGTAGTACAGCTTAGAAGCAAATGATTCAATATGAAAAATGTGTTTTATTGTTAAAAATAAACAAAAAAGTGGTACTTCAGTAAATAAATAATATAAAAAAAACAAAATATTTCAATTTTAGTTCTTATATAGATGTTCGGACTTAATCAGAAAAGGGAGAGTTAATTTTCAAGATTAAATTTTAGAACATTTTGAAAATTTCTAATGCAAATTTCTTCATCAACCGTTAATATATATGAATGTAAAAAAAAATTTACATCTCTATCTGCTATCTTAAAAATGAAAACTCCCTTCTCTGATTCTCCAGGAAAAATTATTCATAATTGGGCTGAATATCAAGGCCTAATTGCCGAAATAACGTAAGCGTTATAAACCTAATTTTACAAGAGAAGCATTTTGCCATCAAAAACTAATTTCGAAAAAGTGGCACTTGCGTTAATTCCGCGGTTAGGGCTCGATATATTTGTGCACAAGTGAATGCACAATTAAAGGAACCACACGTCTTCACCAACTGAACGTAGAAAAACCAACATTTTAAGATGTTCTGGCGAAAGCCTGTAGTTGCACCGAAGTTGCAACAATTGATAAATATTTTTTTTTTGCAATGGCCCAAACAAAAGGAAATTCTGTTTTCATGCATTTCCAGACAACAATCGGATTTTATTAAGTTTTCGATCAACAGCTGGGCGAGCCAGATAAAGGCGCAGCTGAGTGAAGGGCACCTCATCAATTTCTTCAGTTGCAGAGTCCATGTTTGTTTTAACCACCTCATTCACAAAACATAATAGGGCAGTTCACTATCTTGTTGCATCGTTGCAAATGCAAAATAAACAGCTTTTACAAAAACAAAAAGCATATGTTGCAAAAGCTTTTCAATGCTTTTTGTTTCTGTAAAAGCTGTTTATTTTGCATTTGCAACGATGCAACAAGATCGTGAACTGCCCTAATATGTCACTGTTATCGGATTCTTGATTATTAGATGTCGATGCCGCTATCACAACTTCTTCCCGATTTTTCCCACAGAATACCATGGGAATAACCACATCCCACAATCGTAAAATTCCGTAAACACTATTAATCGTGCTTTTCTGGCAACAGTGCTTGATAGTTTGATTTGCTCAACACCAAACGAAAGCCTACAACGACAAGCAATACACACTTTCTCTCTCGGCAATCCATGCACGACGTGTTTTTGTTCGTCAACACCACAAGCAATGAG
The DNA here is from genome assembly GCA_963920525.1 of Dichetophora obliterata. NCBI lineage: Eukaryota > Metazoa > Arthropoda > Insecta > Diptera > Sciomyzidae > Dichetophora > Dichetophora obliterata. The sequence continues at coordinate 155,897,328 of OY986435.1, read as the reverse complement.
ATTTAGGGCATTAATCTGTATCACGAAGCAGCACACCAACGACAAGCAAGACACGAGAAGCAATACTTTTTTCTATACGAAATTCTATTGCTTCTCGTGTCTTGCTTGTCGTTGGTGTGCTGCTTCGTGATACAGATTAATGCCCTTAATCATTAAGGATAGAATGAGAATAAAAAGCAATATATGGCAATAGATCACTTGGATCATTTTGATAATTTTAATCAGCGGTCGTCAGCGCCTAATTAGACATTTTTTTACACCAACTTCAAGATTTTCTATCCGAATCCGAATCCGTTGTCAGAATAAAAAACTTATGTAATTTTTTCATAATAATAGGGTTGCCACCTTTTAATATGTATTTTTAAAAGTTTTGATCATTTAACAGTGTTAGGGGTCGCTGCTTCGAATCTGAAGTTAGAATTTAAAAAATAAAAATGGTGGATAGCGCTGCCACTTTAATTTTTGTTATTTTTACGAATTCGGGGCTGGCGCGAAATAAAGGGTAAAATGGGTTACTGAATTCGAATCCGTTGCCAGAATAAAAAAAATATGTAAGTTTTTAATAATAGGGCTGCCACCTAATCATATGTATTTTTAAAAGTTTTAAACATCACTAAACAGTGTTAGGGGTCGCTGCCTTCGAATCTGAAGTCAGAATTTTAAAATTAAATATGGTGGATAGGGTTGCCACTTTAATTTTTGTTATTCTAACGAATTCTAGGCTGGCGCGAACTAAAGGGTAAAAATACGTCGTTGAATCCGTTGTCAGAATTTTAAATTATAAAATTTTGAAATAAAAGGGTTGCCACCTAATAATATGTATTTTGAAAAGTTAACATCATTTAACAATTCTATCATGGGGGGAACCCTAAAAGTATTTTTCAAGTCAAAGTCACAACCAATAAAAAGAAAACTTTAACAAGTATTTATAAGTACCTACACGCAGAGAAAACACATGGTTGAGACATGATTACTCCAATAATAACTTGTTTACTGAAATTATTGTACTATTCCTGCAAACATAAATTTTTGCCTTAATAAAGTTATTATTTACTAATTATGGTACCAAAAATAACATTATGGCTAAAATCATACTATCGTCAACATATTATAATTGGCTCAACTATTGGTTGCAGCAAAAATGTGGTGGTTCTGTCAATCATGATAAATGTAAATATTATGATAGAGACAAACATACTAGAATTTTGAATGTTTGTCTAAGCTACTTTTTGATCTGGGTAAACGGAGCGGCACTTAGTTCAAAATCGAAGGAACTTATTATGTCTGAACAGTTTACAGGAAACCTTTCACTTTATTCAGAGACAATAAGTTTTATCGATTCCTCGTTATGTGCCGTTTCGTTTGTCAACTCTTCAATTACTATGTTTTGTTATAAATCGCCTTATCCTAAAGACTGCACGCAGAAAAATGACATTTTAGACTTTGATTTTAGCAAACATATTTCCGTTTACCGTAAATATTGCTATATTTGTGACAATGCACTCAATGTACCATGTTTATGAATGACTTTAGTCAGGCGATCGGAAGTAGCAGCTTTGGTCTACTGGTAGTCTGCGTGGCTAGTAAGCGAAAGAGCAGCGGTTCAAATCCCAGTTCAGACAGAAAGTTTTTAAAAAAGTTTTTCCAATTGAATTAATATTCTGTTGGCAGCAGACAATGGCAAACCTGTAGAGATATCTTAATTAATAGCTGTGGAAATTGGTGTGCATTAAAATAAAAAATTATTGTTTCAATAATATTCTGGTTCCTAAAAAGAAACTCATAATAAAGTTAGTCATTTTTGTCCCAATAAGAGAATAGTGGTTGTTTCAATAATATTTTGGTTCCTACGGAAAAATTACTTTTCTAAATAAAGTTGTTGTACTCATTTTACCATGATCATAGAAGCCATTATATGTTTAATAACATGGTATCAACAATCATAATCCAAATCATACTATGATCCTCTTAAAACATGATTGTTGAAACTATGTTTTTTCCCTACGTGTATAGTATATTATTTTTGGTATTTTTCATTTTAAAAATAATTGTAAAAATATAATTCAGAAATAGAAGAGCATCTAGTATTTTTGGAGCCAATCTGTTTTGTTTTACAACGGTAACATTACCAGCAAGACCTTACTCTTTTCTAAGGTTAAACACCAACAACAAAAATGCTCACCAAACCTGCTTGCCTGGCATAATTCGTAAAAATAAGAAAGTTAAGGGGCACCCCTATCTACCATCTTGAATTTGAAAATTCTAACTTTAGATTTACAATCAGCGAACCCCCAACACTGATAACACTAGGCGTCAAAGTCCAAAAAAAATTTCTGTGATCAAAATGCCACTAATTTTTTCTTATGGACTTTGGCCTTCTAAACACGAATATCACAATAAAAAATTTCTATTCATAAATTTCCCCTTTTTCCAGGATGTAGTGTTATAAATAGCAAGCTATCTCGAAAACGAATTAACCAATTTAAAAAAAAATAAACTAAATCAAAAGAATTAAATAACCTACAAATGCTTTGAACAAATTTTGTCATGTGGCTCAGTAAATTTGATGGAATTAGAAGAAATTCGGCGAATTTTTTTTTTTTAAAAAAATCAAGTTGAATAACGTTTCAATAATCTAAAAAAAACGAAATCTCAAAAAAAATCCCATCTTATCATTTTGTACGTAAAGATAATTTTTTGAGGAAAATTCATGGTAGAATAATGAAGTTATAGACCATTGAGAAGGTACCAAAATTTTGCTTTTTTATGATATTTTCATTTAATGCCTGTTTATTTAATATAAACACATCTTAAATTAATTTTTAATTAAAAACTTTTATTTTTAACGAAATATTAAATATCTACATAAATCCTTAAAAAGTACAGAATAAATAGAATAAAAAAAAATATTGACTTAAATAGGAAATGAAATAAAATACAGATGTTGAATTAGAAAGCGATAAAATAAGTTCAGAAAAGTATTCGAAAATAAATTGTTTGGCAATGGCAAACTTTAAAAATGATTTTTTCCCTTTTTTTCGATTATATTCAGAATCAGTTTCTCTAATGAGAAACCAAATATAATCTCCCATCATATTTGAATTCCAGGATCCCTGATAGCGTCTCTCCATGGATTTCATTTGTTGATGAAAACGTTCACCGTGTGCGTCATTGACGTCACCAAGGTTTGGGGGAAAAATCTAAGTGAGAGTGCAGGAAGTTCAAGGACATGTTTGCGACTGTTGAAAGAATGATAAGAACGGGAAACCTGCATTAGAATAGGTACTAAAGTTAAATTCATTTAGAAAATGCATACCAATTTTTGCATAATTTTTGAGTAATTCGTAAACAATTGTTTTATATTCTGGATTCCTATTGTTACCCAAAAAATCAAATACAATCAACTGACACGAGTTCCATGCAGCATTCTCATTGGATGATAACAAACTCTCAAATTGTTGACTTCTTAGCAATTTTTTTATTTGAGGGCCATCAAACACTCCTTCCTTAATCTTTCCCAGCGTTAGATTTGGAAAAATTGTTCTTAAATAAGTAAACACTTGACCATCTGTATCCAGGGTTTTGATGAAGTTTTTTATCAGTCCGAGTTTGATGTGCAAAGGTGTCATTATTATGTTTTCCATGTCAACAAGAGCTGTATATTTGACGTTGTGCATGCCCTCTGTTTCGTCTTCTCTTTTAGGCCAGTCCTTTTTGATGTAATGCTTGGCACGAGCTCGGCTATCCCAAAGACAGAGAAAGCAGCAATTTTTAGTGTAACCACCTTGTAATCCACGCAACATGGCGACAACTTTTAAGTCACAACAAACTTTCCAGTTATGCTCTTCATATTTAATATATTTCACCAGTTTGTTAATTGCCTCATATGATTCCTTAATAAAGACAGCATGTGTGATAGGTATGGACGGATTGTGGTTTCCATTGCTTAATAAAACAGCTTTTAAAATGTCTTTATTGCTGTCGATAAGCAACCTCCACTCTTTTGCGTCAAACGGTTGATGTAGCTCCACAAACAACCCGATATATCGTGACAAAAGCATATGTTGTCTTCCATCCTATACTATTTTGCATAAGGGTCATGCTGGTCTCGGTAGTATGATGAACTGACATCTTTAGCCAAGAAGTGTCGTTCTTTCATGCGCAATGCAAGTAATTGTGCATTTTCTTTTGTAAGATTCAGATCTCTAACCCTATCGTTTAATTCCGGCTGCGTCATTACTTTTGGCCTTTCTTCCACTTGCATTTCTTTGTCTCGCCAGCTTTCCTGTGATATGCTTGTTTCTTCTGACATAGCTCAATGTGAAATTTCGGATACTGTATTCCATCTGAATGCAGAACTGGAAGCGTAAGCTTAAGCGTAAAAGTGACATGACACTGAGTCTTTCTCCAAATCATTGGCTTGACGAATTTCATGTTTCGTCTGTGGGAAAAATAAATTATTGTAATCAGGGCCGAAAAACTAATTTTTTATTTTAGAAAATATAGTTTTCTCCTATTTTAATTTTTTCTCAATTTTTTAAATACTTCTTGCATAAATTTTTTAAATTTGGTCATATAAGAGACACCTTACCGATGGCCCACCCTTCATATCCGTAACATTCTAAAACAAATACTTACTTGGAGGTAAAAATTGATTGACACACATAGCATATAAAACCTGGTGTTAAATGTTGATTTAAAGTTTCAGGTGCCATTGCAAAATACTGACCATACTTTTTTTGTAGCGAGTCCGTGAATTTATGTTTATTTTTATTAAAAACATATCTACCACACACGTAACAAAAACTGTCAGGATCGTTTCACCATTTCATCACCAGATCATTTCACCAGTTTTAATCATCAAGATTTAAAAAAATTTAATAAGGCCGTGTATATAGCTTACAACGTACGTGGTTACAAAAGATGCACTTAAAGTGATATGAAATAGAGAACTGAAGGCAGTGGCATTTTTGTGACCTATTGCGAATTGTTAAAAAATTCCAGGAAGTAACCTTCTAGCGTCGCCAACCAAGCATGTTGCCCTTTTTTTATTTCTAAAAAGTACAGCCCATGCACAAGGAAAGTAAATAAAAAGAGCTCCTATTAGCTTCCACTCAAGCCTTTCATTGAAAAGCAGGTATGCGAAAAGGGTACGCTATAAGCAACTACAAAAATAAAAATAAAAATGCAAAAGAAAACCGGTTTGACCTGTTTTACGTCAGCAACAAAAGAACAGGGAAAAATCTAGCGTATCAAGCGAATCCAGCAAACACACTAAATTTTTAGCTTTACCTGCCATTGCTCAATGAAAATCGTATTCTATTGATCAAAATAAGAAACTTTGCCCGAGGAACTATACCTCTAAAACGAATTCTAATGCCCCAACTTTTGTCCCGTAGCTTTTGTCCACTAACTTTGGAGAGTCGATCCACCCATGCCAGTAGCGACCCCATTTAGCTGATTTTTTCATGTAAAGTGCCATAAAACGTGATTTTTTTTAATGTTTGTATGAAGAACCCCCAGAGGGTTCCAGGGGGTGTGCCACTGGCATGGGTGGATCAGCCGTCCCAAGTTAGTGGGGGTCGGTCATACATTTGGACTCGATTGGAGCACTCTAAAAAGATCAAAAAGGGATTTTTCAATATTTGACCCTACGGGACAAAAGTCAAAAGTTGGGGCATTAGAATTCATTTTAGAGGTATAGTTCCTCGGGCAGAGTTTCTTATTTTGATCCCTAGAATACGATTTTCACTGAGCAATGAGCGATTTTTAAATCGACCCACCCTGAATTTATGTTTATTATGTTATGTTTATATATATATCGACAAAAAAGGGACAAATAATTTGTAAACTATTGCCAAACAATTTAATTTTCGAATACTTTTCTGAAATTATTTTATCGCTTTCTAATTCAACATCTGTATCTTATTTCTTCCTATATAAGTCAATATTTTTTTTGGTATTCTTTTTATTCTGTACTTTTTAAGGATTTATGTAAATATTTAATATTTCGTTAAAAATAAAAGTTTTTAATTAAAAATTAATTTCAGATGTGTTTATATTAAATTAACCGACATTAAATGAAAAAATCATAACAAAGTAGAATTTCGGTTCCTTCACTCAATGGTCTTTAACTTCATTATTCTATCATGAATTTTCCTCAAAGGCTGTGTGTTTTTTTCTTCAAAAAACTATCTTTACGAACAAAATGATAAGCTGAGATTTTTTTTTGAGATTTCGATTTGTTTTAGATTATTGAACATTATTCGACTAGATTTTTTTCAAAAAAAACAAAAATTCGCCGAATTTCTTCTAATTCCGTCAAATTTACTGAGCCAAATGACAACGTGTGTTCTAAGCATTTGTCTTGATTTAGTTTATTTTTTTTTTAGTTTATGACACTACATCCTGGAAAAAGGGGAAATATTTTCAAAAAATCATATCTCAAAAACTTATAAATAGAATATTTTTTATTGTGATATTCGTGTTTAGAAGGCCAAAGTTCATAAGAAAAAATTAGTGGCACCTGGATCACAAAATGGGTGGCGCCTAATGTAAATGATGTTTAAAACTCTTAAGAATACATATTATTAGGTGGCAACTCTATTATTTCAACATTTTATAATTTTGAAATTTGACAACGGATTTGGATTCAGAGACTCATTTTTACCGTTTAGTTCGCGCCAGCACTAAATTCGTAAAAATAAAAAAAAACTGATTTCCTTTTTAAATTTATTTAAGAAGGCAAAGCCAACAATTTTAAGAAGAATATCTCTATAGGTAAAACCCACAGAGAAATCTCTAAAATATGTTCTACGTTACTAGGTTTTTGTGTCTTGATTTTTCTCTATGTTAAAAATCTGTAGAAGTGCAAGCTTTTTTAATGCAGCTATGCGCACTATCCACTTCCTGCACACATGAATGTCCGGATATAGAGTACTTTATTCACGGAGAAAACTGTTTTCTAAATTTGTATTGTGGTTAAGCAAAACTTGCGCTTGAATCTCAGCCACTTCAAAATTATGCTAGATTTCAGCAAAAACTAATAAAAATTGGCTATTCCAGTTTATAATAACAAAACAAAATTTTGCTATATTATTATAAACTGCAAAAGCAAATTTCTACTTATTTGAAGCAAATATTTGCTAAGGTATTTTGAATTGGAATAGCAAATTGTAATTAATTTTTGTTTAAATCTAACATATTTTTGAAGTGAAATAATTATCAACATTACATTAAATTGAAAAATTATCATTATCCGGAGACTTGAACCTGCCGCGTGAGTGTAACTGCATGGGCTTATCTATTCGACCATCGCAGTTGTTAACCAATCGTCGCCTTAGTTTCTTCATTAAGAATGAACGTGTCGCTCGTGTGTTAAGATTTGCTTGAATTAAGTAACAATTTTCTATTTGATTTCATAATAACTTAGCAAATATTTGCATGAGTTTAGTAAAAATTTGCTATTTGAGTTTATAACTTAGCAAACGTTTGCTTGAATTAAGTAGAAATTTGCTTTTACAGTTTATAATAACTTAGCAAAATTTTGCTTGAATTTGATCAAAATTTTGCTTTTTCCTAAATACATGAGGAGTGATTTCAATTTAGCAATATTTTCTAAAATCACACTGTGATTGAGCAAAGTTTTACTGATATGCTATTTAGCAAAACATTAAGGACAAGTTATCACATTTTTTTCATTGTCCTTAAGAAGGTTTTCTCTCATAGCAGTTTTTTCTTAAATATGCTTTCAATATTTGTCTTCAAAGTCTTTCATAACCATATCTGTTTTTTTAGCAATTTTATATGTTATACATGTATCACATCTGCCAATTTTTGGTAATAATTTTGGTTAAACTCAGATACAAATATTTTATAATACATGCATTTTTTGCATTTGAAGTATCGGGATAGAAAACATTTTCTTTGAGGGGTATCAGAACCATATCCAGAATCGTTTTTTTGGGGGGGGGGAGGGGTCTGCTAAAATAAATGCCTTATTTGTTATATATTTTTTTTCAAAATTTATTTCTAAATAAAATATATATTTTTATTGTTTTCATTTCTAAAAAAAAAAAAATATATATGGGGCATTCCATACAAAAATTGCCACCAACATTTTTTTTCAATAAAAGTTATTTTTTACGTTAATATTTGACACGTATTTTTTTATTTAAAAAAAAAGACTTTACGAGAAAATAATTTTTTTATATTACGTTTTTAAAAAAGGACCTTTTTCCTCAGTGCGACTAGTTTGACTTAAGAGTTCTCCACTATCGTATACTCACAAAATAGGTATGTTACAATTAAATAGATTTTGCAAGATCATGACATGCCACTTAATAATAAGTCGATACAATCAAGTTGTACTCTTTTAGAAATGAAATTTTCTATGAAAAATTAAATTGAACAATTTAACTACAAGGAGTGGGTCCTAAACAATTTGGAAAGGACCCGTCATCTTATCGGTCGGTGTTATTACTGAATTGCATAAGAGACCTAAATTTAAAAATCATTTTTTCAATTCAAATTTCAAAGAAAATTTCATATGTTTCTGAAACTTCGCAAGAAGGTGTTAAATTTAAAATTACGTAGAGACTTGAATTCAATGAGAAAGGTTTATTTTAAAACGTTTAAACTATTTATTTAACATTACATTTTATTTTTATTAAATTTGGATGCACATATTTACAAAATCTTATTTAAAAATAGTAAATATTTCAAAAGTGTCGCAGGAAGAAAATACTTTCATTTTCAATTTGAAGTCTTCGATCGGCTCAACATAATGAAATGATTGTGTTCCTCGAATGGTTTTGCATTTTTCAAAACGATTCTGGAGAAATTTTTCTGCTTTTACATAGTCTTCTAAAAGACAGTTTAAACTCTTCTAAAGCGATAGTAATAGCGACTTAGAAGGAGATGAAGTGATAATTCCGATGGATTCAATTGGAGGCGAAAGTTCTGGAGGAACGATACTTTCTGCAATTTCTGGTGTCCTCACATCTGATAATGTAGAAAAATTAATTGCGACTCCCATAGTGGAAAATGGATCTGGTGAAGCAATCGCCCAAAGTATTAAATTAATAGATAATTTCTTAATTAAAAGCTAAGCTAAAAGAGATGGAGGAACACGGTGTAAGAAACAATTTTAGACATTACTGAAATGTACAAAAAATAGTACAGACATTTTTCGCTATCTCTTACACGGAGATAATTATTTTGCTTGAATCAAGCAAATATTTTGCTTAAAAGCAAAACAGCAAAGCTTTGCTCAATCACGCTGTGATTTTTGAAAAAGATTGCTAAATTGAAATGTATTTAAAAAAAAGCAACATTTTGATTAAAGGCAAGCAAAATTTTGCTAAGTTCTTAAAAACTGCAAAAGCTAATTTCTACTTAATTGACGCAAATATTTGCTATGTTATTATAAATTGGAATAGCAAATTTTGATTAGTTCTTCCTGAAATCTAGCATATTTTTGAAGTGAAATAATTATTAACATTAAATTATTAGTTAATTAACATTAGTTATTATAAACTGGAACAGCAAATTTTGATTAATTTTTGCTGAAATCTAACATAATTTTTAAGTGGCTGAGATTTAAGCGCAAGTTTTGCACAAATTTAGCAAACAGTTTTCTCCGTGTACGGATACCCTACAATAAGCAATTTTTTATGTAACATGTGCAAATATAGTATATTGGGATGGTGCAATTTCTTACAAATAGTAAGATTTGAAAAATTACCGTTATTTTGACAAAAAATTTATGATGATATCTCAAAAACTGTAGCTTTTCTCAAAACAACGTATTTTTGTATGAAAAGTCGTTTTTTAACACTGAGCGGCAAACTGAAAATAGAAAAAGAGTCGTTTTTATCTCTTTCTATACTTATCTGAGAACAAAAGCGATTTAATATCACAATGTAGGTCGAAGGTCACAGTGGAAAGGTCGAATTTCGACCACTGGTGAACTCTAGTATGTATTAAAAAGTTATATTTTTAATAACAAATATTTTATATGAGTTAAAAATAATTGTTTTCTTGTTATTTCTTTACTGAATTTGAAGCTCTTGGCTATTTTGGGAACTTCATTCTTATTATGTGTAAACAAGTTAAATATAATATGGTTTATAAAAAACAAGAAACAATAACTTTTTTTTAGTATTTTATATAGTTCTAATTTCAAGCTCATTGTTGCACGGATTGGCACACTCCGATTGACCTGAGCATTAAAGACGTTGATTTTGTCATGAAATGGTATACTTTAGCCGCTACCCGCAATCAAAATTCCGAAAAAATATTTTACGCCAGGTCTATCTAATGCATACTCATCAACGCCAAGCCAGTTGGTCTCTTTTGTCCTCTTGAGTTCCGCAAGTAAGTTTTTAGCCTTTTTAATGTTGAAAAGTATCGCTCTGCAATACAAGAAGTAACTGGTATAGTGGCATATATTTTTCAAAGAAAAAATATACCGGAAACTCTTTGTTGCATTCATTTAGTGCTTCTATTGCAGATATTAGACGCATTGCAGCTAATTTTTTATTGATCCCAGTTTGTTTTCCACATTTAAAATTCTGCAACTAATTTTTTTATATCAAAAAATCGATTGCATCAGATATGTTAAAGACAAATTTATTTTTCATAAAATTGTTCAGTTTTACATAAATTGTTTAATGTTCAATAAATTTTATTTGTAGTTGCTTTGCTTAGCCTTTCTAAGATTCTTTCTAAGAAATGAGCAGCATATCCTTGTTTTGAAAAACTTTCGGGAGCACGACACAGCGAAATTTTCGTTGCTTTTGCCTTTTTACTGAAAGCAATTTAAGCCCGCGAAAAGGGCCGCGACATAGTGCCTACGAATATTTAAGCTGGGTCTTTCATCTTTAATCGAAGGGAGGAGGAATCAGAACCCTTGAAACTCCCCCTTGAAATACGGCCCATAGGGGTGCCATATTATAAATTTAATTGACTTTAAAACAAATGTAACTATGATTAAACCTAAATGTTCATTGAGTATTGATAGTCACCGCGTTCAATAAAATTCTTGATTTTAATTTAGTTATCAAGTTTAATATAATCTTAAATAAATATATGAGAGTTATACTATATTTCCATCTACTCGAAATCTTGAGATTTTGTGAGAATTTGTAAAATCCATATTGAAATCAACAGAGTTTTCTAGACAAGTTGAAGATTTTAAAATCTCGTGATTTCAACAAGATCTAATACAACATCTCATAAAATGCATTGCGGTATCCCTGAAAAGTTAAATCAGTATCCATCACTATTCAGCTTATGTCAAATTATTCATATTGACAATTGGCAATGACATTTAATTAATTATTTTAAAAAAACAATAACAATGGCCGCATTCAGCGCAGACAACTGTTGTGAACTGTAATGGTGAACTGTAAACCTTAGTGTGCGATGTTTTATTCTGAATGTGTTGCTACTCTACACGTCAGAAGTTAATTTCAATTTAATTATATATAATTTTTATGCAAATTTAGTTCAATTGCAAAGGTTTCTCACTTAAATTTGCTGCGTCCTTTCTGTGTTTATTAACTTGAGTTGGCAACTGTTGTCTGCGCTGAATGCGGCCATTAACAATAAAAATGAAAAATGCCGTTTTTTTGAAAAAGGACATATGATAATAAATAGGCAAGGAGCATGGCAGAATTATCCAGGTAGTGTTGACAACTGCTTATTTTCTCTTCAAAAGGAAAACATTACTTACTTACTTAGTTGGCGCTACAACCGTATGTCAGTCTTGGCCTCATCTAAGAATTTGCGCCAGCCATTTCTGTCTTTCGCTTGCTGGCGCCAGTTGGAAATTCCAAGCTTCGTCAGGTTGTCCTCTACTTGGTCTTTCCAACGAAGATGCGGTCGTCCTCTTTTGCGTTGACCACCGCTGGGTACCGAATCGAATGTTTTCTTCACTGGAGCATCGTCTTTCATGCGCTGAACATGACCAAGCCAGCGAAGCCGCTCGATTTTAATGCGCTTGACTATGTCGATGTCAGCGTACAGCTCATACAGTTCATCATTCCACCGTATTCGGTACTCGCCATTGACGCAGATTTGTCCGTAGATCTTACGAAGAATCTTTCTCTCGAATGCTCCTAAAGTCTTTTCATCTAAACTGCTCAGAGTCCAGGTTTGTGATGCGTAAAGAAGGACGGGCATGATGAGCGATTTATAGAGCGTGATTTTCGTTCGTCGAGAGAGGGCTCTGCTTCTCGATTGCCTACTGAGCCCAAAGTAACACCTGTTGGCAAGAGTTATTCTTCGTTTGATCTCAATGCTGATGTCGTTGGTTGAATTAATGATGGATCCCAGATGAACGAAGTTCTTCACAACCTCGAAGGAGGTATTGTCAACGGTAACGTGGGTTCCAAGACGCTGGGACTGTTTGTTTGTTGACACTAAGTATTTCGTCTTATCTGCATTCACTGACAGACCCATTCGACTTGACTCTCTTTCTAATCTGGAAAATGCTGCACTGACTTCGCGCGTATTATGGCCAATGATATCTATGTCATCAGCATACGCAAGCAGCATAACACTCTTGTAGAATATTGTGCCACTACGTCTCAGATCAGCAACTCACATGATGATCTTTTCCATCATTAGGTTGAAAAAGTCGCACGATAAGGAATCACCTTGTCTGAAACCTCGTTTGGTAATAAATGGTGGGGTGAGGTCCTTCCCGATTTTAACTGCGCTGCTGGTGTTGCTCAGTGTCATCCTGCAAAGTCGTATTAGTTTTGCAGGAATACCAAATTCAGACATGGTGGAGTACAGGTGCTTCCTTATTGGGCTGTCGAAGGCGGCTTTGTAGTCGACAAAAAGATGGTGGGTGTCGACTTGTTTTTCTTGAGTCTTCTCCAAGATTTGTCGTAGCGTGAAAATCTGGTCGATGGTGGACTTTCCAGGTCTGAAGCCACACTGATAAGGTCCGATCAGTTCGTTTACAATGGGCTTCAATCTTTCACATAAAACGCTCGACAGGACCTTATATGCGATATTAAGAAGGCTTACCCCACGGTAATTGGCACAGATAGTGGGATCACCTTTCTTGTGGATTGGGCAGAGCACACTGATATTCCAATCGTTCGGAATGCATTCTTCCGACCATATTCTGCATAGAAGCTCGTGAATGCATTTAAGTAGAGCTTCGCCTCCATTCTTAAACAGCTCAGCAGGTAAGCCATCAGCTCCCGCGGCTTTGTTATTTGTAAGCCGAGCTATAGCTGTCAGAACTTCATCATAGTCGGGCAGCGGAACCTCAACGCTGTCATCCAAAATTGGGGTTTCCGGAATATCATCTCTATTGGCGGGATTGTTATCAGCGTCGCCATTTAGAAGCTTAGAGAAGTGTTCCCTCCATAACGTCAGTGTACTCTGGACATCTGTCACTAGATTCCCGTTTTCATCCTTGCAGGAAGAGGCCCCGGTTTTAAAACCATCGGCAAGGCGTCTTATTTTTTCGAAAAATTTTCGGGCCTCATTCCTGTCACCATACATCTCAATCTTCTCCTGCTCGCGCTTTTCTGCCTCTCTTTTTTTCCGCCTGAAAATATGTCTCTCTTCCCTCCTCTTTTCTTTGTATCGCTCCTTAGCAGCGCGCGTTACAACCGACTGCAGGGTGGCTTTGTAGGCGGCGTCTTTCTCTGCAGTGGCGTCGCGACACTCCTGGTCGTACCACTGGTTTCGGCGAGGGCGTTGGTAGCCCATCACCTCTTCAGCAGCCGCACGCATGGAGTTGGAAATGTGTGTCCACTGCGCGCATATATCATCGATTGGAGGAGTGCTTTGAAGCAGGAGTGAGAGTCGAGTGGCGAAAGCATCGGCTGTCTGTTTCGATTGCAGCTTGTCGACGTCTAGCTTTCTCTGTGTAGGGTTGCGTGTATTCTTAGCTGCGGACAGACGTGTACGAATCTTGGCTGCAACAAGATAGTGATCCGAGTCAATGTTTGCACCACGGATCGTGCGTACATCCAATACACTGGAAGAGTGCCTTCCGTCGATCAAAACGTGATCAATTTGATTTTTTGATCAGGGGACATCCAGGTGGCTTTATGAAAAGGAAAACATAGCCTGTCAAAAACAGCTGTTAGTGAAAGAAAGCGAAAAAGAAAACAAGCGTCGAAAACTAAAATCATAAAAATCAAATAAGAATTTTCGTGCGTTTAAATAAACAAATAAAAATTTGAAATCGTGAAAGTGGTGCTCGGGTCGAAGTTACTCTTCTGCAAGGACACCGCCACTACAGCTCTGGTATGATTCCACATTTGAGCATTGTGTACAAACTTTCTAGATTTTCAGCTGTTGGATCATATTCTACATCATTCGGCACACATGAATAGCTCCAGATTCAGCTGCCCGCTTAAGTTAAGTCACTTAAACTCGTCGTAAAATAAGATAAAATGTAATAAATATATCATGACACAAAATATATTCCTTACCTTCAAAAATACACCACTTTTATTGAATATTTATTTTATTTGGAACATACGTATCTGGATCTGCTGAGGGTGTTCTATTTTCTTCACTTCAACATTTTAAGCCTTGGTTATGTTTTCACTTATTGACAATAGCCGATTAAAAACGCTCTTTTTGAGTAAATTTTTTGACAGCTAATATTTTCCATAAAAATTGTCAACACTACTTGGGTAATTCTGCTTTGGGCTAGGAGCTTCAGTGAGGAGCAATTGTTAGTGGCAATTTTGGAGAAAAAATTTAAGAGCTCCAGAAATGGCAAAAGAAATGTGTAACAACAATTCACGATTTGCTCATTCTTAAATTTATCAAATGAAGTTTTAACTGTCAAATGAAATCTAGCTGTCATGACATGCCAGATGGAAACACTTTGAAATCACTATTTCAAAATCTCAAGATTTCGAGCAGATGGAAACATAGTATTATAAACTTTATAGATAAAGCATAAATGAAGTGTTTAATGGAAGCATTCATATAAAATAACCAGAAACTAAAAGAATCTGTCTTTAGAATGGGCATATCTTCCGAAGACATTATAATTTTTTTGGACTGCTGCATGAGATCAACCGAATCGGTAAAACAAAATGCAAATCCACCTCGGTAGCGCCCCGGTGAGATTAAATACGTAGATTTAAGATCGAAAGTAAAATACGTTATATAGGTCGGCTGAAACCCGAACACGGGTTGTTATGGCCACCTAAGTAAGTAAGGAAGTAAGTAAAATACGTGACATGTAAGTTCAAATACGTTGTACTTTAGCCATCAACTTTTATCTTTGTGATGACATAACATTTTTCTCTGCTGGCGCAACAACTTAAAAGCTGAATCAAAAGCATAAGTTGTTGATAAATCAAATACTCTTGCGCTGTTATCGTAAATGTGTTCCGTTGTTCGGGAATGAAATTACCAATATCAGTTTTTGGCATTAAGTATACAATTTTTGGCATAAGTATTTTTTTTAGTGTGGCGTTTTACTATTGGCAATTTAGCTTGTCGTGGAATTAAAAAGTAAGACAACTACTTAAAATATGTCTTTGACATACACTCTAAAAAGATTTTGCTAAAATTTACTACAATACTTGTAGGCAACAGTTTTGCGGCTGTTGCTATAGTAAATTTACGCACCTTCTAAAATAAAACATGTGTTTAACTTTGTACATTGTAGTAAAATTAAGCACTGAATTTACTATTGATGTTATAGTAAACTTAAACATGACTGCATTATTTCCTTTCAACAAGTGTAGTAATATTTCATAATATGCTAATCTCATAATAGTTAATTTTAACAAATGTTGAGTAATTTTACTTCATATATTATAACAATATAAAAAATACTTCTACTTCAGTTTAAAATTCAACATTTGTTTTACAATGAACAGTGCAGTCAAATTTTACATTTTTTATTTGTGTTTATAATATTATAAAGTTTTGAAATAATAGGGTTGCCACCTAATAATATGTATTTTTAAGAATTTTAAACATCATTTAACAGTGTTAGGAAGTCACTGATTTCGAATCTGAAGTCATAATTTTAAAATTCAAGATGGTGGATTGGGTTGCCACCATAATTTTTTGTATTTTTAAGAGTTTTAAACGTCATTTATCAGTGTTAAGAAGTCACTGATTTCAAATCTAAGGTCAGAATTTCAAAATTCAAGATGGTGGATAGGATTGCCACCTTGATTTTTTGTATTTTTATGAATTTGAGGCTAACAAAAAAAATGGTACACAAAAAATGGGTCGCTAAATCCGAATCCGTTGTCAGAATTTCAAAATGATAAAATTTGGAAATAATAGGGTTGCCACCTAATAATATGTCTTTTTAAGAGTTTTAAACGTCATTTATCAGTGTTAAGGGGTCGCTGATTTCAAATCTAAGGTCAGAATTTCAAAGTTCAGGATGGTGGATAGGGTTGCCACCTTAATTTTTTGTATTTTTATGAATTCGGGGCTGGCAAAAAAAAAATGGTGCACAAGAAATGGGCGGTTAATCCGAATCCGTGTCAGAATTTCAGAATGATAAAATTTTGAAATAATAGGGTTGCCACCTATACGTATTTTTAAGAGTTTTAAACGTCATCCTACCCTTTCCACCATCTTGAATTTTAAAATTCTGACTTTAGATTTGAAATCAGCGAGCCCTTAACACTGATAAATGACGTAATTTTCTTTTTTAAATGAGTAATTTTCAAGTTTGACCTTTTTTTAAATATCAGGATCAACCCAGGACTACTTGACTTCTATTAGTTAATTTTTATTTTAAAATTTTTTAAAAAATAATACGTAAAAATGTTTTAAAACGTGGCGATATATATCGGTATGGCTGGATCCAAGATATTTGCACTGGCTTACAGAACAATTGAAAAAGTCATTAAATTTCTCTTCCTTATGCACATATAAGTGAGAGTTGTACACTTTTAAATACATGCATTTTTTTTTACATGTATTGCACTTATTAAACTGTGACTTATTAATGACTTATTAGTGACTTATTAAACTGCCCGAAATTTTAAAATACCTTAGAGTAATAAATATAAATAAAAACAACAGCACAAAAAACAACCGTCCTTACGCGATTATAAGCAAACTCGAATGAGAAATACATGCACGACTGTTACAGTTGTTGAAAGTTAAGCAATTGCTGAATTTATATACAATTGATGTAGTAGTATAAATGTTGACTACTGATATTGTAGCAAAATTCAACATCTGATGTTTAATTTTACTGAAATTAATGTCAAATTTAAAACAATTTCAGATTGCTTCAAAAATGAATTTATATTGTTATTTTTGTTGTAGCAAAATTAAACAACATGTGCTTAATTTTACTTAAATTTACGTTTGAATTGAAAAATTAAAGATTACTTGAAAAGTTGTAGTAAAATTACACTTCACTTCAATTTTCAACAAATTATTACTACTATAATAGCAGTAAACTTACACTTATTTTTTAGAGTGTAGTTGTTGCCTTTACAGAACATTAATAAATAAAAGATTTTTTTTAATATTTTAACCCTTTAGCATCCTATATTATAGGTCTGTTTTGGACCTTTTCGAAAATGGTTAACAAAGAAGCCTTAAACGTAGTTGTAGAGGGTTAAAATAAGCTGTTAAAACATTCTTTTGAAAATTTTATTGTAGGGGAAAGTTGTGCAGATTTGATACCTTTTTTACGGGGTCATATTTCTCGGATATTTTTTTGTGTCCCTGAGCCCAACCCATATTATGGTGGGTAAATTTTTCTCACTTTGGATTGTTTTGGACCGCTCTTATCGATATCATTGGGCTATTCACGGTTTGAGCGTACTTTTAACAAATCGTATTTATAGCATTTGTTATTGTTCGAATTGTGAGCACCTCGCCATGTGACTGTCGTATAAAAAGACTGTGCAACTCTATGATGTATGTGATTATGCGGCTGTAGACAGAGCATAAAAATACGAGGTACAAAAAACACCTCCAAGGGCTGCTTTTATTTACGAGTGCCTGCGTATTTGCATTTGTATGCAAAACAACAGCAAAGCAAAATGCGCTTTCGTAAATTGGCGTACAAATAGCGGATCGAACAAATGGCAGACCAGCGTATTCGAACTGTGAATGGCCTTATTGAGATGTTTTGATGTTATTTGGGCTGGTTCTTAAGATGATCCAATGCGGAGAAAGTGCGAAAAAGCTGTAGTAGCTGAACTCTATTGTTATTGCATGTATTTTTGGGCAAAAATTGAGAAGTTAATAATTGGTCACAAATATTCATAATTGATCTCAGTAATTGAGTAAACAATAACTTATAAGAAATCGTGTATTTACCTATTCAACCATTTTCAAAGAAAAAGTAAATTTGCTAATGTGTTTCGTGGAAGGGGCACGCTTGACTTTTGAAAGGGAGCATTTGGCAAGTATATTTATTCTCATTAAGAACTCGAGATACCAGCTTATAAACTATTTATACTGAAACTACATAATATTATTTAAACAAAAATTTAATACATTTGTGTATTTGTATATTGTTTGTAATGAAAAAATGTAATATAAATAAAAAAAGTAAAAGCAGCGTTATCATATTTATCACAGGTTGATTATACTTAAGAACATCAATAATATCCACTTATTTTAAATAATAGTTTCCAAAATTTATTTTAAAAATGTACTTTGTGCGACATCGTGATGTAGCAGATGGATTTTCTGGATACGGCAATTTTATTTGAATTTCGTTGCGTAAAGTTAGAGCGATATCCTCAACAACCTTGTCAAAAGTGCCCCTCTTAAAAACGTCAATTGTGCGCTATACGCTCTCGGCGACTTTTTATAAATTTTTTTCCTTTTTATTTAGTCATATTAATATTAATCTGAATGTGTAAATAAATAAACAGCTATTCTTCTTTTTTTTAATAAAACACTTTCATATAACAGCTAAGATCACTTTCAAAAATCCTTACGTATCTATACCATAAAATTACTTCAGCGCAAAAAAAAAACATAGAAACACGATTTGCTTTTTTTCGAGTTATGTAAAAAGTGTAAAACTTTGTGACACTTAGTGAAATCACATGCTGTCAAATTACAAAAAAAAAATTTATTAATATAATGGTGCGTCCACACCGAAAACGCTAGAGTCAAACGTGTCCCAAAGTCAAATGTACCCCTCTTTCCCCTAAGTCTATTTAAACAAGATTTGTCTATGATCTTCTTTGCAATAGTCAGTTTTTAATTATTTAATTACTTTTGATGTGCTTGCTGTTACTTCGATTTCGACTGAACGATTTCGTTAAAAATTTGCATGGTGAGGTTTTTCGAGAAAATAGAAAAAACAACTTCAAGAACTTACAAGGTTATATTTTTCAGCTTTAGCAACAACAACAATAACAACTCAATAACAACTAAAATATTATGAACTGTCAAATGATATGAGAAAGTACTCGTAGACATTAAAAATTATATGAAAAATAAATTCATTTACTGGAAATGATGCACATAAGCTTTGATCTCAAATACACTCTTTGAGTTTAAAATTTGGCGAAATCGAACGAAAACTCAACCTACATTCAAAGTGACGTCATTAATATAGCAATATTTTTATAAATTTTAAAAGATTAATTTAATGCTTGATGTGTAAATTAATAATCATTAGCTAATAGCAATAATAATCATTATATTTTTTAACAAAATCACCATGATTAGCAGAAATACTAGTATTTTTAATTTTAAAACTAAAAACAGTTTGGTGGTAATACTATTGGGGGTTGGAATTAATTTTAAAGGTTTTTTTTCGGTTTTTGAGCATTTATTTAGAAACAACGGTACAATGTATATTATTCAAAGTATTGTCCATCGTTAGCTACAACATTTTCCCATCTTTCTGGCAGCATATGGATTCCGCGCCGGAAGAACGATTCGTCTTTTGAGGCAATCCACGAATCGACCCATTTTTTGGTATCCTCGTAAGAAGTGAAGCGCTGCTCAGCCAAGCCATGCGTCATCGATCTGAATAGGTGGTAGTCGGAAGGGGCTATGTCTGGGCTATAGGGCGGGTGGGGTAGCACATCCCAATTCAGCGCCTCCAACGTTTCCTTGACGGTTCTTGCAACATGTGGCCGTGCGTTGTCATGTTGAAAAACCACTTTGTCGTGTCTTTTGGCATATTCCGGCCGTTTAACCTTTAATGCTCGGCTCAATTGCATCAATTGTTGTTGGTAGCGTTCCCCAGTGATGGTTTCGTTAGTTTTTAGCAGCTCATAGTACACGACACCCTTCTGATCCCACCAAATACACAGCATAAGCTTGGCGCCATGAATATTCGGCTTGGCCCTCGATGTTGATGCATGGCCGGGTGGTCCCCACGATTTTTTTCGCTTAGGATTATCGTAATGGATCCACTTTTCATCGCCAGTGACAATACGATGCAAAAACTCTTCCTTTTATGCCGTTGAAGCAGTTGTTCGCACATGCAAAATCGCCGTTCAACGTCTCTCGGCTTCAACTGGTACGGCACCCAATTTCCTTGCTTTTGAATCATTCCCATGGCCTTCAAGCGTTTGCCGACCGTTGATAAGTCGACTCCCAATGATTCTGACAATTCTTGAAGGGTTTGACACGGGTCTTCATCGAGCAAAGCCTCCAATTCCTCATCTTCAAACTTTTTCGGCTGGCCCGGACGCTCTTTGTCTTCCGTATCAAAATCACCACTTTTAAACCGACGGAACCAGTACTCACAAGTAGAAATCGATGGAGCATAGTCCCCGTAAGCCTCAGTAAGCGTGCGTTGTGCTTCAACCGCTTTTTTCTTCAAATGGAAGCACAAAAGTAAACCTTCCCGCAAATTGCGTTTTGTTGGAACGAAAGTCGACATGTTCACAGAGAAAAAAATATATGTTGTTGACACTTCAGTGGAATGACACATACTGAAAAATGAAGCTTAGACAATGTGCTTTGAAATGAATATAGTCACAGGTGTGCCCGATGCGATCTATTGATAGTTACGCCATCTCTTAGAAAACCTTTAAAACTAATTCCAACCCCCAATATATTAGGCGAATGTTAGCCATTATCCTTGAAATTCCTTGTGGAAATATTAAAATTCTGTACTCTTAGAGAAATGTTCTTTTTTAAATCATTGAAAATTGTCTTAATACTCTATTCCGCAACAACTGATCTCACAAGTTCACTCAGCTGTCCCATTATAAAATTTAATTTGCTCTTCATTTCATGCTTTCTTTCCCTCAATAAAATTCTAGCAAACACTTTTAGTCCCTTAACTCGCATGACGCTCGCCTCCTTCTGCAGCCGAGTGCCATTGTTAAACTTTATAATAATGCTACGCTTTGTGCTTATTTTTTGCCTTTTTTTTTGTTTTTGCAGAGGGTCGTAATAAAAATAAAAGACGCACGGTTTTTGCACGCTTCTTGAACGGTCTGCGTCAAAGCGGTGATGAGCTCAATCAGACGGAAGGAATGCAATTAAAAGTAAGTAACAGTTTCCATGCTATGTCCACGTCCTTTACATCCACCTCCAATATTTTTCTTAAATACACCCTGCTCATCTCACCCACTAATGGGTACCTTGCTATAACAAGGACATGCAAACAACGAGTTGAAGTCACTTTGTCCACTTAACGTTTAAAGGTCCTTCTCGGTCCAGCTGCACAACGTTTATGGAAATGTTTCTGCTGCTGCTTTGCTGCGGCAATATTAAGGTTCTTCTTCTATCCTCGTTGTTTAACGTTTCCTTTTTACTTATGTTGATTTTTTGTTTGTTGTCTTTTATGTTTTTCTTTGACATTCTTCGTGTCCTTTTATTTGTTTGGCTTTTGAGCGCGTATCCTGACACTTATGAGTGGGCAATTTTTCAGTGGACTATTTTTTGCCGTCGTCTATGCCCGCGGGCATCGTTTGCTCTAGCTGTATAATTCACAGTGAATATTGTTTTTGTGTTTTTTTTTATCATTTTTTAACAACATTTAGAATTACGGTGGTAGTGTAAACTAAGTTGCTATTTTAAAATTTGACATTGTTACCAAGTGAAGCAAATTCTTTTGGTCTTCTGAAGATTTGTAATATGAGTATTACGCAAAAAATTCATATTGAGTGCATTTTGGTTATGAAACAATATAGACAAAGTTCAACATCTTGATATTATGTCAAGCCATCAGACTGGTAGTTGATCGTTCGTAATCATAGTCATACAGAAAGATGAAATTTTTTGTATTTGTATTTTATATGTATTATATGTATTTTAACACTCAAACAGCAATATAACTGCAGTGTCTTGAATATTTTCTAATATTTTTTTTAATTCTAAAATATTCTTTCTTAAGAAGTTAGCAGAAACACATTTGTAATGGTTGTATCTTTTTCGATACAGTAAGAATTTAAGGTAAACAAATGTGAAAACAAACGTGTGGTTAAATTCATGTTAAATTAAATTTTTTAAGAAATGTTAAATTACATGTGTTTTCAAATACAATTTGAAAACAATAACTTATATATCTGTGTCGATAAGAAATAATCACTTAAGTCGACTTAAGACAGAACAGAGTTATTTATGTAGCAGTATTCCACGAATATATCACTATCAAAGCACATAATCTGAAGCTTCTAGCATGAACTTAGCCAAAGTTATGACACAAAAACTAAAGACACGTTCATATAACTTATATGGCGATTGAAGCAAGTTTTCTTGAAGCTTTTAAATCTTAAGCTGTTATTGTTTATCGACACAGATTATGCTATAACATTTTTGAATCCTTTTCCACCAATAGATCCAACAAATGTGACTTTCATTTATAACTTGTTAAATCTCTAAAAACTTATGATTTCAAAAGACTTTCATAGGAATAACAAGTTATAAGCTAAAACTAGATTTTGAAAAACTATTTTAATATATCGTATTATATTTAATTTTTTCGCTTTAACGCTTCTTAAAGATCTCAAATATGCACTCTGAATTTAAAACTTAGCAAAATCGAATGAAAACTTTTACATACAAAGTGACGTCATGAATATAACAAAAACTTTATAAATTCCACAAAAAAAAAAATAATGTAATGAGTTGTCATTTTAGCCATAAGGTTTAATATTTAAAAGTACTCTGAATCAGAAATTTTCAAAAATTGAATAAAATCACATAATTTTCCCAAACAAAGTACGTCATTAAAATTATAAAACATTCCTAAAGCCCGCATGATACTTAATTTTTTTGTATAATTTCAAAACTTTAAAACAAGTGGCGCGTGGGCTAGACAGATATATATTGTAGGAAAAGGATGAAAACATACATCGTGTCAATTTTTTACATATTATCTCTTTATTCTTATTGGCTGCGGAAAAAAGAGCTCAAACTTGTTTTGACACTTAATATTTGATCGAAACCAGTGTTCGGACTTTACTGCAAATGCAGAAGATCTACTGCACTTTTTAGTAAAATTTAATGTTGTACTGCGTCACTGCGGTATTTCCAAATCTACTGCGATTTATTCGAAACAAACATTTTTATGGTTATTTTTGTGATATTTTTGGAATATGTAAGCATTGATGTGTATTATAAAAATGTAGTTTCAGGGGCACATCACATCTGCATATGTGCTCTTAGCGTAGAAACAGAAGAAAGTCATCTATCAGATGAAACTGTCATTGCACAAAAAAAATGTTGTTTTAAAGTTTTACATATGTTTTTGCGACCGAATTAAGAATTGATTTGCTTTTAAAGACTGCGATTAAATTTGTTTACGGCAAATATATTTTGAATCAGTATGAAATATATTTCTTCAAAATGCAAATGTACACATTAGAGTGGGTCAATTTGTATGGATTAACAAAAATTCACCAAGCGGTTGTCGAAATCATAATCTACGACGAATTCTAAGAAGGTTTGCCCAAGAAACCATGGGTCTAAAATCAAAATCGAGCTTCCCGTTTTTAACAAGAAACTTTTATTTTATATTTTTTAAAAATATGCTAAAATTAAGATAAAAAAAAACGTATGAGCAAATATATTCAAAATAATCCAAAATTGGAATGCTTTTTTTGTTAATTTCTGTTTCCTGTCCGCTCATAAAAATTAAAATAAACAATTTTTAGACCGAGTTGTAATACTTTACATTAAAAAACATAGATACGTAAACTTTCATAACAAAAGTTGCTAAAATTTTAAAATTTGTGAATTTGTAGTTGCATGCAATCGCAGAAGTCTACTAGCTTTAGTTAACCAACGAGAATGAAAGATAGGCCCAAATTAAAGTTGTCAAGTTTCTGAGAAGATTCAATAAAATTTTAGCATATGTTAAAAAAATATGAGATACGAAAAGTTCCTCGTTAAAAACGGTAAGCTCGATTTTGATTTAAGATCCATGGTTTTTTGAGCAAACCTTTTTAGAATTCGTCTTAGATTACGATTTTTACAACCGCTTGGTCGTGATAATAATTTACCCATTCTAATATACATAGTATGTAGGTAAGTATATATTTGTGTGTATATTATGTTATTAAAATATACATACATAAGTAGTAAATGTACGTACATGATTGTAAATAAAAAAAAAAAACCAAAAAACTACTGCGAACAAATTCGTTTGACTGCGTTTTTTTTCCAAAATTTACTGCGATCTACGAATTTTCAAGTCCGAACACTGATTGAAACTTAACGAGTGACGAATTGAAAGAAACGTCGATGGTGTGCCGTACATTTCGTACATAAATTCGTACTATATGCGTATACACTCACACTTCCTGCATTTTGCTTTAGCACTATTTCAACTACTCTAGTTTCATTGTCAATGAATAAAAATTGGACAAAACAATTAAGTATCATACGAGACTTACACCATTAGCTCAATTTAAAAACTGAAAAAAAAACAAAAATTTTATTCAGAGAACACCTTTAATTGTACTCGAAAGCACAAAACATCTTCTTAGAATTTGTTGTCGTTATAATCAAAGCTTACACAACCTAAGTTAAAGATATACCAACAATTTTACCCCAAAACGGCCAACAAGTTAAACAAAAATCTTAAGTTGATGCCACTTCAACACCTGGGTCCAAACGCCAAGAGCCATCAAAATGCAACATCGGCAAAGAGGTTCAACAAAGATAGCAAAAAAACCTTACTTAGTTGTTGTTTTGGTGGTAGTGACTGCAACCAACTTCAGATGTTCATTTGAATTTGAGAACTGAAGGATTGGCACAAGACACGAAAAAGTATTACAAGCAATTCTCATTGACAAAAAGGATTTGCCAGCAGCAGAACGAAGAACAATCATCATAATCACCTGCAACAAAAGCAACAAATGAAATTAAAAATGCAAAAAGAGTGCCAAGAAAAACAAAAACTTTTTACAAGACAAAAAATAAACGATACAAATCCACACAGGCACACATACATACATAAACAAACGAAGATCGAGGGAAATTTCCCAAAAGAAACATTACCGCAACAGACCGCATAATGAACAAATTCCATTTTAAGTTTTGCAGACTGTCGCCTTTGGCAGGAAACATTTGAAAAGTACCCAAAGTGCTGGACCAAAGAATCATAAGGGGACAACAACAACAAAAACAAAAACGAACTCTTCTCGGCTCAGTGCCATGGCAGGATATTTCAGAGCAGCTACGGAACGAAAATCGCTGTGACACTCGCAACACTTTCTCTTATTCTCGAATGTGCTTTCTCTTTTGCACACTACAGAGACATGTACACAGCAGGAATGACAGTCATTTCAAAGTGACCAAAAAAAAAAACAACAAAATAGGACATGAGTACAATAAAAAAAAATACACACAAACACATGCAGACAACGACTATGGCAACAGCAACAGTAACAACAAATTGTCCTTAAATATCCTTACGAAATGTCCTTACGAATGGAAGAGCCTTCATTACCAAAACTGAGAAATGACACCCACACACACATTGACATAAGCTGGACCATCCTGCAATCATGGCGAGGGCATTGCGACCAAGTCAAATGTTGCATCCGCCAATTTGCAGCTTACAAAACATTCTACTCTCCAATTGTAACTGCTTGTGCTGCGTGGGTACTTGAAGGACACCTTCCGGATGCAACAAAAAAAACATTAAATGTATAAAAAACCACCACACCAGCTAAGAAGAACAAATTTTCACTCGCAACACAATCAACGTCATGCAACAAATAACACCAGCAAAACTGAAATAAAAAAACCACAAACATAAAAAAAAAACAATTCAAATAGGTGCAAATAAACCTCAAAACCAAAACAAAGTCCAGGCGGAGTTGATGAAGGATATTATTAACAGGCTGTGCGGACTGCAAGTCCTGCTGTGTAGGTGGTTCCCCATAAAAACAAATTAGAAACAAAGTGCGGCATTTTCTTGAAATGACTCAGTTATGAAAAACTTAGGTAACTTCGCGGTAATGACTGAATGAAATTATCGTGGTAACGCCCGCTGAAAGTGTGAAGAAAGGTTAAATGTTAAAATTTTAGATAAGTAACAAAGTTTGAAGACTAAAACGTGTTGATTGGGTTTACAAAAGCCATTGAAGGTAATAACCAAGCCAACAGTGATCTCGATTTGTAAAAATTATATGTTATAATACGGTGTTAATCCAGTTTTTTAAACACATCTATTCACAAATGAGTTATATTAAAGTTAAGAAAAAGCAATTTGTAACAAATCATTCGCTTTGTTGCAAATCAGTTAAATTTACTTATATTTTAAAGGAATCTTTTTGTTCTGATTCGTACATTCTAGATGAGGAATACTTTGCATATATGAATTCTTCACCCAGGATCTCTTTTGAGTCTATGTTTTATACCTTTTTTTTAAGTATTTTGCAATTATTGATGACGATTTGAGCACTGGATCCAATAGATTTGCTGCTTTTGATTTTGTGTAAACCACTTTCTTTACGTTTCACTATATCTATTTATTTATTTTTAATTTTATTTAGTTTAGTTTAGTCAATGAAAAAATGTAACTTACAGACAAGTTAAATTCAAAAGTATAATACATCGTACTAAAAAATATTATAAAATAGATTTTAAAACAAATCTCATTCCATTTTTAGAAACCGAAAAATCGAAATAGTTATTAGAATTCAAAGAATTAAATATTTTCAAAACTGGTTTCATAGGTGCATTAATTACACTATAAGAGTGAAAAATTTCCTTACAGGAGCATCTTTACAGAATATTTAAATTGTAACATGGTTTTGTCTAAGGCTGAGGCAAAACTCAGTCGTCCCAGGATTCTCTGATATCCACTTGACCTATAGCAATTAAGAACGCAATTTGGATTTATATTTTCAATCTTTATTGAACAATTCTAGTTCCTAATGCAGTTCTTAAAATGCTTAGCAACTTTGTTGCAGTACAGAGTATGTAGTTGAAGCAGTTCTATGTAACGGGCACTCGGTTCTGTAAAACGAGTAATTTGTTCGGTTCTAAGTAACGGATAATCGGTTTTTATGAAGGCTGATCGGTTCGTTGGAAATCAAGTAGCCGGTTCTTATGACGGATTATCGGTTCTTGTGATATTAATAAATTCTTATAACGGTAATAAATTCTTATGACGGTAATCGGTTCTTATAACGGGTGACCGGTTCTTATGACGGTAATCGGTTCCTATGACGGTAAAAGTTTCTTATGACGTGTGACCGGTTCGTTGGTAATCAGGCAGACGGTTCTTATGACGGATAATCGGTTCTTATGACGGGTTACTATGACGGTAATCGGTTCTTATAACGTTAATTGGATCCTATGACTGTAATAGAGGCTTATGACTGGTGACCGGTTCGTTGGTAATCGGGTACGGAATACTTGACGATGCTAAATACATATAGAATTTAATTTTATCAAAGGCAACTACACTTTGTTTATTTGAAATACACGATTCAATGAACTTAAAAACCTGGAGTGAAAACCTAACTTTTCTAGCTTATTAATTAAGAGAACGTGAGAAACTTTGTCAAACGCTTTCGAAAAATCCGTGTAAATTACGTCCACCTGGCATCCTTTACAAAAAGCCAAAATACAGTATTTCTAAAACAATACTTAATTAGGCATAATAGAGTGATCAGGAACAAAGCCATGCTGGTAGGGAGAAATAATAATCTTTACTGAAAAGAAGAATTTTTCTTAGATTATAGACTCAAAAAGATTTGAAAGATTTACCAGCTGTTAGTAAAGGTACCTGAACAGAATGAACTGTTGAAGATAAAAGTTAACGGATGCACTAAACTAAAAACACAAAACCGCGTCTATACGATATGAAGGTTTCTGTCTAAAAATGCCTTTTAAAACATCATTGTTAGTAAAAACAAAATTTTAAAACTGCGTGAGAATAAAAAATATCTCTCAAAAATAGATAAAAACACAAAAAATTACGGGAACGTTTTTCGGACTAAAATTGTGTAAACCGTCAAATAAAATCGTTTGCCGAAATGAAGAAAAATTTTCACATTCATATGTATTACAATATCGAAATTAATTCTCAAATTAACATTTACAGTTAGCTTTTTACAATTTAACATTTCAAAGAACTTTTTATATTTTGCAATTTCCTTGCTAACTTGTTACAGCTATTTTTAAGCTGTTTTTACCATTTTTTACTAGACACTTTTACCAACTTTACCAGAAAAAAATTCTCGGACTAAAACTTGTAATGTTTGACAGTGAGGGGACATTTTTTACTCCCTCGACTGCACTCTCTTTTACCATTTTTTCAAGCACGGGAACGCTTTTCGGACTAAAACCAGCAAAACTAGTAAAATGGACTAAAACTTTAGAGTACGGAAACAGACCTATTAAAGCATGAATCAGTACTAAAATATTTAAACTCACTCTTATAATATTATTGTGTCTAATATTCACAATTTGACAACATTTTGCATAAGTTCTGGTTATCTGGTCGACTTGTTTACACTGACTTTAGTAAAGCGTTCAAAAAAATGGTTATTTTGGCAGAACATATCATAAAACTTGTTCTAACTAAACTTGTTAAAAACTAAAGAAAAGCACGCAAGTCAGGATTCAAACCCAGGTTCTCTGCGTACTAGTCTAGAAAATTTCCCTTAAGATATTTAGCGTCAGAATAAAAGAAGCTAAAATTATATTAAACTCAAAAAAGAAACAGTTTCCTTTTTTGCATTAATAGAGAAATTGAATCAAAATTAGAGAATTGGAATTACTTTAAATACATTAATAGAGAAAAATTCTTATTTTTTCGTATAAAACTATTTTTCAGAATTATTCTAAAAGCATTTCATGTACAAAAAAAATAATTAAAAAACAAATTAATTTTGTATCATAATTTTGGTTTTGATAATTTTGTTGATTTGTTGTTCTTGTTTTATTGTTATTTTGGTTAAAATTAAATGTTATTCAATGTTATGATTAAGAAATACAAATTAATATTTCAGATAAACATATATTTATTGTTTTTCCTGCAGTAAAGATCTTATATATGTATACTGTAAATTAAATTTAAATTTGAGCAAACAATATATAATTTTAATATGAAATAAACATAATAATAATATAATAAATAATTTGAGTTTATTATATTTACAAAATGTATAAAGGGTATTCACACTGACTTGGGTAGTTGGGTAGATAAGTAAATGCCACAAATTTTGTTTTTGTAAAGTGCCATTCTACCCAAGTACCTATCTACCAATCTACTCTAGCTGACCCACTGACTTGTTTGGGTAGATTGTTTTTTTGCCAAATTGAGTAATTTTTCCACGTGCTACCACCTTTTCCAAAAATAGGCAATAATTGACCTAAGGGAATCAAATTTATAATATTTGTTGTCGAGGCTAATATCTCGAATAATACACAAAAAATATTGCCACACCCTCTATTTGTGCCCACACATTAATAAAAACGCTATATTTCAGACGAATTCGGTTGTATTGGACTATAAATTTGTAATTTAGTTCGTATGGCTACTCTCAAAAATTAACAAAAAAATGGGCGTGGTTTTGATAGTATTAGACTAAAATTTGGTAATTTAGTTTATATGGTTACTGTCTGAAACACTATTAAAAATGGGTGTCCACGCGATCTTTTACAGCCCACAAATCAATAAACATACTTTATTTAAGACAATTTTGGTCGTATAAGACTTAAATTTGGTAATTTAATTTGTATGGTTACATTCGGGTACAGTACTAGAAAAAAGCGTGTTTGCTCTATAGCAACGCCCACTTTTTCATAAATCATTAAATTGACTATTGGGTCCATTGCGCTGAAACTTTGGCAGTCAATTTGTTTCGCTCTCGAGATAGTTTAGGAAAATTTTGCCAAACTCCCATTTACCGCCTAGAAATCAATAAAAATGCTATATTTTAGACGGTTTTGGACGTATTAAACTAAAATTTGGTAAATTTGTGCATATAGTTCCTTTTGGAAACTGAACTAAAAATAGGCGTAGTCGCACTACAGTTATGGCAGTTCAGATATAAAATAAATAATTTTTTTCCGATTGGCATGAAAATTCTTATGTGGCAGTAAGCTGGTCTGTGACAGGACAACGTTTTCCCCTGGATTACTAGTAAATGAAAAGATGCAGCGAAGTTCAGGTTAAAAATTAATCGTATATAGAATAAATTTTTTAAGCCCAATTAATGGCCTAAATTTTCGCACATAAAATGACAAGAAATGATTTGATGGCAACCCTTTTCCAGCTGTCACTCATCTCCATATTATTACGCAAACAAAAAAATTGTGGTACCATTTTACCTGTGTTAACGTCAGTATATTCATATAAATTTTACATCGTTGGAAAGGTATTCTCGAGTACATTTGCTGAATATAATTTTTATTCGAATAAGTTGTCATTAAGATAGGTAAAATTAAGCAAATCTAAGAACCTTTTTTACCAATGGGACAGTGCAAACCAATAGCAACACAGCTTAATAGTTGAGTTTTTGAAGTGAAAACATCTTCAGGCGCGTTTAGTAATTTCGTGTAGAGGAAAATCTTTACTTTAATGAAACCCTTACTCATGACACGACATCCATAAATTAAGAGAAATGCCATATTTCAGGCAGTTTTAGTCGTATTGGCAAAAAATGTATAAAATTTAATAAGAATTTGTTTATGATATTTGGAGTAAATGGACTTTAAATGATCAGAAAATATATTCAAAGGCAAAACTTTGATATTTTCATGTCCTTCAAGGATTTTCAAGAACCAAAAGTTTGTACTGAAATAATTTTTTTTTGCACAAAATGACCTCAAATTAGTTAAGATTTTAAAATATATTATTTTATTCGCTAAAATGTGTCCACTTCACTTAAATTGCGCTATAAATATTTTAGTAAATGCTAGCGCTGCTCATTTTTTAAAAAAATAAGGGTGACGCGAGAATTCCGTGAAAATTAAAGAAACGACAAAATTAACATTGAAACAATATGAGAAGCAAACATAAACAATAATCAGCGCAATCGATACATGAAAATTTGTTTTACATTCTGATTCTGATAACAGCGAGTACAGAGTACCTGAAATGAATTGTGGATATGTATTAACCAAAAGTATTTATCAATGTAATGCTTTTTAACTTTGATAATAGTTTTTCAATAAAAATTAAAAAAAACACAAAAAACAAATCGATTTTGATATGGTCGAACTTCGACTGCAGGCGGTACTAGTCTACATAAACCGGGGAGATCAAACAAACATGCAGCACTGCCCAAAACTATTCTACAAAGTACTCAATTGCAATTTAGGGTGCTCGCAATAACCAAAAAAACTCAATCTACCCATACCCAACTACCCAAGTCAGTGTGAATACCCCTATAGATTTTCCGTAGCACAACGACTATACGCAGTCTATGCATATGCAAACTTGAGTAGTAATTATACAATTTTTTTAACTACATACTGCCTCTGGAGCTACATTCATCTGTATGATTTATTGTATTAACCGTGGTGAAGAAAAAAAAATAACAAACGACAAACACGAAAGCAACTTCTCAGTAAAGCTAAGGCTACGCAAAAGAAGGCATATAGCGTATCGACTAAATCACCCTTGGCACCCATAAGGAAATTTTTCCATATAACCTAAAGCATTCATTTTGTTTTTGAGTGAATGTTCTTTTTGGAATTTTATTAAGTTTTTTGGGAAATTCTTTATTTAAATCAATGTTTAACATATTTATATGTGCTCTCTGTTTTTCGTGAGAATCAAAATAAAAAAGTCTTTCAAAAACCACAATTATTGGCACGTGAATACAATTTTTGGCACATGAATTGCTACAATCGTTGGCACTTGAGTACAATTATTGGCACTTTAAAAACTATAATTATTGGCATATTACCACAATTATAGGCAACCATAAAAACGTAATAATTGGCACCCAATATCTATAAAAATTATATAATAGCTGGCTGTAATAATATTGTATAACAATTTTCTTAAATCATAAAAACAAATCCTTTATTTTTCAAAGTTGCCTACATACCTAGCTAACAGATAAAAAATAAAACAGATTTTATTTAAAATTGGACTGAAGCATTTTTAAGTGCATAAAGATTAAAAATAGATCACTAAAAATTAGCATCAAATTAGCAATTAGCATCAAATTAGCATTATCAAATTTTATCTAAGAATAAAAAAGATATTGATTAATTTAAAAGGAGTTATAAATATAGCTCTACAACTTTTAAATATTGATGTGAGACCTTAGCTTGGACATGTTTTACCAAAAAATTTTGGTAAATAAATACAAATTTTTTTTTAAGACAATTGGTGGGACTTTAACCCTTTCATGCCCGAATTAATATGAGTTGGGCTACACATTTTTTGAGATATGTGTTATTGACATTTTCAGATATGGGTTAGTCCTTACTCAAATAAGAACCGACAAAAATTTTTAAGGTTCCCGGGTTCGTTAGTTACAGGATGTTGCTTATTTGAAACGTTGGGTAGTTATTGGACTAACTAAACACTTTTATCGTGATTTTTGTTATGTATATAACTCTCTCATCTTTATTTATTTATATTGTGAACTTGGTTTTACAACTAAACAATTATTTTAATATTTTTAAGCACTATTGTATGAACCGTTTTTATGCGAAACGATCCCGATCTTGATTTCGACCATTTTACTCTACGAAGAACGGCTACTGAATTGACACGTGTAAGGTTTTCAGAAGAACAAATAGCTTGCAGAACTCATAATGCCACATGATGCTACAATTTTCTGATTTAACGTCACTTTCAGCTGGGAGGCATTCACCCAATCTACAATTGCTTCTTTTTCCGTTTCGCTAAAACAGTTTGTAGACCTGGCCAAATTCTAGAAAATTTTGGACCCAGACGAAATTGGAGTGTGGAACGTGGTACCCTATATTTTTTGACTGAAGATTTTTTAGAAATTTTATAATTTGCTGACAGAGAATTTTTTGAAATACTTACATCGTACGAGCTCTTTCTTTTAGAATTTTTATACGAAAATATGAAATATTCAATTATTGGCACTAGATAAAAGTATAATGCTGTAAGTGCCAGTTTAGTAACATCAAATTCAGTTATTGGCACCCCCTGCCAATGATTGAATTGTTTGTTTTTTGGAATCAATTGTTGGCACATAAGTTTAATTACAATATTGCGGTAAAAATTTAGATATTAAGACAAACATAAACTATTTAATGTACTATTAATAAACTATCAATAAAAATCTATAAATAAATAAGAAACAATACTCACCAAATTTCAGTTCGATATTGATATCAACACTGTAAAAACTTGTTTTAATTGACGATGAAAACACCCTTGGAGATCCGAAATTTACAAACAACTGAGCTACATAATGTTTTTATACAAAAAAGAACAACGAGAGGAAATAATCCACAGAATTTAAAATGTAGAGTTCATGAACAACGGGAATTTAACGATATTTAATTAATGCTATTCAAGGCAAATTTTTGGGTGCCAATAATTGTAATCGGTATGCTAAGTAGTTCTATTATTGGCGTCAACATACCTTCCATGATCGCTGCCTTGATGAGTGCTTGTGTAAGGCATACCTTTCGAAGGTTCTTAGTCGTTTCTTATATTTTTGTTTGAAGAAATTTTTAGAAATATTTTTAGGATCATTTTAAATAAACAAAAAAGTTTTAACATAAATCTTAATTTAAAAAAAGAAAACAAAAATTTTTCAGAACAGGGTATGGAACCCACGTTACCGATGCTTGCTTGCATTAATGACGTAAAGTAAGCGAAACTTTGTTAACAACTGCGATAGAAGAGCGGATAAGATGTCGGACCAGCACACGAGAGGACGTGGGTTCAGCTAAAGAGATGGTCAGAGTCTAATTTGATTTAAGTTAATTTTTACAATGTTTTTTTTTATAATGCATTCTCAAATAAGCGCTTCTAGCAGGCCTCTTTTGAGTCGCGAGATTCCTAAAAAATATTCTCATTTCATATAAAAAAGTTAATGAGCTTGATTATGAGTGCGGAAGGGCTACAAAATCCATATATAGGCCTGCCAGTAGCGCTTCGAAGCCCTGATTTTGCCCACTGGGTTATGTATATGTTTATATATAAATTTTACATACATTTTAATAACAAACACAACACAAGCAGCTCAAAGTATACACTTATAACCGAAAATATAATAATGAGCCTAATGAGTAAAGTATTTTACACATTGAGTATGGACAGGGTAGAGAACAGCAAGACACTCGGGTATGACTTGAGTATCTGAATTCTGTCGGATACTTATTGCAGTTTTCTGGTATAGAAGTAACGAAATCTACAGATAGATATTCGTTTCATCTATAATGAAACTGATAATTTGGCATGTATTATATCTTTGTACGATGAATATTAACGGCTGTAGGTATACTAAAGGGCTGTACAAATGCATTTGCTTCCTTGATTCCACCAAGTACTTTTAGCTAGGCACATCACTTGTAGCAGAATTAATCAAAGAAATAGTGTAAAACCGTTGCTTGTTGCTCAGAGAAAAAGTAATGTTTTAACTCTCTCTCTCTCGGATCAAATGCATACGCAACTTTCTCTCATCAATTACAGTAATTATCGGTCGCTATCATGGTATAATTTTTTGACAAGGTAGCCGTGACAGTTTTTTGGTGATTGGTAGTTGTCAAAAACAGCTAAAGGAGTTGTAGTTTGCTGCTGTTGACTAGCTATGTGCTTATTTTTAACTTTTCTTTGATTCATTAAATTTGTTCGCGAAGTTTATTGGAATGTTTTTAGTTTGTTGCGATTGACTAGCTATGTTTAAGTCGTTGCATATTTTTTCACATTTTTTTGATTAATTGCATGAACAGCTAATTTTGACAACTACCCATCGCCGCTCGGGAGAAAAAAGCCAGTCTACGCTACTACCTTGCCAGTAATTGTGCAATCACGGCAAATGAAAAAAAACTGTATAGTCTTACCCATGGTATAAGGATAGAGGTAGCTGCAGCGCTCACTGTGCTCTCTTTCCATTCTGCATTGTCTGTGAAATTCAGCAGTGTGGCAAATGGAAACAAAAGAAAAGAAATAAAAAGTTTTGCTTCGCTTTGACATTTCCGGCAGTATGCTCTAATCTTGTGCATCTACCTGTATTCTTCTACCATGGTTTTATCTTCTACTGCAAATACTTGCGTATGCTGAAAGCAGAATTCGTTATCAGTTGCTAATGAAAGCATTAGTACAGTAAAAATAAAGTAAGAGTTAACTTAGGGGTCGTTCATAAACTACGTTACCGATATTTAGCACTTTTTACCCCTTCCTCCCCCTTCGTTAGTTTTCGTAGTGCATTTCAAAACTCCTCCCCCCCCCCTTCTTGAAGTAACGTTACAAAAATAATAAAAAATTAATTGATTTAAGCACATTATATTATTTTACACAATAGCCTCAAAATTTTCACTAGTATTACTGACTATATAAATATATATGACTATATAAATTATAGGTACACTAGAAAAAAAATAATACATTATAATTTATATCATCGTTTAAAGCTATTCTATCTTCGATCGATGATCTCAATCACTGGGATCACTCAAGGACTCTTCAAATTTTTCATTAGATTCTATGTCGACACTTTCATGTGTTTCCTGATTTCTAATGCAAAAAAAATTAAGATGGTCTTTGACAGAGTTAATAAGCCGATTTAAACGTCTCCTATGCTTATAAACAGTGGGCCTGCGCTGTTAAATGCACAAATCTATACATATAATAAAACTGTAAAAAAAATCTGTACATTTAATGTTATTTGGAAATTTTTTCTGCGCTGATGTGGATTACAAAAATGTAATTTTAAAAACTAGTATATGTATGTCTGTCTGCACGCGTATCACTTGAAAGTTTCTGGATATATTTTCCTCGAACTTGACATTTAGGTTCCTTAAATCTCTGGTCGGTACATAGGTTACTTTTTATCACAGAATTCTTTTAAAATAACAGCTCTTTCAGTTGTATTTTTAAAAAAATTTAAAATTGCATTGTCATTATAAAATTTGTAACCTTATGTTAGCTTTCCATAAGACTTCAGTCTTGTTAGAACAGTCGAAGAACATAAGAAGTATAAAATATGATTCTACACATCTAAATCAATATACTCACGCATTCGGTACTAGAAACAGAAATAACATAGTTGTGGCGAGATGCAATCGAGAGGTCACAAAGCAACGCTACTGATGTGCAGTTCCTAGTGCCCATAATAATTTAATAATTTATTTAAAATGATAATAAAGTTAAAAAATGTTCCGTTTTTTTGACACCAAAAACATTCTAATGTTTTCTTCCAAAAACGGTGCAAAAATTGTGTTTGTCGTAAGAACAATAATAACTGAAAATTGCATTTCGTATACTCTTTTGTATGATGAATCATTTTTAAGAAAAAAGTGTTTCTGTTTGACACAAGATTTGATGCTCTATTAAGAAAAATATAATGGTACCCCCTTTGATTTTTGCAACGATTTGAATTTTTTAGCATGGTTTCAAAAGTATTAAAAAATGCTTAGCCTTCAAGAATAATTTCTGGTTTTTTTTCGAATGCAGAACCCCATCTGTGGGGAACTAATTACAAGTATTATAAATTTTAACTACTCAAATCATAAAAATATATTTTTCTTAAGAGACATATTTTTTTTCATTTTATAACACACTCTTGCAAATCCTCCCTATTTTTAAAGAAAATTCAAATAATAACCGCAAAATTACAAAAAAAATATTAACATTCCAGAGTAACAACGGGTTCAAATAATATTAATTTGCATTTTTTTAAATTTTTTTCAGTTTTTGGTCACGTTACAATATTTTAAACCCATCACCCCCCTACCGTTACTTATCATAGTGCATTTCAAAACCCCTCCCCTCCCCCAAATTGGTAACGTAGTTTATGAACGACCCCTTAAAAAATGGAAATTGATGAAGTAAGTAAATGTTGAATTATTGTTTTATTTTAATTTTTTAACAGCCAACAGACAGTGATTCTTTTCCTGTAAATAACAATATTAATAGCAGTTTTAATAACTACGCTATTAAAGTAAAAATTGTGAACGGCGATTTTAAACTTATTATTTTTTAAACTAAAAATATGTTTATACACATAAAGTTAAATTTTTTGAAAATTTGTTTTGTGTTTTCGTTATCTTTATCTGAATGATTTTCTGTTTTAAATAAAATATATATTTAAATTAAAACATCCAACTGCAAATTCATCTTCTAAATTACTGAAGTTATGTATCAAGTATTTCAAGTACTTGCCAACTTGTACTCCTCTTGCAAGTGTTTTTTATGTACATAACTATTACGCGATAGACAATTTATTATTTGTTTTGCTTTCAACCGGTTTTCCACTTACGCACACTACCTACAATTTTCGCTCACGCCAACGCTATCCGCAAATGAGAGTGAGAGAACGAAAGTAATTTCGATCCCCACAAATGTTTTGTACAGCGATTCAAATGTAATTGTGCAGCCCTTTGAGGTATACCCCAAAGTGTGAACAAATACGCTACATGAACTTGAAAAAATTCCCGAAAAAGTCCCCCATACATACTGCGCTGAAAGACCTCTTAAGACGTAAAAATCTTTGAAATAAATAGAAATTGTTAGAACGGAAACTGAAACATGGTTTACAAAAAAGTCTATGCTTTTTAAAATTTATCAAATATTTAGTATATTTTTTTTTATTGAAAGCAAATATTCTAATCAGCTATTAATAGTGAAAAGTTCATTATCTGAGTGCCCGAGAACAAATGTGTAGCACTTGTGTACTAAAGTGATGACTTTTTGGGGACCTATAGGACTATATTTGGAGTTTAACACTTTGAGAATACATTCCTTAGACAGTAAATATTTTTTTTTAAATAAAAGAACATACAAAAAATGCAAAAAAACCTTTTTTTTCACATGAGGCTTTCCTGCATTTTAAAAAAATTAATTTTTATTTGTTTGTTTATAACAGCTTTAAAAAGCCTATGCATATATATATTAAGACGCCTCACAAAAAAAAGCTGTTCAGCACAATTGCTCAAGATAATTCTTGGCTTATGTTATGATGATTCCCAAAATATTTCGACAATAGCGATAGCCATCCGTGAGCTGAAATGGTTTGAAATAAACTCAAAAAATCCAGTTTTTTTGTAACGGCTTGTGAAGGCTTGTGAAATAGTTGTAAAAATAAACTGTCAAAAATTACAGCCTGGAAAAAGGTCTTCCAATCTGCATCAAAAAATTGAAATTTTTGCATTCGGATTAAAGATAATGCTGTTTTCGTGCATTTTTTAAAATGCATTTTCACTAAAATTCAAAAAACTTAATTATTTCTAAAGTGATCCTCTTTTTTAAAATATCGTGTGAAAGGTTTTGAGTGCTCGCATTGATTCCAATAAGAATTGCTTAGTTAGTTTGTTGTGGGCCCATGTGCACCGCGACCTAGGATCTATTGTGCATGCCCTTGTTTAACTATCCAGATTTATGCTTTTGATAAATGTTAGCACTGTTTATCGCTTGGTGTTCCAAATTGAATGTGTTCCGGAGTTTCTTCCTCGCATAGTCTGCAGACATCTGATTCAGATAGACCCATTTTTTTAAGATGGTATCTGAGTGAACAGTGACCTGTGAAATAGCTAGCTAGAATTCTGAGGTCAGCTTTTGTTAGCTTGAGTAAATCTTTGGATTTAGCTTTACTGGGAGTTACGAATTTCTTATCTTGCCTCTGTCCATTAGTGTCGGTCCAGTGGCACTGAAATTTTTTATTTTCCCATATTCTGTTTTTTTCCAGAATGTAGCCTTTAGCCAGCCAGGCTATAGAATGATTCGAGTCCAAGTAGAGTTTGAGACACTCCTCGGTTAGCAAGGCAATCCGGCCTTTTTTTGCCTTCGAAACCCTCGTGACCTGGAACCCACCACACTTCAATTTTGTTGTTTTGTCCCAGAATGTTTAAAAGGCGACACAATTGAAGACTAGTCTTGATTCAAGCTCATAGGCCTGCAGAGTTTAAAGCGGCTTGACTATCTGAGAGTATGTAAATGTGTGCTCCCTTGGAGTTCCTGCGGAGAGATTCCCTGATTCATTCTTCAATGACATATACCTCCGCCTGAAATATGGTCGGCGTGTATCCCATTGGGAGACCTTTTTGGAAATTGGAACCGTATATCCCCGCTCCCGTTACACCATTTTCAAGTTTTGACACATCAGTATACCATATCTGTGAGCCAGGATCAACTGTGAAGCTATCACTCTTCCAAAGTTGCCTGTTGGGTATGACGACCCTGTAGCGTGTCAAGAAGCTTACCTTCGACAGCATCCTGTCTGGGATTTTTAGAAACGGGTCATTTTCGGAGGTTTTAAGTATCTTAATGTGGCCCGTAAAGATCCCTGCTTTGTAATCACCTATTTCTTCCATTCTTAGTGCACTAAGACATGCCTCTTTTTCGATAATCCAAAAATCATTTTCACGTTTTCCGCTTCGTACTTTGAACTTTTGTGAACCTTTGCCTACGAATGATATACAAATTTTGCTTTTAGGTTTAAAAACTCTTGAAACTAGAAGAAAAATTCAGTCGTTAACTTTTATTCATGAGCTTTTATCAGGTCAAATCGACTGTGCTCAGTTATGGCAATTTGTAAATTTTAATATTCCTGTAAGAACGTTACGGCATTATGCGTTATTTCATTTTCAAATAACGCTTTACGCAATTAATGAGCCCATTACGAGTGCATTATTATTGTACAATGAATTATGTATTGTGAATAATTTAGATCTTTTTGTCTCGAAATTGTCTTTTAAAAAGTTGCTTTTTACTTTATTTCGTATATAATTTTTGGTTTTATCTTATTTTCATCATTATATGTTAGTAACTTTGAATATTTTTCCATTATGTTATTTTATTAATTTTTTATATTTTAAACTTTAAGTTATATTATTATTTTTTTAAGAAGTCTGTAAGGATTTGTAGTCCAAAGACATCAATGAATAAATAAATAATTATCGTTAAAGGGGGGGTAGCCCAGTTATTACACACAGAGCGTTAGATGGACACGTTCTCAATGCACTGGTGATACTTTAAGAATTGCTTAAATAGATATATATTAAAACTTGAATATTAATTATAAAACACCTACTGAAAAAATATTGTAAGAAATTTAAAAAAAAAATTAACGTAATGAAGTTATTTGAATTTTGAAAGTTTTTGTATGGAAATAAAATAAAAAAATATCAGAAATATTCATGAGAAAAAGCGTCATCTTGTATCTGATTGCAAACATTTACAAATTTTTGCTGCAGATTGAAAGAGCTTTTTCTGGCTATAATTTTTTTACAACTATTAAACCAGACAATATTTTGAAAAAAAAAATTCAATTTTTAGAGGTTATTTTAAACCATTCCAGCTCACGGATGACTATAGCTAGAGTCGAAATATGGGGGGGGATCCTCATAACATAAACCAAGGTTTATTTGAGCATTTGTGCCGGACAAAAATTTTTATTCTATGGAGATATGAGATTTTTTTCGGTTTTCAAGATATGAGACATCGACTTTTTGTTATACGATTTTTTAGTGACAAGCTTCGTAACCTATTGTGTTCTATGTGTAAAAAATCGTGCATAAAGAACGAAAATGGAGCAATAATATAAAAAAATATATATAAAAAAAAAATTTTTTTATTTTGTTCTGGATGCTAGTCTTAATAAAGCTTAGAGTATTAAAAATGAAATGGTATGCGTTGGATGCAGATGCAGTCATGAGCGGCTTTATGAAGATGGTTTGTAAAAAAAATTTGACTCACCTCCTTTTACCGTACCAGACTTAAATTTGGGAATTTTATTTGTATGGTTACTGTCGGTAACTGCATTAAAAATGGGCGTGGTCAAACTAAAGCTATGCTCACTTTTTTAGAAATGTTTAAAATTTTAGATTTTTCGAATACGAGATGATGTAGGAAAAAATTATGCCAAACCCTCTTTTACCGCCCAGAAATTGGTAAATAATTAAATAAATAAAATTTTATAACTTTTTCATAAGACATCGTTAATGAAAAAACATCGTTATATAACCTAAGAATGAGATAAAAACGGCTTGAAAATAAAAGTTTTGACTTTTTAATATCTCCGCTGTTTTCAAATATATTTCGTTTAAATTTTTTTTGTTCAAAAATTGAATAAAAGCTTTTAACAAAAATGGTTTGCACTTTACCGTTAGGTCCGTGGGTATATTTTATGTATTTTTTTTTAAAAAAAGGTTCGAAGTATTATCTTTTTACTCCAAAAATACTCAAAAGTTGTTTTTATTGTAAAAATAAGAGCATGTTGAAATTGCATTACCGACTGCCTTTCATC
Organism: Dichetophora obliterata; assembly: GCA_963920525.1. Classification (NCBI taxonomy): domain Eukaryota; kingdom Metazoa; phylum Arthropoda; class Insecta; order Diptera; family Sciomyzidae; genus Dichetophora; species Dichetophora obliterata. The sequence goes on along the minus strand of OY986435.1, from coordinate 155,855,533 downwards.
ACAGGCATTTGAAAAATTCTTCCAGTTTCGTGCAAACATTGTTTAAGTCAAATCATCGAAACACCCCTCTCATTTTTTTGGCGAAATTTATTTTTTCCAAGATGTTGTTTTAAATTTTTTTAGGAACAGTCAAGACTCAAATAAAATGTTTGTGAAAAAATTGCATTTTTGTAATTTACAAACTAAACTTTAACATACTTACTTACTTACTTAGTTGGCGCTACAACCGTATGTCGGTCTTGGCCTCATCTAAGAATTTGCGCCAGCCATTTCTGTCTTTCGCTTGCTGGCGCCAGTTGGAAATTCCAAGCTTCGTCAGGTTGTCCTCTACTTGGTCTTTCCAACGAAGATGCGGTCGTCCTCTTTTGCGTTGACCGCCGCTGGGTACCGAATCGAATGTTTTCTTCACTGGAGCATCGTCTTTCATGCGCTGAACATGACCAAGCCAGCGAAGCCGCTTGATTTTAATGCGCTTGACTATGTCGATGTCAGCGTACAGCTCATACAGTTCATCATTCCACCGTATTCGGTACTCGCCATTGACGCAGATTGGTCCGTAGATCTTACGAAGAATCCTTCTCTCGAATTCTCCTAAAGTCTTTTCATCTAAACTGCTCAGCGTCCAGGTTTGTGATGCTTAAAGTAGGACGGGCATGATGAGCGATTTATAGAGCGTGATTTTCGTTCGTCGAGAGAGGGCTCTGCTTCTCAATTACCTACTGAGCACAAAGTAACACCTGTTGGCAAGAGTTATTCTTCGCTTGATCTCAATGCTGATGTAGTTGGTTGAGTTAATGTTGGATCCCAGATAAAAGAAGTTCTTCACAACCTCGAATGAGGTATTGTCAACGGTAACGTGGGTTCCAAGACGGTGGGACTGTTTGTTTGTTGACACTAAGTATTTCGTCTTATCTGCATTCACTGCCAGACCCATTCGACTCGACTCCCTTTCTAATCTGGAAAAACTTTAACATGGATTTACCAAAAAACCATTCTTGTCATATATTCAGAACACAATAACTTGCGATCGACGACATAGCAAATCTAAAATTATTTCTGTCTCTTGTTATATATGAATATATTTAATTTACTTATGTATGTTGCAATGCTACTTAGATAATCTGGAACTTATGCTGATTATTATGTTACATATAACCCACTTGAAAAACTAAGCAGGTCTGCCAATGGAAGGAATGCGGAAGTTTATAATTGTAATGCTAAGTTTTGAAGTCTACTTTTTGAAATTTGAAAAACTTATTATGTGTGCCAATACAAGTATAATGTTTGCTAATGTAAGACTCCGGCTAATTTTAATGGACAACAACTTCAATATATTCATGATTGTTGTAATTCGCCGACACTTTGTGTTTTCGCAGAAGCGCTTTTGATAGCAACAATAGTGTTGTGTATATTATTTTAACATCATCATTTTTGAAATCTTGAGTAGTGGGTTCAAATCCCAGCAGAGACGTTATTATTTTTTTTTTTAATGAATTTTAGTTTTGTTTTGATTTTTTTTTTAGTTTGTTCTGTTTTTTTTAAAGATTTCGTTATGTTCTTTTGCAATAATTGCTTATAATAACAAAGCGAACTTGTTATTTTTCTTACTCTGTGCTCGTACGTTTATTTTTAATGAATCAAATTAAAAGACAATTAGTAAACAGCTGCAATGGTCGAATGGATAAGCACTTACACTCACGCGGCCGAGGTTCAAGTCTCCGTATAATGATAGTTTTTCGATTGCCGGCAACATTGGTTGGAAGTCAGCAGATATGCTCGCTCCATACCCGCTTGTATATTTTTTCCATAGGCATGTCCTAGGACGGTATGTCTGTCAAATGAACTGCCGTAGCAGCAATGCAGCATGCATCTCATGGTATGAATGCAGAATTAATACCTTTTGATGAATACAGCATTCATAAATGCCATGAGATGCATGCAGTTTTTAAACTTACAGTTTCAACATATTTTTTAACTTAAAAAACTCCGGCTTATGCAAAAAAAATTCGGAGACCGTAACGGTTACGATTTTTTTCCAAAAATTCAACAAATAATCGTCATTTTGTCGATTCTAAGTTGTCGTTTAACATGCATATTGATAGAATTTGTAAAAAAGCGTCTTCTTTGCTTGGTTTTATAAAACGGTTCCCACATAACAATGTGCATGTTGATCGAATAGAAGGAATTCAAAAACGTTTTGTTCGGTTTGCTCTGAGAGGCTTGAGTGGAACTGACACATTTAACCTTCCTCCATATAAGGATCGTTTAAAATTTTTAATAATGCAATCTTTAAGTGAGATACTTACACCAATTCATAACTAGTGTATTCGATTCTCTAGAACTTCTTTCCCTTATAAATTTTAACACTAACCGTAGAAGTAGTAGAAACTCTAACAACTTCATTTATTTACCATAAAGTAGAACAAATTATATGTTAACTGCTCCATTAAATCGCATGAGTACCTTTGTTAACAACTGTAACGTGTTTGATGTTAACTTGTCGAAAGGCCTACTCAAAAGTAGATTGAAAACTAATGTAGGATAAGATCTGTGTAAACGCATGGTTAGTTGTTATGTCTTGTGTTGTCCCTGAGCCAAACCCATATTATGGTCTGTAAATTTTTCTCTTTTTCGATTGTTTTGGACCACTTTTATCGATATCTTTGAGATATTTCAAAGATATTTGGGTTGGTTCTAACAATGATATAACGTGGAGAAAGTGTGAAAAACCACTTTTCACACTTAATTAAACTTATTAACTTGGGACGTAAAATTTTTCTTTGATTTAACTAAATTTTTTTCCCCAAACCATAAGTGATGTAATAAATTTTGATGCAAATACATATTATTCTAATATATATCCTTCTGATACATTTTTTTTTTAATTTTAGACCACTGAGAAACTTAAGACTTGCAGTACTATGAAACGTGTTGAGCCACATCAGAATTTTGAGGAAACAATACATCGGGTAAAAATCAAAGTTTTTTAAACAAATTTTGCTTAATTAAAACCTTTAGATTTCTGGTTTTTAGAAAATAAACTTAAATAAAATGTATTTAAAAAAATGTTTCGTAAATTAAAGTTAGGAACTTTATTGTTTTAATAGATGTAACTTTTTTGAGGGAGGTACATTTTTTTAACTCCAATAGCTATGTAATAAAGATCAGTTTTTAAAATAGTTTCCCTAAAATAATGTTTTTATACAATTACGTACGAACTGTTAACCTGAAAAGTTCTACAAAACGAATATTTTATGTGTATATTATTTATGATGTTTACTTTTAGAATTTTTTCAATTATCACATTTTTTTATTTAAACGCTAGTTAAAGACGCAGAAAGCAGCTCGGAAAAAAGCCGCCAGTCACGACAAAGGAATTCATGATCGGAACAAAGACGTCACGCATACCGTTGTTAACGAAATGCCACTGAACAACTATACTAAACATCCGTAGGGGAATAAATTAACACATAAACACAGCCAGACACACACACATACAAAAATAACAAATATACTTATACAATAAAGTTACATATGTTGATTTACAGAATGGTGAAATAATGCGACTGTCCCAAAAGCAACAGCAGAGAATGGAAGATCATAAAACAAACGAGTGTTGCACAAGTTGATATCAACAATAATTGTAGCAGCGTAACAAGAACAATAACAACGAAAGAACACTAATTAAAAGAAAAGCAATTCAAGCGAAATATGAACACGTTCCAGCAAGGATTTGAATGAAATGTAGGTTGAACCATTTAAATAAAATCTTATTTATAGTTGAATCGTAATTATATTTGAGTTAAGTCAGAGTTTAAGCCACATTCTTACGAAATTTCCACCTAATCCTATTATTATACAGTCACACAGATAAATATACGTACCCCCCTCAAATTCTCATTTCTGACCAAAGTTTAAACTTCCTTAAAAAAAAAATTACAGGAATTTTTTTTGCAAAAAACTTGAATAAAAGTTATTGGAAAATAGTTGGTTGTAAGTCATTTACTATTCAAATTTGTATAACATCATTTTTTGCAACATAGAAAAGTATACATACGAGAGTTTCATTTAACTGTTATTTAAAGAGGAACCGATCGCATGATGAATGTATATTTTTTTAAATGGACATTATGACTTCTAGCCTTATATAAACCACTTTCTGATCAAGTGCTAATTAGTTTTTTTGCAAATGGGTCCAAAGTTAAGGAAATATGTTTTGACGTGCGTGAACTAATTACTAAGCATAAAAAATGGAAAATCTTTACGGGAAATTGCAAATATAGTTGGACGTCCAAAGTCGAGTGTACAAACAGTGATTAAAAATTATAATAATACCAAATCACTGAAAAACAAACCCAGATGCTGTCACCCTCCAAAAATTGACACACGTGTAAAAAGTCATATACTAACTTAAATCCGAAAAAAATAGAAAAAAAAACAGCAATTGACATATCTAAAGATATGGAAAATGCCAAAATTGTTACTGTACACTCGGAAACAATGCGAAGTGTATTAAGGAAAAGTGGATTTCATAGCCGCATTCCACAAAAAAACCGTTTATTAGTGCTAATAATATGAAAAAAGGTATTAACTTTGCAAAGCTGAATTTTGATATAGATGAAACGTTTTCGAAGAACGTTGTGTTCAGCGATGAGAGCAAATTAAAGCTATTCGAATGTGATTGTGCAAGGAGAAGGTATGGCATAACAAGTTCGAGGCGCTCCTTCCGAAAAAAGTAAAACCGACAATAAAGCATGGAGGAGGATCGGAATTGGTATGGGGTAGCATGTCGGCAACTGGGGTAGGAAACTTAGTGTTTATTGACGTAACCATGGATCGATTCATATATTTGAGCCTACTCCAACAAAGTTTGATGGAATTGGTGCTTAAAATGGGTCTTACGGAAAGCTGATACTTCCAACAAGACAACGACACCAAGCACATAGCGGTTGTTGTTAAGGAGTGGTTGCTGTACAATGTACCAAAGCAGCTTCATTCTCCTCCCCAGTCGCCGGACTTGAACCCCATCGAAAATTTGTGGAATGTTCGAAAAAGGACAATAAAAAACAAACATGATCTTAAAAATGCACTTATGAAAGAATGGTTGAAAATTACAACGCAAACAACAACAAAACTAGTATTTTCGATGAAAAACAGATTGAGCGCAGTTTTAGAGAGCAATGGCGGACCAACAGAGTACTAAATTTTTCTTTATTTTTGTTTCCATTAAACATTTTGTAAGAAGTATACTTTTCTGTGTTGCGAAAAATGAAAATCTGTGTTTTTTTTTAATAAATCGTTTGTTTCTGAACTTTTTACTTATCGTTTTAATTTATTTTATAATTTAAGTACAGATTTATCCTATATAATTTTTTTGTAAGGAAAGCTTATACTTTGGTCAGAAAAAAATTTTTGAGGGGGGTACGTATATACCTGTGTGACTGTATATTACATATATCAATAGCTAAGGTACCCGTAGCTAAGGGTTATTTTTGGGACTCAAACCCCTTTTAGGGTTCGAAGTTAAAATAAGTAATACAAATACGACTAATAGACAGAAAAATTTTATTTATGAAAAACAAATTATGAAAATATATTAAAATTAAATATATTAAATTTTTTTCCTAAATGACCTTGTTATTTATTGTGTTGATTTTATATGATTTAAATACAAATTCTAAATGTTTCATAGTTTAAATCATACTTGATTTCAAATACAAATTCTAGTTGTATTAATCAAACAACTAGAATTTTTATTTAAAATCAAGTATGATTTAAACTTTCAAACATTTAGAATTTGTATTTAAATCATATAAAATCAACAATTAAATATATTTTAAAATATACTGTTATGTTATGGTAAACCAATGTTCACTACTTCTAATACAAAATATACAAAAAATGTTTGAAAATTAATGATTTGTTAAGATAGGAAAAATTAAATTTTGTTTATAAAAACCACAATATGTATTTTATACTTTTAAAAGAAGAAATTTAAATATAAATTCTCTTTATATTTTCTTTACAGGTTCTTGGCTCAGTAGAATATTTATTTTGCATAAATAAATTTAGCATAACAGCAACAAAATTTAAAAAATGACTTAAGAGTCACAATGAAAAAAATAGCAGTTCTTATGAGTTAATAATATTAAGTAAAACTTCTTAAAAAAGTTAAATTTTTCTAAAAATTGAAAAATATTAAATTAGCTTAAATATTCTATTCTTATTACAAAAATAGTAAGGAATTATCTTCGAATGAGACTAAGTTAAAATACCCCAACAGCCGTGTTTAAGTGTCTTCTTAGTTTTAAATGTGGTGGGGGAAGTGGGGTAATGTGTACCGTGGGGTGCTGTGTAACACGGCGATTTCTCTTACTAAATGGTGAAATATTAGTAAAGAAGCGATCTGCTTCTTTTGACAGCGTCTAGTTTTAAGTAAGTATTGGAAGTGTGCAGACATACATTTCATAACAGTTCTTAAAGAGCGTGAAACATTTTTGTCAAAAAATATTTTTTTAAATGAACAAAGAATAGCGTTTCGGATAAATTTTCATTGCATTTTAATAGTGAGTAGATGTTTAATGTGCTTTTGTTTAATATCTTTGAGTATCACAAATATTTTGCACTTTTTCACATAATAGTAAAGTACCATCAATAACAAAAAATGCATTTTATTGGGGTGATGAGTAACACTTGAAAATTCGTTAATCGCAGTAAATTTGGAAAAAAAACGCTTTAAAACGAATTTTTTCGCAGTAGTTTTTTGTTTTATTATTTATTTGCAATCTTGTACGTACATTTTACACTAATAACCAGGTCTCGGATTTTGATGACCTAAAAAACTGCAAAAAATGACAAAAATGACATAAAAAACGCAAACAATTGCATAAAAAATAAACAAAAACTTTTGCCTTAAAAAGAAAACATTAATTAATTAAAATTTATTTTATACTAACATATCCTGAGTTTTTATCTAACACTTGTTTCATTTTTCTACATACGCTTTCGTCAATTTCACCACGCGCGGAGGGGTTTTTTTATCGAAGTCTATAAACAAAGCTACTCCTTTGTCGAGAGGTAACGTTTTTGATTGAATGGTTCTAATGTTAAAAGAATATGTTTAAAAATGTGCATTTTGACATTTTTTAATAGGAAAAAACAAGAAAGAAATATTTAAAAATTACACTACAATTACCTAAAAATCCGACAAATGCTCCAAAAATTAAAAAGTCAAAAAATAACAATTAAATAACATAAAAATCTCTAAAACTGATCAAAATATTCCCTAAATCTAGTAAAAATGAGCTTAAAACTAAAAACAATGAAAAATGACAAACAATGTCCTACAAACTTTTCATATTTGGAATTTAGGAAACATAAATGGACGTTTTAAGCAGGAAATGTCTTAGAAGCAGCAGAAAAAAGATGACATGTCATCGAAATCCTAGCCCTACTAATAACATAGTAAACACACAAATATATACATCTAAACTACTTATTATATATTTGCATATTACAGAAACATATTTCTTACTGATTCAAAATACATTTTCTGTAGACAAATGCAATGACGGTCTTTAAAAGCAAATCCATTCTTCATTTGGTCACAAAACTTATGTAAAACAATTTAAAATAATTTTTTTATTGCAATGACAGCTTCATCTGACAGATTACTTTCTTCTGTTTCAACGCTAAGACAACAGTAAATAGATGTAATGAGCCCCTGAAACTACATTCTTACAATCAACATCAATGCTTACATATTCCAAAAATATCACAAAAATAACTATAAAAATGTTTGAACATTAAATTTTGCTCAAAAGCGCAGTGATCTAGTACTAAAGTCTAGTCTACTACGCAGTAAAGTCCGAACACTGGAAACACATCTTTGACATAAGTATTCTACCGAATATTCGGCTTCGGTATAATCGGCAGATTTTTTAAGATTTGGGTTCGGCAGAAAATTCAGCCGGGGTTGCCACACAGGAAAAAAATTTTCTACCAAAATACCTAAAAAATTTACTAATACGAAAAAAAAATTACCGAATTTTTCTTTTATATAAAAGTAAATAATATACCCTCACTTCCTTTAATAACAAAATATATACAAAATATATATACAAAATAATAACAAAAATTGTTCTACTCTCAATATTGGCTACAAAGATAACAACAATAACTGCTTGGAATAAATGCTCATTGAGTGTACTTACCAACAACAACCAAAAATCTCCAAATTAAATCTAGTTAATTATATTAGATGCAGTACGAAATTTAAAGTCTCCGGTAAAACAAGTTAACGTTGAATGTTAAAATTTTTTAATCAAGTGTGTTTAGGTTATTTACACAAAAATGGGATAAGAAAAAATTTTAACTTTGTTGGAACAGGAGAAAATAAATTTCTACCGTAGTGAAGGGCTTTCAAACCATGCCATTGCAAAAATAATTGGTCGGTGTTCCAGAGCAATTAACCGTTATTTGAAGAATCCTGATTCTCATATGGAAAAAATAGAAAATTAAAAGGTAGAACTTCTGAAGTATTGACATCAAGAGACAAGCGGAAAATCATCGCCATAGCATCGAACTCTACACTTATCTTACCCAAAATAACCCTTGAAGTTTATGTTCAAGCTGATGTTTCAACAGTTCGTCAGGTGATTCGAACGGGATCAATACTTTTTCTACTATATCAGGAAAAAAAAAGTTTATTTAAGCCGTCAGGGTGGCATAATGGTTTGGGGAGCGATTACTTATTATGGCGCCTTTGAATTGGTGTTTGTCGGCATAAAAAAGATAGCAAACTTCTACAAATGTATCCTGGAATCAGCATTTCCCAAGCTTTCTGACATTTTTGGACCTTTATCATGGATTTTGAAGCAGGATAACGCACCTATACATACTGCAAAAATTGTAAAAGCATTCATTACAAGCCAAAATATACTATTATTAGGTAGGCCGCCGTATTCGCCAGATCTCAATATTATTGAAAACGCTTGGGGCTGGCTTTCAAGAAAAGTGTATGAAGGTGGAAAGCATTATAATGACAAGCAGTCACTGACAGCTGCAATTAAAAAAGAGTGGGCAGAGATATCCCTTGATTACTTAAAGTCTTTGTACGAGTCAATTGAAAACCGTATTTTTTAAGTAATTGCAGAAAATGGGGGCAGTACTCACTATTAAATATTGTAAAATAAATATATAAAAATGAAAATGTAAAAAAATGGGTTTTAAATCCTTTTTCCTTTTTTTATACTGCATCTAATCTAATGAACTAGTTTTAATTGCATGTTTTTGATATCTGTTTGAACACTTATTAGTAGGTACTGTTATACTAAAGAGAGTGGAGATTTTTGGTTGTTATTGGTAAGTACACTCAATGAGCATATATTTGAAGCAGTTTTTGTTGTTATTTTTTTAATCAGTATTGAGAGCAGAGCATTTTTGTTATTAAAGCAAGTGCGTCTAGCCAAGTGGAAGGAGTGTATGTATTTTTTAATTTTTAAAAAACATAATATCTATTAAACATTTAATGTATAAAAAAAAACGTAAGTAAACATATGTAATACGATAAAAACACATATAAATATTAAAATCACATTTTTATTATACAGTCGAACTTCCCTATAATGAATTCGAAAGGGACCAGAAAATAACTTCATTATATAGAAACAGAAGTTATGATATTTTTTCCACTTTTCTTTTAAAGAATCTAGTTCTATTTGAGTTTGGATTACAGGTCTAGATTTTTCTTCCTCACAAAACCTTGTAATACATTTAGAAAATTAAAAACGTTAGTCGGTACGTTACTCCTCATCTCAACAAAGCTTCAAAGTATGTCAATTGATGAAGAAATTCGTCTCAATGTAGGTAACGTAGCATCCGTAACGTAGCCAATTCGTCACAGTAATTATTAGGTAATAGGATTATAATATGAAGATGAGTATGAACATAAATTATAAAATAAATGCCTGGGATAGCCTGAACTCCACAACTTTTCAGAATTTCGTTCCCTGAACACATTCAACTGCTGACAAAATTGATAGTGATGGCACTTTCTTCTTTTTATTTTTCTGTAGTTATTTTCAACTTTTGGGCGTCCCCTTATAATGTTTTAATTTTTCTCTCCACACAGTAAATATGCGTAACAGAAAATGGTTTGAAAAACTCATTATATGGGAAAATTACTGTATGGAAAATCATTATAAGGTGATCTAAATACACTTAAAGTAGAACAAAAAAGCTTTGTTTTTTAAATCAACTCATAGTTGGAAGAACTTCATTGTATAGGAGTTTACTATAAGGTAGTTCGACTGCATCAAGTTTAAATATATGAATTTGCCTTTCAAACCGAATAAAAATTTAATAATTATTTTTTTTAATTAGCTTAAAAGTATGTGTCGCCTTGTATTAAAATAAAGAGGAATTTATTGAATATTATAAAGTTTAAATAAATTAATTAAAATAAAAGTTTAATCCAAAAATCGTTCCTTTTTTACACACATATAATGAGGCTTCTTTTTTACTTCGCCAAATTTTGTACATATCATACTGCTATTCATGGTTCTAAAATGTAACAAAATTAAAAACAAAATCAATGCTAACTTCAATGTTAGAGAGCCTTAGAAGCTTCCATTGAGTGACAACATATTCAGTATCACCATCTATTAAATAAAAATTTGAGTTCAATTGTTGTATATAAATTTCCGATTTTGACAATATAGTACTTCGAGTTAAAATTGATACTTTTTTTATATCGTCTCTGCAAAATTCTTAAAGACAACTTTATTTTTTCGGAATAATTTATTTTTAGCTAAAAAACTTTGTCACTCATGAAGCATATGTATGAAATAGGGCTTCTTAGTTCAAATTTGAAAAAATGAACTGCTGCTCTTTTCTGGCTTAGAAGCTATTGGGGCCCAAAGTTTAAAAAATGGTCTCGAAAAATTTGCTATTTTTTTATTTGTATACAAAACTAAGTTTGGGTGTTGAAAGAAAGGCTATGATATTACCTATTTAATAAAATATTAACTTTGAAATAAGTTTATTTTCTTAATTTAATTTTGGACTTTCAGCTTAATACATCAAAACTTCGCGTGATTTTTTTTATGTTTTTTTGTTTTTTTATGTTTAGATTTATATAATTTTTAAAATATTTGTCATTTGAACCTAATCTGTTGTTTTTTTTTTTAAGAAACGCCAAAGTATTATTCTTAATACTGGTATAATTAAAGAGTGGAAATGGAGAAGTGAATACTTCTCTAATTGAATGGAATTCAATATTAATTATTTACTCAAAATTTTGCTTGTACAAAAAAAATTTACCAAAACGATAAAGAATTTACCATTTTACCAAGTCAAAAATTTTCTTCCAAAAATGATAATATTTTACCAAATGGCAACCCTGTTGATTACCCAAGCGTAACGTGAGGAGGCGCAGCAGGATAGCGTAGTGCGACGTTGCCTCGAAGATAAACGATTACCGAAATCGTAGTCTACATTTCAACGTAGCGCAGGCGCCGATTTGTACCCCGCAGAAAGTTTGTTATAAAGGCACTCGTTTTTTCTAGCAGGCTAATTAACTTCTCCTCTTCAATAAAAGACTGCATCCTTTCATAGAAGTAAAAAAAATGTTCGCTTGTCTCCCAGCTGCCGAACTGTCAAAAATCGTAACATGGCGTGGAAATCTATTTTCGACAGACTTCTACGCTGAATCCTTGTACACATTTTTCATCAAACAAATCTTAACTTGGCAGGTGGCAATGTTGCTCTACGTTTCTTTTCGCTTGGGTAATCAAGCCTTTGGACATTGTCGAATCCAATCATGGTAGGAAGTCAATGAAAAGCGGTAATCTAACAACGCAACATAAAAATTTACAGTTGCAGGAGATGGAAAAAGCATTAAATGTAAAAAACCAAACAAACAACAAAGAAAGCTGATAGTGTTCGGTCGCGAAACCGAAGCTCTTCGTCGTCATTCGAAGATTATCGCGGTTTGTGCATGATTTGGTACGTTTTTTTGCCAAAACCATGGCAGAATAATGAGGTAGAGTAAGTAGCTTTGACAGGACCTATTGTTAATGTTAAAATCATAAAATATAGTGTTGCCATATCACAAATTAAAATCAAAAGAAAAGTCCATACTTTTTCTAAGCATTTCTGATGAAATCCTTTATTAAAAACACTTAAAAACGGGGAAGTATAGGTTTTTGATGGGCTGGAGTTTATAGCAGGTTATATCATTAAAAAAATTAAGGACATGGGTCGACCAAGTGTCGCATGGAAAATTAAAAAGCCATCGAAAAAATTTAAAAAAAAAGAGATGGAGGTAGTTTTTGCAAACTTTAATAATTATGAAATTGAGAAATGTCCTAATTTAAAAAAGTTTGATTAATGTTGCAGTTACACGTTCAAGATTTTGCTTTCAACTTGATCACACATACTACTTATCAAAAGTCATTTGAATTGCCAGCTATCACGTAAACTGTATGCAACTTGATAGTCAATTTTATTTTCAAGATGTCGTCGTTGTCAAATAAAATTTTTTTTCATTTTTAATAGAAGAAAAACTTATAACTTCCATTGTAGCGCCGTCTGGCGGATGCCTTAGAATTTTTGAATTTTTCTATTGTATTTCAAATGCATAAAAATAGATTTTTAAAAATTAAAAATAAAAAAAAAAATAACAACTTTTTTCATTTCAAATACAGAAAAACAAAAAACTTCCATTGAAGCGCCCTCTATCGGAATATCATTTGTATGAGAAAGTATTTTTTTCGACTTCGAATCTTAAACAAATTTTCCGGCAGCTCGATTATGACTTCAGACCAATGGTTTCTTGGGCAAAGTTTCTTACAACTGAATGTAGATGTTGTTTTTGCTATACTCTTTGTCGTCAAAATATTTTACCCGGCCTAATATATATTAGAGTATATCGACTTGTATGTGAAAAATCTGACCCCCAATTCCGGTGCCAAAATTATATAGTATATAAAAGTCCTTTCGATTGGTATACTTTTTTTTGGTCTGAACCATTTTTGGCATCCCCCGAAATGCATTTTTGTGCATTTTTAAGCAACTTTTGTACTGAAGACCAACTTATTATTGATTTAAAAAGAAATTAAAGCTTATCAATCAATTCCTTACATATAAAAACACAGAACTGCAAGTTTCCATCCATTTGACATATGCTTTATTGATATTTTACGGTTTTTTTTACAAAGTGAATCTACTTGTTATTTTATTTTTATAAAACTTTCTTTTTTTTTATATGAAAGCATTTTAACACTTCAAGGTTTATTTTCGTTTAATGCGAAATTAAAGTTAACAAAATTAAAATAATTAATTTTTTAGATCCTTTAAAAGACTAAAAATGTCTATTTGTTTCGAATTTAATCCTTTTCGAACGGTCCTTCAACATAAAAAATATTATTCCTTTTCTTTGTTCTGCATAAGTTACAGCCAATAACGCCTCCGAGAAAAACTTAAAAACCTCACAGTTTTTGAATGTGGCAAGGTACCTGTCGAATTTCAACATCGTCTATCATGTAACCAGAAACGGTTAAGTTGTCAATGGTTTCATTCGGTAACAAACCAGTGTACGGTGGTTTCCCAAAATAAACCCCAATTTCTAAGTTTAAATAAATTTAAAAGTATTCAAAAACTTACATATAAAAACAAAAATATAATTTAAATAAAATAACTAGTAGATTCACTTTGAAAAAAGTCGTACCATCTCGTTAGAGCATATGTCAAATGGCATGAAAATTTGCAGTTCTATGTTTTTATATGTAAGGAATTGATTAATATGCTTGGATTTCTTTTTAAATCAATTATAAGTCGGTCACCAGCATTAAAAATGCTTAAAAATGCAGAAAATTGCATTTCGGGGGACGCCAAAATTGATTCAGACCAAAAAAATTTATACCAATCGAAAGGATTTTATATACTATTTAATTTTGATACCGGAGTTGAGGGTCAGATTTTCGATACACTCTAATATATATACTTTTCAATACCTGCCACTCCTCCTTTTGTGAGTTACAGACGGAGTTACAATGTTAATATACCCCTTACGTAGTACACTGGTGGTACAGTGTCGTAGCTACAGGGGATTAAAGGGGATCTGTACACCTTTACCCACGAAATTGAACTATTTTTTAATTTTAAAAATATGCAATTAAACTTTTTACATAAATTGATCGAATAAAAATATATTTTGCTTGCACTACGCATTTATAATTGTTTTTTTTTTAACCCTAATGTGCCGAAAAAACATCACTGCTACCAAGCAAAACTAGAAGTTTAGTAGTAACACCATTTTAAGATTGTATTTAATTCTAATTAAATATTAGATAGAAGCCCTTCTAGTCCATAGAATACACAAATTTTCATAAATTATCAATATAAAACTGTGGGATAGCTTTTAATTTTAAACTAAAAATTTCATTTAACTATATTAAAAACAAAGAAGCAGCAAGTTTACATCCCTGGGTATTGCTACTTTAGATGTTTTTAAGAGGCTTTTAATTTTATTAATTAGCTGAAATCCACCGCTTTGCTGCCACGACCCCGTTTTCAAACGCCCATCAAATATAATCTTGCTTATATAAATTGTGATCGAATACTGAATTCCGTGACTCGCTTTAACTCAAAAGCTATTCAATTTCTCAAATCTGGGTTGTATGGGAGTTACCATAGTTATACAGCATTCTTACTAATTTGTGGGCGATAAAAGTGGGCGCAGATATGATATTTGCATCGAAAGACCGAACTTTGGTTTTCATGTCGTTCTTTTCTCAATCTTAAGTAACGATGTTTTATGAAAAAGTCGGTGCACTAAAAAGTTCTCCAATTTTCAAGATAAGTGATTGTATTTGGTGTCAAAATAATAGAAATTTTCTAAGATTAAATTGGTTAATATTTTTTACAATAAAGTTTTTTAAAATAATAAAATTTACGTTAGTTAAAAAAAGGCGTAAGAGGCGAGGTCAAAACAAAGTATGCAAAAATAAAATCTATGATGCATAAAATATGTGTACGAAGTTTGAGGGAAATCCGTCGAGCCGTTTAAACTTGCATTATTTTCATATTTGTACTACAGTGCCCTCTGCCGTTAAGGATAGTTCAAAATAGATAGAGTTGAAAGATTTATTGTACCACGCTCAAAGGGTCGTAAGCATAGTGCGACCACGCTTATTCTTAGTACAGCTGCCGCAAGTAACTACATGAGCTGAATTACTAAATTTTAGCCTTATTCGACCAAAACTGTCTGAAATAAAGAATTGTCATTCATTTGTGGGCAGTAAAAAGGGGCGTGTAAGCCCATTTTGATTACAGCTGCCAACAGGAACTATACAAACTTAATTACCAAATTTTAGTGTGATACGACAAATATATCCCTCTTAAATATATAATTTTTGCCTACAGTGGGCGTGAATAGTAGGCGTGGCAAATCGCATATATCCTAGCACAATTCAGTTAAAATCACAAATTGTTTTGTAGCATTATTGTCTAAATTGCTTCAGTAGTTCTCGTGTGATTGCGGAACATCCGTACGTGTCACAAAGGCTTTAATATAATAGTACAGATGCACAACTCGGGAATTGCAATAGTTTCTGAAAAGTGGGCGAAGTTATAGTTCGAGCATGCCCATTTTTAACTGAGTTTCCGAGAGGAACCATACAAAATTACAAAACTTTCGTCCAATACAGCAAAATTCGTCTCAAATATAGCATTTCAATTGTTTTGTGGGCGGTAATAGGGGGTGTGACAACTTTCGTTTTTTTATTATTTGACATATAAACCTTGATAACAGATGTAGTCAATTTAGTGGTCTAAGGTGTTACTGTTCTTGAGATCTTAAAAGACACTGCACAAACGATTTTGTGTGAAAAGAAAAAGTAGGCGTGGCAACATTTATGTATATAGTGACCACCACTTGGTCTCATAGCACATATACACCAAGTTTCATTATAAAACATGCACAACTCAAGAATTATAATGATTTCTGAAAAGTGGGCTTACTTATAGTTCGAATACTCCCATTTTTTGTTGAGTTTCCGAGAGTAATCATACAAACTAAATAACAACATTTTAGTCCAATACAACCAAATTCCTCTGAAATATAGCGTTGTTATAATTTTGTAGGCGGTAATAGAGGGTGTGGCATATTTATTTATATATTATTTGAGATATGGGCCATGGCAACAAATATTGTAAATCTGATGTCCTTAGGTGTTACAGTTCCTGAGATCTTAACGGACACCAACCCGCACGAACGATTTGTATGGGAGTATATGGGAAAATTTTTAAAATCCAATATCTCCGGAACCAATACACTGATTTCGTGCAAACTTCACATAAGCAATCTAAAAATATGTAAAATATACAAATTTTTTTTTGTGCAATGTGCAGACGGTCATTTGTATTATTCATAAAGTCGTACGTAGGCTGAAAAGAACAAACAGCTTTGTGGAATATATAAAAAAGTACGAAGTTTTTTTTTGGGTGTATAACTATACTTTGAACGAAAATTATTGCAATGGAGAAAGATGAGAAGACAAAATTTTTATGAATTGCGCGGCGTTTTGAATGGATCTGAAAACGGGAGGTAACGAGTTCCAAAGACGAGTTGCGAATATGTTGAATTGCCTTTCGGAAGTTAAGCAAAAATGACGAAATTGTGTAAGTGAATTTGGCCGATTAGAACGTGAAACAGTAATACGGTTTTGCAAGTAAGACGGTTCTGTAGTGTATAGCACCTTATATAGCAGAAATAAAGTTCGAAATTTAAGTATGTTTTCTTAAGTCATGTTGCACATTTTAACTGCATATTGAGAAACATGATCTGAACTTTTTAAACCAAAAATGTATCGAGCTATATTGTTAAATGCTACCCTGAGTTTTTGTTTACTAAGAGAGTCGCAGTTGGCAAAGATTTCACATCCATAAAGAAGGGTGAGGAGAATGTAAGCTATTGCAACGAGAAATCTTATTTTAAGTGGTGTAAAAGTCTGTGAAACCTTCAATACCCTAAGCATACTACACATTTTGCCGACTGTACTTCCAATATGTATGTTCCAAGTCAAATATACTTTCCAAAGAATACTTCATGGTTTTCAGTTGTATAAATATGTATATTTTTAAAACAAAATTTAAAATTTTATATATTATCCCCTTTGGAAAATTCTAACTCCCCCCCTTGCTGGGGGGACTATAAAAATTGCATTATTTCAACGATTGGATTAAAAATTAATCCAAGATTTTTTACTGTGTAGGATTATTTATTTCATTGTTTTTTATTTTTAAAAAGCATTTTCCGATTTTCCCCACTTTAAGGCTTAAAATTATTATCAAGCTTATCATGCATGTGTGGTTTTCAGCCACGTCTGATTGTCTGCCCATGCGTCTAGCTGCGAAACTAACCCAAAATTCTGTGAAAATGGTCAGACATTTGTAGCAACAATTCGTGCGACACCAACAACAACTGGCCAACCAACGACTATATGTCGATCGCAATGATATAGGATGTTGTTTGTCTGCCATTCGTCCGATTAGCTAGTGAATGAATCAGAATCTGTTCGGCATTGCTTGCCAAAATATTTCCGCTCAAATGGCGACTACATCCGGTTGCTGCTGTTACTGCCGCTGCTGCATGTTGCAATTCTGGCTGGCATATGCCACCACATACTAAATGCTAGTTGTATCTGCCAGAAGTTTTTGCAAATTTGCTGATGCAACCTCTTTTGTGGTGGGGACTTTAGTCAGTGTTGCTGTGCAGTAGATTGTCGCAGTGCCTGCAAATTGTCAGTTGGTCGGTCAGTCGGTTTTAATGGACGCAGTGCGTGTTCACGCAGCTGTAGAAAAGTTTGAATTTTAATTGTTGCTTTTATTATTGTTGTTTTATATGCTTTTTTGAAGTTGGTGTTGAAGTTGGTGTTAGTTGATAGGCTATTTGGCATTGTTAGAATTATTTTTCAAATAGGATTAGAATTTGAGCTTAGTTTTATTTGCATAGCAATGAATTCAACTGTTCTGAAACACTTAAATCATTTTCTTTTTACCCCACTCTTTCACTCTACTCTAATTTACACAATAGTTATTTATGCTATTATAACACATCTATAAAATTGTACAATTTGTACGCAGAGCACTATTTTGTTATAACATCTATCATTTTTGAACGGCTTCATATTTTTCAGCCTTTCTTCTGGTTTCACTTCTTTTATTGTGTTGCTTTTAAAATAAATCCATTTTCATTTCACTACGTTTTTTATGTGCAGGCTTTTACCCGTAGAGGTTATGTCTTCTGAGACCCTTAATGAAATTTTCTGGAGATTAGGGAGTTTTCAGAAAAAAGGTAAAAAAATACACATACGGATAGGAAAAATTTCTCGGAAAATTTCAATATAAAATCGCGATGACAAGAACCACCCTGAATTGAGTTTTACACATAATTTTTTATATTTTTATTTCGATTTTTACCAAAAAATTCAAATTTGAAACCACTGTAAAAAATAATTGTTGGGTAATGGACCAAGAAGCGATTCAAGCTTTTTTTACTGATGTCAAATGCTATCGTTTGAGATTGGTTTGGCTTACCTCCTAGACAACCACCCTCAATTTGTTGCACAGTGTTATTTAAAGAAGAAGCAATATTAAAATTACACAACAACAACAACAAATATTTAAGACATTTTTTTTAATAAAAAAGAAATACTAAATGTGAGAGCCTCAAATTTTTGTTCACGCACTAGTTTCATAGTTAAAAAGTATGTTCTCAATTCTCTGTTGAACATAAGTTGGGCTGGAGTTACCCCTGTATTGACATGCTCAGAATATCTATAAACCAGTAAGAATCTACTTAATGCACTATTAAAATGTGTCACTTCTGTTTGGTGCAAGCTTCTTTTCAATGCATGATTAAGAGTTTTTACCGAATTTTCTGTTTGGCCAATAGTGGTAGGATGCCCCACCGGAGTTTTGACATGTTCGATTCCATTCGTTTTCAAAAAATATTAAAATTCTTTAGACACAAAAGCCAAGCCATTATCCGAAACCAAGGTTTTTGCAAAGCCAAAACGAGAAAATATATCATTTAATAACAAAATTGTCGCCCTGCTGGTGGTATTTCTCCCCACGTCAACGCAATCCACCCATTTACTACACGGAGATAATTATTTTGCTTGAATCAAGCAAATGTTTTGCATAAAAGTAAGTCAGCAAAACTTTGCTCAATAACGGTATGATTTTAGAAAAAGATTGCTAAATTGAAATCACTCTTCATGTGTTAAGGAAAAAGCAAAATTTTGATTAAATTCAAGCAAAACTTTGATAAGTTATTATAAAACATAAAATCAAATTTCTGCTTAATTCAAGCAAATATTTGCTAAGTTATTATAAGCTCAAATAGCAAATTTTTACTAAATTCAAGCAAATTTCTTCTAAACACACGAGCACACGTTTATTCTAAATCAAGACAATTAGGCGACGATTGATTAACAACTGTGATGGTCGAAAGGATAAGCCCATGCACTTACACTCACGCGGCCGAGGTTCGAATCTCCAGATGGCGGTAATTTTTCAATTTAATTTTATGTTAATAATTATTTCACTTCAAAAATATGGTAGATTTCAGCAAAGAGTAATCAAAATTTGCTATTCCAATTTATAATAACTTAGTAAATATTTGCTTGAAGTAAGTAGACATTTTGCAGTTTACAATAACTTAGCAAAATGTTGCTTGAATTTAATCAAAAAATTGCTTAGTTCTTATAAACTAGAATAGCAAAATTTTGATTAGGATTTGCTGAAATCTAGCATAATTTTGAAATGGCTGTGAATCAAGCGCAAGCTTTGCTTAACCACAATAAAAAGTTAGCAAACAGTTTTCTCCGTGTATAACTATCCACCACTAATAAGCACCAATGCTTTATAAAATGTCCAAAGAAATCTATATGTATCCTAGCCCAGGGCCGATCAGACCACTCCCAACTGCTGCTAACTGCTGCTTGGAAGGATTAGCTCGAGGCATTAAACATGCATTACAACTTTTTACCATGTCATCTAAATCTTTGTTCTGAAGCGGCCAACAACAACATTCATGTGCCATGGATTCAGAACAACGATTCTACACACCCAGAACAAAAAACTCTGGGATTCTTCTGACAACTCTTTCTTTCGAAAGAAATATAGCCTTAACACCTGCTCGACACATTTTTTTGGCCATCCCGACTTGACATATTTACAAACCTCCGACAAAACCGTATCATTTTTAGTTTCTTTTTTATTTACTTCCAAGTTATTACTACGTTTAATTACTCCAAGCACGTGACTCGCCTCATTTACGTAGTTAATCTGAACATAACTCGGCAAAAAACGCTTCACTTCCATTAGGATATCTTGGAAAGTAATCCGCTATAATAGTTTCTGATTTAATATGTTGTATATTGAAATTATAACCACATAAGGTGAGTGCTATTCGCTGTAATATATTTGCAGCCCTAACCGGAATTTCTTTTTTGGGTTCAAAATATGGTGCAATGGCTTATTAATCGCTTATTAAAAGTAATGGTGGAATTTTTTAACCCAAAAAAAAAATCGACACAGCTTCATATATATATACAAACATAAAATCTAATAAACTGACCATTTCAGCGCTTGGAAGGACTTCGACCTAGCTTCTATTGATCAAATGTGTTGTGCTTGTTATTAAATGTTTGATCACAAATGACCGAGAACTGGACCTACGTGTCTTATGCCGACTCCGAACGGCTTATGTTCTCAAGATGCTTTACATGGCAATTTTTACTCTCTGAGGTTTGCCATTGTCTGCAGAGAGGTGACGACTGAACAGAAAAATTAATTCAATTGAAAAAACTTTCTGTCTGAGCTGGAATTGAACCCGGGCTACCGGTTCTTTATCTTAGGGGCCACGCACTTTACCCACTAGGACACAGTCGCCACATTCCTCATTCTGTTCTTAAATTTGTGACAAAACAGCTGTCATGCCAACGGGACTGGCATCGACAGTAAGCTTAGTTTTAAACTTGGTATGATAATAAGCTCGACACGTTTCTGCTCTTAGATCATCCTTCAATTTGTCTACAGCCCTAGTGCATTTTTCCGATCAGACACACTTTTGGTCTGCTTTGCTAAAGCAGACTTGCTAAGTCATACAATGGAGCCCCCACAATTGACGCTCCTGGTGAAAACCTCCTATTAAAGTTCACAACTCCCACGAACGCTTGCAACTCCTTAACGTTCGAAGGATAAGGTATTTTATCAAATTCTTAAATCCAGCATTTTCTAATATTCGAAGTACCTTCTCTACTCTATCTATGTGCAATTTTCTATAAGGTGCAGTAATTTAGATGTCATCTTAGAACGCCTCACCGCCTTTTAAATACATAATTTTCTGAAATATAGACAAGCCAAAGCTAGCCTGTAAATGAGACGTATATACTGAAATAAGCCTTTACTCGTTGAATTGGTGGTTAATCTCCTATCTGCTTTATCTTATTCAATTTGCTAGTAGGCCATCGACAAATCTAATTTTACAGCCTTTAATATTCATTGTACAAAGAAAAAATATATGCTCAAATATCAGTTAGAGTACGAATAAAACGAATATTTATTTTTGGGTTTTGTCACTTCTTTAATAAATTCACAAAATAGCAAAATCTAAAAAAAAGAAATTCATACATTCATATGAGAAAAGTTACACACAAGCTGCTTTAGTAGCTGCTTAGCTATTGTTATGGTTGTTGATTTGGTTCGTAATCGTGTCGTTTGTTATTGTGATGCTGGTATTGTTGTTGTTGTTATTAATATGTAGTATGTAAAATGTACCTACATAAACATATACACATCAGTTGCTTTTGTTTTTGTCGTTTATTATTGAGTTTGTTTACTTTCAGCAAGATAAATACAAAAGAGAATACAGATGCGTGTAGCTACAGAGCTAGTTTGTATTACTACTATGCGTACGAACAAGGGGTCCGCAGAATTTGTTGTAGGGGGGAGGGGAAAGGCACAAAGGATTATAAAATGTACATAAAGAAAATGTAACCAATATAATTCTATTTTCTATTTTCTGCATGCGGCATGAAGAAATGTTCCATGCAAGGACATCAACTGACTTATTTCTTTTTTCAACATACATCAGTTCTAGCAGCATGCAAGTTACTAAAATCCAGTTTGGAGACATATCTATTATACGAACTATTAAAAAATTTTTTTTTTTTTTAATTCAAAACTTATGAATAAATATATAAAGAGGTACATGTAT
The DNA here is from genome assembly GCA_963920525.1 of Dichetophora obliterata. NCBI lineage: Eukaryota > Metazoa > Arthropoda > Insecta > Diptera > Sciomyzidae > Dichetophora > Dichetophora obliterata. The sequence goes on along the minus strand of OY986435.1, from coordinate 155,833,245 downwards.
AGATGGGTTTTGGGCTCCATTCATTTTCTAAACATATTCCAGAACCTCTCTGCAAGGCTTGATTCTGAATCCTGTAATGTAATATAAGCACGTGACGCGAAAAATCCACAAAATTCTCAAAATAGGTGGACGCCTGTTAAAAAACCTGAATTTGAAGAAGTATAAAATAAATGTTTCAAATCGAGTTTCCTATTTAAATTATAGTCATAAAAAAACTTTTGACCATAAGATGTTCTAATGTAACAGCGATTTCTTAAGAATTTGCAATCAGATTTTTTTAAAAAATTAGTGCTTGATAAAATTATCCTACTTTATTTCCTAATATTTTTGTTCGCTTTTGAAATAGAAGCTTTGCCCTCGGCTAGATCACTGCAATTTTCTCAAATTTGAATGCTGCAAGGTTGTAAGCAATTTTATTAAGTTTAAGAAAAATTAAAAAATTATAAAAATTGGACAGAAAAACGATTTTTTTAAGGCGACTTTGGAAACATAGTATACAGTCGCTATACGCACCTCTCTAGCGCGACTGGGCGAGCCTTTATATGCAGGCCTTGCCTCTAGTTGAGTTACCGCTAGAGCTTTGATCTGACTTGGCCGGATTCTGAGCTCAGCAGCAACCACACTGCTACATTCCGGATTCTGAGGAGATCCGGACTCTTTGTTTTTTATTATTTTTCTTTATATTTTCCATACTTTGTATCCATGATTAGCGGAGAAGTGGATGTCCGTCTTTGCAGAGATTAGCATGCACAGATAAGGTTGTATACATCCGAAGGTTGCCAGGTAGTCCGAAAAACTGGACTAGTTTTTTAAATGGGCCTCCAGCCTGGACAACTTGTGGACAATTTGTTGTGTTCACATACCTGGAGTAAGATTTTTTGAGAAATATTTTAACCCTCTAGCGTCAGGCGAGCCGAACGATATTTTAATCTAGGGCGACAAACATTTGATTAAAAAATAAAATTAATTCCACCAACTTTCTAAAATAAAAACTTAATAATAAATATTTTTTATTTTGTATATAAATCAAAACATAAATAACACCGTACCAAAATTAACGGATAAAAATTAAACACACGAAGTAAACAATATAAACTAGTAAACGTGAAGTAAACGTGAAACTAGAGACAAAAGATAGTATGTAAAACTGAGTTCTCTTTTTTCTCTAGAATGTCAGGATTTTGTTAAGAGGCTAAAAAAAAGAATTCTTAAAAAAATTTATTAAAATACTTGAAACTTTCAAAACAATATGGGTATCAAATGAAAGAGGACAATCTTTTTATCAGAAAACCGAAGTGACAATACGTAGCCAATTATGTGATTTTTTGACAATTTGTTTATTTTACTTCTGACAACCAAACATAAATATTTTCTTTATTATTTTAACCAAATTCGAGAGTAACACCAGGCATTTCAGTTTATTTCCAACCACAGTTTTGATTGAAAGAAAAATGTTGGATTTTACTATAGTGGCATTAGTAATTTTTAGATAAATTTATCGGTGGTAGTGAAATTGAACAAAAGTTGTTGATTTTTACTTACACAAGAGTAGCAATTTTACAATAGCACTACAAAAATTATAGTAACTTTAAATAACGGTCGTTTAATTTTCGAGAATATCAGTATTAAAGCTTTAATGATACTAGATATTTTGTTTAAAACATTTAACAAAAACTTTTTGACGTGTAGTTAGTTGTCTGCTTCATATCGTACTTGAACTAGAGCTCAAAATTCTCAAAATCTTAAATTTTTTTGTTTTTAATTCATGTTTTTTACTAGTAAGTATTACTTTAGCAGAACTAACAGGATTCAAGAAGGTTCTTTAACCCTCCGTTACTAACGCTATTCGGAGTGACGTCATTACTAAACTGGGTGTAATCCACCCATAAAATTTAATTCATGAATTTGTAAAAAAGAACACTAAAACAGTAAAACGATTATGCTTTTATTAATTTCGTATATTTTATTATTCTATTAAACATAAAATTTGTCCAGTTTAGTTAATATTTCATTTTAATAAAAATAAATCAAAATAACGTTAGTTAGAGAACTAAAAAAATTATCATAATGGTTTGAATAATTTCACATTCCGAGGTCAAATTATTTGCCACGTTCTTCAAAAAGGCCAATTTGAAAAGCTAAAAGATGTATAAAAAACAATTATCTAAAAAATTTTTTTTTGCAATGAAAATTTTTCATAATAATGGCCTCTAATTATTCGTTATGATTGAAACATTAGTCTCCCATGGCACAGCAGCGCAAGCAGCGTAGATAAGCTGCTAGCACATAGAACAAATGTTGATTATGCAAAACTTTGTCACATAGTCACAACAAAACAATCAAAGGAATTCTTGGTCAAAGAATTATACAATTTCACATTTGTTTTGCCAAATCGTCAAATGCATTGAAGAATACGCTGAAATCAAAATTAAATAGAACTTCTATGTTTATCTATATAGAGATGCATTTCTGTTTTTATCTGAGCATTGCCATGTTGTGCATAGTCAGATACACGCAAATCCCTTTAAACAGATTTCTATGTTACACTTGTTAAGCCATGTCTAATTGGGCCATAACAAAAGTAATTGAATGATGCAATAATTGCATATTATGACATAAACCCTGTTCAAATTTTTTGTCAAATGGCTAGTCAAATACAATAGAACAATATTTAATGTTCCTTTAAAATTACAACGAGAAATTCGACCATTTTCACTGGTTAACTAGATCTAAATTCACAGTGTTGAGAAAGATGAGATGAACTCTTGCACGTCCGCATTCTTAAAATGTTTTTCTATTGCTTTACATAACGTGATGATGTTTAAGCTGTTTAAGTCGAGCAAAGGTTTTAATCTTTAATTTGAATTTCCTGTGTTGCTCGGGAGAGTTTTTGAGAAACAAATCACACGTTTATAGTAAATAATATAACATGATTACTAACGAGGCTGTAAAACACCCAGACACTTTTTGAAATGAGTAATTTTTATAATTTGGTTTTAGAAACTGTAATAAATCTTCTTTTAAAATATAGCAAAATATACAAAAAGAGTACATTTGATATAATGTTCGCACCATTAAACTATCAGTAAATTCTTTCCATATTTCATAACTTATGGGTGTAGTCTACCCTGCGTTAGTAACGGAGGGTTAAAGATGTAGTCTGGTGTTCGACTTGAAAAATTTTTTTTTTATTTTTTCCGAAAATAAACATTGTTTTTATTACTGTAAAAGTATTAGACCAAACATCCAAATATTAACCAAGTTGCAGCAAATAGTCGAAAGCACCTTATAATTGCGCGCTGTATGTTGTTAAAAATTTAAAAGCGTTTTTCTCGAAACAACGTTTTCACGGCTGTTTAAAAAAACTATCAAGCTGACCAGGCTGAAATTTTAATACTTTATTCTCGCCAATGGCTCTCGCAGGTAGTATAGTTATTTCTTTTTTTAAATTCTTTTATATTTTAATGTGTATTTTTATGTAAAAAAAGCTACGGTTTTTGAAAATGTATTTTTAGAAGTCCTACATTTCGTTATTTTTTAGCCTACAGAGCAATAATTTACTTAAATTTTTTTGTTTCAGATGATAATTTCAAGTTCCGTAATCAAGCGGCCCACCAATAAATCTTTATTTTTGGTGTCCTTTTTGAATGTAAAAAAATTAAAACATATCGTAAAATATAAATAAATATTTTTTTATTAGTTAAAGGTGTAAATAAAAAAAAATTGAAGTGATTGTATTTTATTTTTTTATAAATAAAAATTCCCGAAATAAACCTTGAAAATTAGGTCGTAACACCAGGCTACATCCTTAAAAACCATATAAGTTTTGATTCGAAATAACTTGAGGTTTTATATTTCGTTAATGTACTTTGTACTTGTAATAAGCCCACATGCCAATCTCGTAGTTAAATTTCGAAACTTTGTTATATGTTATATTCAATATCGCGATACTTTGTGTTAGTTACATCCTTTTAGCTGGCTGAAAATAATTTAACAGTTAAATTTTGAAGCATTTCGTAAGAGACTGTAACTCAAAAGAGATTAGAATATAACTGAATGCAATATCAGTTCTAGTCAGCATTTAATACTCGTTATAATATTCTCACACAAGTGCAATTAATTAACGAGTTGCCGCAAACATCTTAAATACTCATTTGTCGGTCATTAATATTTGATGTCGCATGAAAGCTTGGCCGTTTCTTTGCCACTAATGTGCCATCAAACTTCCAAAGCACCCACCCACCATTTACATAGCATCCACCAACATCGGCGGAAAAACAGAATTGCAGACTTGATTTACACCCCCACCAAAAACAACAACTTGCTCTACTTTACTTGGTCTACATACGTTCCGACCACAGTTGGAACCAAAAACTGCAAATATTCCAACTGCAGATAGTTAAACTTTGTCGCCAAAGTCGGAACATTGCAGTGCTGCCAAAGTTGAAGGAAAAATAAGCCTACACACATTAAATATGTTAAAGTGTCATGTTTGCTCAACCGCAAATACATTAGAGTTAAATTCGGGAAAAGTTTGCAGGACCTTCCAAAACAACGAGTGAATTTGGACCGTAAGCTATGCTATTCGAGGATGACAATTCGCGTGCGTTCTAACTGCAATTAGCTGGGCTCAAATCTAGATATAATTTGGATTTTGCTTAATTGGCATCCAAGCGTGTACTTTTCTGTGTGTTTTGGTGTACGTGACCTATATCCAGAACAGTACAATATGGTATTAAGGGAGGTTTTAAATAAACAATTTTTTGAAAAAAATTGATTTTGTTTGTAAAACTATTCAAGAATATGTAAAAAAAATTCAAAACAATACCACTTATGATACAAATTCTAAAATGCTTCAAACCCGGGGCGCCATAGTAACTCTAACTTACCAGAGTAACATTAAATGCGTTTTTCTCGAATCAAACTTTTCAAAACGGGACCGCACTACAAACACAACAAACTAATTGACCGATTTCAATATTTTTTTAAAATTATTTATAATGTAATTTCACACATCATTTACTAAAATTAGCGTTTTTGGATAATTTGCCTAGTTTTTACACGAAACAATATAGTCAAAAATAAGGAAAATTTTTGGTTTTTTTTCTACGCTTCATACACGAAGATATTTAAAAGCAAATCATGAAAACGTTGCCCTATCACGGTGTGATTTTAGAAAAAGATTGCTAAATTGAAATCACTCCTCATTTATTAAGGAGAAATCAAAATTTTGATTAAATTCAAGCAAAGCTTTGCTTAGCTATTTTAAACGGCACATTTATTTTTTATAAACTCAAATAGCAAATTTTTACTAAGTTCAAGCAAATTTATTCTAAACACACGAGCACACTTTTATTCTTAATGAAGACAATTAGGCGACGATTGGTTAACAACTGCGATGGTCGAATAGATAAGCCCATGCACTTACACTCAAGCGGCCGAGGTTCGAATCTCCAGATGGTGGTAGTTTTTAAATTTAATTTAATGTTAATAATTATTTCACTTCAAAAAAAATGCTAGTTTTCAGCAAAAATAATAACTTAGCAAATATTTGCTTGAATTAAGTAGCAATTTGCTGTTTATAATAACTAAGCAAAATTTTGCTTAAATTTACATATGTTATGGTTAAAAAAATTTTTTTTATTGAGTATTAAAAAGGTAATAAAATTAAAATTTTAATCTTTAAAAAAAGCATCTGAGGCCTTCGGCTATCTTGGACTGTTATTTATATAGGAACAAATAAAAAAAAATATAATTGTATTAAATATCATAATACATATTTAGTTTTAGTAAAAGCCTAATATCTATTGATGTTGGTCGATGAAACTGGCCGATGTGTCTGTATCTTATTTTGGAACATTCGTATACCAAATGACCAATGGATGTCGGCTCTGTGTAACAAAAAAGGCAAGGTGATGCTGCTTCGCGTGAAAAGTAGTGTTGGTATGTTAGCCTGGTGTTTCCTAATCTTAAGAGGGTGAAGACTATTGTTTTTTCCGGCTCATCTAATGTTCATAAGACGGTGTTGCTTGATTTGTTGATGGTCTTGTAGTAATGCGTATAGTATTCCCATTTGATTTTGTTCTGTTCTGAGATAACACTGCGTTACCAATGTCATTTTTGTTTTCTGAGGCGATAGTAATGTGTGGGGATTTTGTTGCAAGCTTGGCTGCATCATCCGCAAAAGTGTTTCTCGTTTTACCTTTATGCACTGGTAACTATAGGAGTTTTATACTAGACTTTTTTATAAGAATATCGCGAATTTGCAATATGGTTGAGTTTTTATTTTATTTTATATTTGATACTGACGGCATATAAGTTATTGTATAAGTTATTGATGGCGAATAAGGAGTCTTATGCATATTTTTTTTTTGATTTTTCAGCAAATTTGTGGCATAAAGAATGGCTTTAAATTGGGTAGTAAGAACTGAAGCGTACTATGGTAATGATCCGAGATTCAAAATGCAGTTAATTTCGTCGACAATGCTGAAAGCAGTTGATGTGGGTGTTTCAGACCCATTAGTGTATAACATTTTCCAGTTGCTGCACTGGTTACGTATTGCTGAAAACATTTAAATAAAAGTTTCAGAAATTGTTTAATTTTTTGAAAAATTGTGGAGGTCCAATATAGTGCTTGAGCCAAGGTTGAGTGTTGAATACTGTTTTGCTCTGCACAACACTGATGGTTTTTTAGGAGTATGTTTTTGTTTTAATATATTTTTAAGCACTTCATTTATTTGGGAGCTCTCTGAGTGCATTATTTTGAAAATGATTCTTCCAGTTAATTTCATGCAGCGATTTTTAATTTCTGGTAACTCGGATTCGGTTAGTATATTTATTAGTATATTTAGGTGTTGATCGAAACGCACCCAATGCAAGATGAACAGCAGCATGATTAAGGCTTTTGATTTTCTGTTAGTTTCTTTTCGAATTTGCGCCAAATAAAGGTAGGCCGTAATCGATTTTAGGGAGAATGATGTTTATTAGTGAATTGGTATTACATTCTAGTTTAATATTGCTTAGACAATTAATTATATTTAATCTATTGTTTAATGACTTACACAATAAATCTATATGCTTGTTGTTGAATACTAATCCTAATATTTTTAGAGATAATACATTTGTTATGTTTGTATTGTTCAAATTGATGGTAATATTATTAAAACTTAGTTTTTAAATTGAAATCACTCCTAACTTAGTTTTTACAAATATGTAGGTATTTTATTTTATCTAGAGATACTTTGTATCCACTATTATTACCCCAATTTGTGAGAATTGAGAACAGTTCAATTGTTTTATCGATAAACGTGGAAGAATCCTTGAATTGAGGATAAAGGATGAGGTGTTTAAAAAACTTTTGTTGCTCGATTAGTTTGCTAAGACTTTCAAAAGAAATTAATAATAGGATAAAAGACAAGAGGGATCCTTGTGGGATACCATTATCTAGAGGAAAAATATTGGAATAGGTATGGTTAACACTTACCCATATATTCCTATTTGAAAGGAAGTTTTTAACGTAATTAACGACTTTGCTTCCCAATTTCCATTGCAGAAGTCTATCTATAACAGAATGAAGACCAATTCTGTCAAAGGCCTTTCAACATATATCAACAAAACAGAAATACAGAAAGGCTCTTTGATGATAAAGCATCGAAAATGTCTTAGTCAAGGGTAAGGAGAGAATTCATAGTGCTTTTTCCAGCTTTATAGGCTGTTTCCTTAAATGGGAGCAGTTTTTGTTCAAACAAGTCTTTTAGCTACTTTTTTTCTAAAACTTTACTAAAGCATGTTAGCTAGGATAAAGGCCGATGCCCAGAAATGTTATTTTTAGCTTTGTTTGGTTTCGGAATTGGTACAATGGTGGCCAGCATCCACTGTTGTGGTAAAATATTTTTAGAACAAATTCTGTTGTAAATGTCGCAGAGTAGGTTTTTTGCACTATTAGGAAAGTTTTTTTAATAAAGGGTATGCTATTTATCGTGTCCTGGAGTTTTTCCTTTCAAAGTATTTAAACAATACCAGAGCTCTATTTAGGCTATGCAGTTTCAATTAAATTGGCATTGTTTGGGCATTGATAATCAATACAAATTATTTCCAAAAAGCTATTTTTTCCTACACAGTAAAAAATTTGAGGGTAAATTTTATCTTTTTTATAACATTTGTGTGGTATAAACTTTTTTTATTCCAAATATTTTATAAATTTTATATCACTTAATATTATAAAAATAATAAAACAAATATAATTTAAAAATTTTATATGGATATCATGTGTAAATCAAAATATATTCTGGTTCAAAAGTAAAAAATTCACCGAAATCGGGAAATTTAAAAATATAGTGGTTTCGATTGGTCTGACGAGAAAAATGGCCTAGAAAACTTTATAAGACTTGATGGTATAAATTTTAAAACATTTTTGGTTTGGACACCAAATAGTATAAAATTTATCCTCATATTTTTTACTGTGTACAAATTATGATCCTTTGATTTGTTTGTAAAAGGTTCAGCGAGAAGAGCACTTGCTCACTAATGCTACAGCTATCTGATGTTTTAATGTATTTAACAGTGATAATAGTATTAGTATTTGAAAGTGAACTAACTTTTTCCTAAAGCAGCTTAGAAGGGTTTATATCTTTTGTGTATTTGGTGAAAGAATTTCTTTTAGATGTCTTTATTTCTCTTTTGAATAAGGCATTGGCTTTTTTTAAATTTCTTTTAAGGATTTTCCAGCATGTCTGTTTTTCTTTTTGAAGGGAAGCTAAAAGATAATTCCACTAACAAACTTGTCTTTGGTGTGTTTTGTTAGTTGTTAGGGATGTCAGTGGCAAAAATACATCGATTCCTTTGATTCGATGCATCGAAATGTAAGGACTGTATCGAAAAGAAAATACACACTTTCAATCCAATATTTCTCGCAGTGTAGATATTTGACTGCAATGCGGCAAGCACCATAAGAAAGTATAATCAATTCTACTTTCATTGTTCCTTCTTTCTCCCCTATTTTAATTTTAGTTTTTGCGATGCCTCGAATCGAAGAGCACGTGCTTTAGAGAATTGTGCACAGTTAATGCACTGAAAAATAAATTTCTCACAGAAAGCTAGCCAAAAGGTATAAAGCTAGTGTAAATAGTGTCAAAAATAATATAATGAAGTCTCACAGATCTGCCAAAAAGTGGAAGAAAAAATGTCCAAGAGCTCCGAAACTCGATTTTAAATTACTAACTTTAATAAATAAAAATAATTCAATGTTTGTGTGAGATTTGGAAAAAAAGCTAGAACCAGTGATACCATGATCCAAAAAGTGAAACAAAGATATATCTTTAGAACGTGTAAAAAACAAAAAGTACCCAAAAAAAGTGAAAGACAAGTGAAAGTGGAGAAAAGAAGGATTCGGAAATTATACGACCGTTTGCTTCGAGATAATGTTTAGTGCATTGTTATGGGCGATGAAACCTTCATAAAAATGAACTCAGGAACATTACCAGGTGCCCAATTTTACAGAAAACAGAAAGGTGGTACTGCTGACTAATCAATTTTAATAGTTAGAATAGAAAAATTTGGCGCAAAAGTCCTCATAATGACACTAGATCAGCAGAAATTTACAAAAAGGAGTGTGTTACCATTATATAAAACCATAATGTGACAACAATATTTTGGCCAAAATTAAGCCACTGCACAATACGCCCGTTCTATATTGAATTTGCTAAAAGAAAACCACATCAATTATGTTGCAAAAGAGGAGAACCCACCTACCGCTCCAGAACATCGTTCGATAGAGAAGTATTGGGCTATTGTCAAACGGATCTAAAAAAAGGATGGTCGAGTTACCGTTGACACCGAAGTGTTTAAAAAAAATTGTCTTAATTCAAGCAGTGCCGTTGCAAAAGAAGCTGTGCAAAATTTAGTAAAGGGTATTAAACAAAAAAGTATTGAGGGGACTGCCGATCGAAGCGAAAACATGTATGTAAAATATTAGTATTCCCTGGAAGACTTTGTCCTGCTACGGACCGCCTTACTGCTATATAAGAATTTTCATACTAATCGGTAAAAAATTTTATATTTTCACCCCCTCAACCTTTGATTATTTCTTTCAAAATGTTTTTTATTTAGATAGCATTTTTATTTTATAAATACACCAAACTATATAATTACATTTAAATTGAATACTGTTCATATAAAAATAAAATACAGGGAGCACTATCGAATGAAAAATATTCCTCAAAAAGTGTTTATAATTTTTTCTTTCAATGTATATGTAGAGCTGTAGCTAAAATAAAATACATTTACTTTTTTTTTATATATGATATTTTGTTTGATTGGTCTTGAAGTCTCTTTTAATGCCTGCATTTGAGATCTTGCTACAAGGAAAACAGAAAACATAGCAATCAAAGTGCAGTTTAGTTTCTGCCCCCGATTCGGTTTATCCGTATATCCGGTTCATCATTAATGCACATTATTTTCATCATCTATCACTTCATTATGTTTTAAATTATGGGTTTTAATATAAAAAACAAAGTAAAACATAAACAAAAATATAAATTAAACTTATTGAAATAATTAATATACACTTAAAATACATTATAATACACACATACATAAAATTAGTATTTACATACATTTCATTGAATTTCATTTACATTATTTTCACTGTTAGGGTCATTAATCATTGCATTATATTTTTAAAAAAGATACTATAGGCTTATGGCAGCTAAAATAAGAAACAAAAAATTTTGGACGATGCAGTCCCATTCATGATAAAATTATTATTAGGTAGCCTTGATATCTACTTATTTTCTCACGAGCTGCAATTTCAAACAAAAGAAAACATTACAAAGTGCTTGTATCACACACATTGGCAGTTTTCAGCGGAGTTAATAGTTGGCAACTGCTTTTTTTTAAATTTGAAAAAATTCTTCTGAATGCGGCCAATGTGTGTGACAAACGTTCTCTATTTTGTTTTTTTTTTTGCTTGACATTCGATGGTCGAAACACGAAATGTTACCCCTACCTATTACTTATTATACCATGTCCCATGTCCCAGTCAGAGAATATGCTGGCGAAATTTAAAAAACTACAAATGTTTTTATGTTGGTCATGAAACTCAAATACACGCTCTTGGATATTGGCTACCAGGCGCTCACCAAATGCAGCAAGCATGTCAAAATTAAACAAGGTAGTGTTAGGGCGGAGAGCCGGTGACCGAAACTGTCAAAACGAAGTTAACATTTCATACAAAATCTGCAACCAATGAAAATGCAATATGAAAGCAAGAATTGGCAAATATATCAAAATGGATGAGTTTGACAGTTATGGTCACTTAGAAAGAGAACACATTCAGCCCTAACACTACCTTGTCTAATTCTACAATGGCAGCAAGCAACCATCAATAAGTTTATCTGCTGGCAAATCGTTCCTTCATAAAGAAATCATGAAGAATATTTACTGTTTTTCTGTCAATGGATATGTAGATCTATCTGTAAAAATCTTAAAAACTTACAGAAAGACACGAATTTAACAAAATTTGTTTTCATTACAATCCACCGTCAGCTGTTTTTGACAAGAGCGGGGAAACATAATTTTATCATTTTTAAAGAGAGAAGTGTCAAACTCACTAACACCCTAGAACAATATAAAGAAGATCACGCCTTAAGTGCGTAGAATTGGCAATCTACTGCGCAGGTCTACGTCATAAGTGAAAATACATCCAAACAAAAATATCACATAAACAACAAACGAAACTAAGCAAATGAATCTGATTGGCTAATTGGGAAATAAAAGAAATACACACAAAGAAACAGTCAAACTGCTCTCAAAATAAATCGAACAACATAGTTATTTTTTTGTGAAGGGGTCAACACGGAAGTTAACACCCCAATAAGATATAAAATCTTTATCAAAGATAGTAATGAAAAATATTAAAAATTTTTCTGTACAGCGTTGTTTTTTGATTTAAAAATATTTCTTTTAAAAAACCAAGATGAAGAGATTTTTGAATCGAATACCCCTATTAAAAATTTTTTACTACGTTTTTTTCAGTCAATTTGACTCTCTTTTCTCTTGCACTTCTGACGTCACATGCACGTGCTCACAAAGAGAGCGGAAATGCGCAAGGCGGAATCTTGAATATATATTTCTTGACTAACACCTCTATTTCTCACACCATGGGCCAGTCAAACAAAAACCAAATATCAAAAATTTTAAATTTATTATATTTCAGCCTACACCTAGCTCTACATATACATTGAAAAAACAGTAACATTCAATAGCTGCATTCCCGTGGTCATTGATCTAGAGCGCGGCTCTATTTTATTTACAAAATAAAAACACAAATTAAAATCAGCTCGATTTCTAGCTCTATTTCTGATCTTAAAATGTTGCCAAGTTTCAAGCATTTTTTATCAAAACGAACATAGTTGGCAAATCTAAATAACTATTCATTTTCCTATTTTGACGTTTCAGCGCTCAATGGGCGTTTTGGTATTGTTATTATTGTTATTGTTCTTAAAACAGCTGTCTCAAGACTGATGAAAAATTGATATAAAGTTGAACTAACGTTGTTTTACTGAGATTTGATCTCTTCTAGTGCCACGGGAATGCAGCTAATGTTTCGCAGCGGAGCAAAGGGAGAGGAAAGAATGATGCGTCAGCAGAGGAACTTATTGATGGTTGCTTGCTTATGCTTTCTAAGTTTCCTATCTTGTTATCTTTGCTGTCTGTATTGCTGACGAGAGTTACTCGGAAAAAGATTATGACGCAAACCAAAGATTTACCCTCTACAAAAATCGTTCAACGTGCCTAAAGAAGTTTTCACTTCAAAAATTCGGTCTGTATTAAAGTAATCAGTCTATAATAAATTGGGCTTTAGCCGTATAAAAAGACAAAATTTTTTCAATTTTTGTTTTTTATTTGTTATTTTCCGATATTTCGGCTCACGTTGTGGGCCTTGATCAGGGCTAAAAATTAAATACACGTAACATTAATACATTTACACAAAAGTATCACAAAAGACTTTTACCATGAAAGTTAAACACAAGTTGTTTTCTTTAAACCATTTGGATATTTATTATAAACACTAATAAAAGTTGTCGATAGAAAAATGAAGACATTTAATTTAAACTATATATACATCTTATTAAGCCGCGTCGAACAGATATTTGCCACCTTCATCGTCCAGTACGTAATTGTTTTTGTTGTATATGTCAGACTTTTTAAATTTTTCCGTAAACCCAGGAACATAAGTGATACCTTCTTGGTTCAGTTGCTTGTTCGTTATTTATTTGCTTAATGTTGTTATTCTTGAATGTTTTTATCAGTCACGTAACGGTATGTGGGGGAAGTCATTGGACTCAAGAATTTCTCTGATTCTTGAAATGTTGTTTTTGTGAAAAATGTCGTCGCTGATTTTAAAAACTCTCTCAATGAAGTTTTTCGCGGTGTTAAAAATTGTTTTTTTGGGGTGCTTGGAATAAAAATTAATTAATCTACCCGATGCCGTAGGTTTCTAGAACCAGTTCGTTTTCAATACGTTGTTCTTTTTGATGACAACGGCGTCCAAATATGGTAACCTGCAGTCTTGTTCCTCTTCTAGCGTAAATTGTATGTAGTTGGTACACTTATTCAGTGTGTTTAATGTATTGCCTATTTGTTCCGAAACGTAATCAACGTAAATAGTCTATTTTAAAAGATTAAATGAAAATTAAATGGAAATAAATTTTATTAAAAAAAAAGTTTGAAGTGAAAAAAAAAAATAAAAACAATTGCATTACATGCAAAACTATGTGTGCATTTTCTTTTCGAAACAGTCCTTACATCGATATTTTTCGATACATCGGAGGGCATACATCGATGCATCGATTTGAATAGAATTTTTAAGATATTATGCAACTAAATATGTTATTAGCAAAATTGTACAAAATTTAAAATTAATTACTATAACTGATCGAGTAATGTTTCTAATGGGCTATTGAATCAGGTTAAAAACTTATTCGTAAAACCATAAACCATAAAACATATCTTAATTTTTAGGATTTTCAGAAAAACTCTTGATTGCAGGTCTGTCGTCCATTTCATTCGATATTATGTTTTTCCTATATAACTTAAAACGTAATTAAATTTTATATGAAGTAAATGTGGGTATGATCATAAAAGGGGATTATTAAAAAAATCAAAATTACTGAACAAATTGCTTCATTTTATTTTTTTTTTATTATCATTTTAGTCTATGAACATTGGTTCTTACAGACTTTAAAAAATAATACAATAACTATACTGGATTATACACAAGATATTAGTTAATAACATTCAAAAGAAAATTAATTTAGAGATATTTATAAAATAAAAAATTGCAATAATAATTATTTAGAGAATACTTTAGCGACTCCTTCGAATTCTCAAAATCTATATCGCAATATTGCATACAATTGTTAAACTCAAGCACAGCTCTAAACATAGATGAGTTTATGGCACAGTTGGTTCTGCACATTCCTAAATAAAACACGTCAAAGTGCCGTAGGGCTTTAAGAGGAACGTTAAAATTTATTAATTCTAGTAAATTAGGTCAGTCAACCGTACCCACTACAATATCAAATATGAACGTTAGAGATAGAATTATTCTTCTGTTCCGAAGACTTTTTAGTTCAATAAGATTGCTCCGTTCATTATATGACGGCATTGGAAAACGAGGAATTTAGGCTCTAGTGACAAACCGTGTGAAAGCTTTTTGTATTCGTTCAAGCCGTAATGTGTGAGTCGCATAGAAAAGATTCCAAACCAAGGAGGCATATTCTAGCTTTGATCGAACTATAGAAGTGTAGAGACTTTTCAAAGTAAGAGGGTCATTAAAATTTGAACCATTGCGTCGAACTAATGCAAGTAATGAATATGCTTTAGGAATTATGTAGTTAAGATGCCTTATGAAAGTAAATCTAGAGTCGAAAAATACCCCAAGATCTTTGATTTCACTTACAAATTTCAAAGGTGAACCATTCAAGGGGTACGATGTTTTTAAGGGATACAAAGACTTCGTATAAGTAGCAAAAATACATTTTTCATAGTTTAGATATAGATTATTTTGAGAACTCCAAGTGGTAATACTATTTAAATCAGCTTGCAGTAACGATGAATCGGACAAAGTATTAATTTTTTTGAAAATTTTTAAATCACCTGCATATAACAGACATTGGGCATTTTTTATTTTTAATGCTATATCATTTATAAAAATACTTCTCTGTGGAACCCCGGCTGAAGCAGCAAATGGCCATGAAATTTTATTTTCAATACGAACATGGCTTATTCTATCATTCAAATATGATCGTAACCATTGCAGTAAGCTGGAATAAAAACCAAGCTAAGCTAACTTTTTTATTAAATTATCATGTGAACTTTATCAAAGGCTTTAGAAAAGTCTGTGTAAAGCTGAATTACAATATTCGGTAAATAAACTGAGGTTTGACACAGTTGATCGACCTGATACGAAACCGTGCTGGTTTTTGTGAAACTTAATCCGGTTGAATAATATTATATAGAGTAAGATAAGTCGTTTTAGACGTTTCTTATGTGTCCAATTAAGTTTGACGTATTTTCGGCACTCTTTATATTCTTTCTGCACAAATTACAATTCAAGCTGTTTTCGCTGCATTTCTCAAAAAACCGTCAAACCAGACTTTTTGGAGCCATATTAATTTTTTGGTTAAACTCACTTCTCTCTTATTTTTTTTCACAATTGAAAAACTGTAATGGTGGCTCAATATACTAGAGATGTCAGTTTTTAAAAAAACATCGATGCATCAATGCTTTATATATTTTTTTATATAAAACTTAGCTATAATGGGGGTATTTACTTCAATGCTGAAGTTTCAGAAGTCGGAAATTTCCGACGAGTTCAAGTGAGCGACCCATTTGTAATATTTCGTGTTTTACACATAAAGGGTGTTTTTTATAGAGTGATACAAGTTTAAATTATAAAAAAACATAGTAATACATTTTTAATATCAGTAAAAAGAAATTTATTGGATAATTTATTGGATATTGCCACGGCAAACGCGTAGAAGGCGCAATCTGGAAAACGAATTTTCACAAACTTTTCGCAGCATTTGCGGCCGTATCTCGCTGAAAATTCTTCAAATGTTGATTTCCAGGTGTTCAATTGTTTGTGGTTTATCGACGTAGACAAGTGACTTTACATAATCCCAATGAAAATAATCCAATGGGGTTAAATCACACGATCTTGGGGGCCAATTAATTGGGCCATTTCGTGAAATTATTTTTTCGTCAAAAGTTTCCTTGAGTAAATTAATTGAGGCGCCCGCTGTGTGGCATGTGGCTCCGTCCTGTTGGAACCACGTATCAGTAAGATTCATGCCAGCTAATTGAGGTACGAAAAAACTTCGAATCATGTTCCTATACCGTTCACCAATAACAGTAACATTCTGACCATCATCGTTTTTGAAGACATATGGGCCAATGACTCCGCCAGCCCGTAAAGCGCACCAAACAGTAATTTTCTGTGGATGTAACGGTGTTTCGACAAAAGCTTGCGGATTCTTTTCACTCCAAATATGACAATTCTGTTTATTTACGTACCCATTCAACCAAAAATGGGCTTCATCGGAAAATAAAATTTTCCATGGAAATTCAAAATCAATATCAATTTGTGCTTCAGCCCATTCGCCGAATTGGCGGCGCATACGATGGTCGTTTGGCTTTGATTCCTGCACAAGTTGAATCTTGACAGGTTTTAAACCAAGATATTTTCGTAAAATCTTCCATAAAGCGGAAGGACACAACCCCAGTTGCTGAGAACGGCGACGAATTGATTGATTAGGATCATCTTCAATGCTTTCCTGTACAGCGGCTCCAGATTCTTCAGTGCGCACTGTTCGACGTCTCACGGGATGCACATTAACAGTAACAGTAAATGTGGTCCGAAAACGATCTATTGTTCTTCGAATTAACAGCTCTGAAGGACGATTATGTACGCCATAACATGGACGAAGTGCACGATAAGTTTGACGAACAGAACCGTTATTTTGATTAAAAATTTCCACAATTCGCACGCGTTGCTCTGGTACAAGTCAATTCATTATAAAATGTCAAATCAAACTTAACAAAAAGCAACTGTCAGCTGTAAAATGGGTGGTCAAATAAAATAGTGATGCTAATTTATAGTTGTATCACTCTATAAAAAACACCCTTTACATCTGTCAAACTTAAAATTGCCATTGCTTCATTTCGTTAATGCGCCTGCTACTAAAACAAATAATTTTGTTCATATTTTGTAAAACACAGATTAATACACAGAAATATAAAACGACTGCCACTCATCTAAAATAGAATTAATCATAATTTTGTTCTTGCTCGCAGACATTCAAGAGAATTATCGGCTGATATCAAGTTAAAACGGATATAAATCACGCCGAAAAATTATTGTTTCATAGCTTAGCCAACTTTCATCTATTTTCATACAATGAAATACTAATTTCGCTTTTTTTTCAAATTTAATGAATTGCAATCTTTAATTACTTATTTAGTCCAAAAAAGTTATATTTTACTATATATAAAGCTGTCATAAAATTATAACAGCTTTCACTCAAATTAAAGTAAAAATATAATGATTTAGAATATGAGAGGTACTAAATTACAACTTTGGAAAGCATTGAATCATAACAATGTTTTTCTAACAATATTTTCGGTTTGAATTGATTTAATACACATTTTTTATAAATTTGCAAATTTTTTTGAGTCAAATTAGATGAAAACCAGAGAAGAAATTTTAAAATTTTTGTGTGAATACGTACAGCTTTGTATTGACTTAATACAAGTTTTTTAATAATTTATTAACATTTTGATGCAAATTAGGGAAAAAAACAGGCAAGAATTTTGAAACTTTTGGTTTGGATCTGTAACACTTTCGTTTAGGTAATAATTTAATACAACTCTCCTTTAAATTTACTTATTTTTTGTTTGGAATTAGAAAGAAATCAAGATAGGATTTTCAAAATTTTGGTTTGAATCTGTAAGCATTAGTACTAATGTAATACAATTTTTTTTTATTTACAAAATTTTTTGTTACTAATTAGCGTAAAATCTGGTAAAATTTTATTTAGGATCTGTATTGGTTTGTATTAATCTAATACGATTTCATTGTTTAATTTAATAAATTTTTGCTGCGAATTTAGTGAAATTTGTGTTAGTGTGATTTGTGTAAAATTTGTGTAAATTGTGAAAAAATTAAAGTTTTTTCTGTTCCACAAGATATTATATAGAATTGAAGTGCTTATCTATATCTTTTTTAATGACTTCAGTAACAATAAACCGAATACTATTTTCAAAAGCAGCTATGTGCATTACCTTAAAAAACATATCATTTTTGTAGAGGAAAAAATTACATTTATAAACACTCCTTTTGTGTTCAATTTGAGATAAGAAAATACATTTTTCACAACAATTTTGACTGAAACGCATATTAATATTATTTATGTGTTCAAGATTTGTAGGAATAACATTTCAAGTTTTAAATAAGTTATTAACATTTATGTTATTAAATTATGCGTAGAATATGCAAATTTGAGCATGCACTTTTAGGCTAAATAAATGGTAAATTTCGTCTGGACATGGTAGCTTTTGCATTTAACTTCATATCTTTGTTTTTGGATTCGAATCTCATGCACCAAAACAACCGCAATGGACCTGAATATCGTATTATAGTACCGCTTCAAAGTATCTCATAATAAAGTTATATACATTGAATGATGTTTCGAAATTAATTTTGCAATTTTGAGTATATCTGATTGACTAAATGAATATAGCAGAAGCTTATTGACAATAGTTTCTAAAATTTCGACATACTTCCATACTTTATTAGCTTTAAGAACTTTATGCCCAGTCATCAGAGACAAAAAGTGAAGCAAAGTGAATGTTTTCCTAGCACTTAAATGCAGACTCTTTTCGTTGCGTATTTGGATTTCACCATAATCAAAGTTCTCAATTTTATCGCTTAAATCATCTAAAAGAAAAAAGGCTCGTCTATAAAATATTTGATTGAATGAATTAACCATGGAGTTAATAGTTATCATTCAAACCGATCGGACGTGTGAAAAATAGCTCCGCTAGCTCTCTTACCATTGTTATACAAAAAATACAAAATAATAATAAAAAATCTTAACTCATTGCTTTGTGCAAATTTTGTGACCTATTATTACAAAAATACTAAAGTGCAATTCTGCAACTCCGACCAAAAACAATCTTTACACAAAACCCTAAAAATAAAATAAAATAAAAAAAAACAACAACAGCTGACCTACTAGAATCAAAGACCATAAAAAATAAAAATCAACAATAATATACCGGCATAAAGTAATTAACAGCAATTCGGCAAAATACATAACCAATATTGTAAACATTCGTGTGCCGACATACAATTAATAATAAAAAAAAAATCAATACATATCTCTGTTTCACTTCTTAATTCTTTCGCTTGCTGACCTACAATAATAAAAAAAAAAAAACATATCTCTGTTTAATTAATTAAGATTTTAATATGTCTTGTGGAAAAGATAATTGCACGACTGAGGACAAATGTTCGCCCAAAATCAATTGCAATGGGCTTTGTGCTAGATTTTTTCATTATAACTGTATTGGTTTATCTAAAAGAAGCCTAAACTACATACAAGAATATGCAACAAACTTTTTGTTTTTCTGTGACGAGTGCAGAGAAATTTCACCCTCTCATATAATGCTTGCAATAAAGTGCCTTAACGACTCTTTTGCTAGCTTGTTATCTGAAAACAAGCAATTTTTTAATAAGGCATCAAAACAATTTGCCAAATTTGATAGCTTGACTCAGATATCGGAAGACATTAGTGCCACTTTGGAGGCTTCGACTAATACCGTTAAAGATAATGTAACAAATATATTAAGAAACATTAAGCAATTAACGGAACTAGCAAATGACAATAAAAAAAACTCGTACATCGAGACCGCGATAAGTGATATAAAAAATGAAATTAATGGAAACTTTAATAAACTGAAAAAATCTGAATCATTGCAAGACATACGTCAAAGTATCAAATCACTACACAATGATTTAGACATTGCAATGCAATCAGCTTCTACTAAGCCTTTGCCTACACCTTATCAGCCAGATCCACTCACACAAAGTTTATACAACAAAGTCAATGACATAAGTGACGATTTGTACGCATTTCGAGCTGCGCTTGCCGAAATATCATATGCGGTCAGGTCTCTACCAAATGGAATGGAAATTATGCCTGAGTTGGTTTCTCCTCAAAAAACTTCTGTCATCAGTTCCGCACCAAACCATACTCAAAACCTGCCAGATTCCCCCCACCATGATGCATCTTCCATTTTTCAAGAAATCCTGGAAGCAACTACACTTTCTCCATCGGCTCTTTGTTTTTCTCCACCACCAGCCTCTCTCTTCGTTAATCCAAACGAACAACCAGCTGCTAATCCTGTCGCTAATCCTGCTAATCCTGTCGCTGAACCTCGCAAATTAATCCATCATTTCGGAACATCATGGACGTCATCCGAATGGGATAGCAGGATCAAAAAATTAGAGGACGTGAACGAAAGCTCTAAAACTACATTGTTTATTAAGGGCGTAGCAGTTAAAACTAGCGTATCCTGGATGCGTAATTACTTTGGAAAGAAATTTGGTATCGTAATTTCTAACTGCCAGAAGATGTCTTCCAATGCCAGGAAATTTTGCAGTTTTAAACTTAATATTTCAACAGAATATGCGTGGTTGTTCCTCAGCTCCTCTGGTGACAGTGTTATGCATGGCCAGTGGATATTTGCCAAATGGATGAATAAGCCTGGAGACAAGCCGTTGACACGTAGATCTAACAGCGAGAAGAACAGTTTTTCTTATTTTAATTCTAAAAACAAGTCTAATCATTATGCAAGTAAAACTACCAGTAAACTTAGGAATAATGCTAACTCTAATTTTAATTCTAACTCCTATTCTCCTTTCAACTCCAACTATAAATCTAATTCACACTCAAACTCTAACTCTACGTTAAATTTTAAGTCATGTAACGTCCCTAATTCTTATTCCAATTCTAACTCTAATAAAAATTCTAATAACGATAATGCTAGTAATAATAATTTTTCTAATACAAATACGTATAACGCTTTTTCTAAGTCTTATTCTAATCGAAAGAAAACTCTACTTAATAAAAATCCTAATTTGCCTTATCCTGTCCACAAACCATCCGGAAATAAATTACCTAATTTCCGTCCTAGCGCTGACCCCAATTGGAAACTTAAAACTAATATCTTTCCTAGTTTTACTCCTCAGATCAAATCTATTTCAAATAGAACAAATTACACTCTTCAGCCGTCTCACCCTAAACGAGTCTCATTCAATCTTAATCCTCACTTGGACACAACAGCAAGAAAAAATGAGACTAACATACTCTATCCTAACTTCGTCCATTCCCATACTTTAAACCCATCTCCGTCTGTTTCAGTCACTAGTGAAGCTTCTAATCAAGCTGGAAGCCCCACATCTTTTATTGACCCTCTTCAACCACCAAGAGTGAAACTTACGATGAACTCTTGTGTTGACACAGAGAATAGATATGCCCTTTCTCGACTAAGAGAGAATAGTGTCTACAACAATGTGCGTCTTTATCTTGCTTACTTGCATAAAGCACCGATCTCTACCTGTATAGAAGGCAAGACCAAGACAAACCTCAAAGTCTTGATTCAGCAAGAAGGTCTACCTACCGATGTCAATGAGTTAAGCCTTTTATTTACCAGATTCCACGAGCTACTTGGCTTGACGAGCCATCAAGTCAAAGAAGATCTTGACACATATGCTACTCATGTGAGGTCAAAACATATCTCTTATCTTCAAAAGTCCCGTAAAGAGCAGCAACAATATTATTTCTAACCAAATTATTACTCCCACTCAAAACCCTTCTCCCAGCCCATTATTTGTCTCTCTCTACTACCAAAATGTAAGAGGCTTACGCACCAAAATCTCTACAGTGTTTCTTAATTCTCTTAAGCTTCCCTACGACATATTTGCCCTTACTGAGACCAATCTTACGCCCGACTTTAAGGATACTGAGGTCTTCGCGTCCGATTTCGTGGTTTTCAGAGACGACGGTCTCGACAAAGATGATCTCTCCTCAGGTCGTGGTGTCCTTCTCGCTATTCACAATCGCTTCAATCCTACCATTATAAAAAACTCCCACACTGCCAACTTTGAATTTATATGTACCAAAGCTTGCATCACAAAACGTAATGTATTCATTATTTGCTGTTATATTCGCCCGTCTCAACCAGTGAATGGTTATCAGCTCGCAGTAGACGCAATAGATTCACTTTTGGACCTTATGGATCCATTTGACACCGTTATTTTTCTGGGAGATTTTAATCTTCCCAACCTTCAATGGGTCCTCTCTGATGATGAATCCTACTATCTTTCTTCAAATCCTACCTCTGAAACAGAAATTCTTTTTACTAGTTGTATTTCAGACTGCGGCCTTTACCAGTTGAGCGGAGTTACTAAAAATTTAGGTAGACAACTAGACCTAATTTTTTCTTCGGATTTAGATAACTGCGTAGTCTCCGCAAGTAACCATCTTCTTTCAACACTCGATCAGTACCATCCACCATTATCCCTTACCTTATCATATCACATTGATATCAAAAATACACATTTCGAGCACTCGTACAGCTTTAACTTTCGGAAAACTGATTTTGTAAAACTAGAAATTTTATTCAGTAGAATCGATTTCCAACATCTCTTCGATAATGGTTATGAAAGCGTTGATACTGCAGTTGCTCACTTCTATGACATAATTTTCGGCTGCTTTACACATTCTGTCCCCTTCACCAGGCAGAAAAACTTTTCTTCATGTCCTCCCTGGTACAATAAGGAACTACGTGTACTCCGCAACAAAAGGAACAAACTATGGCGCGCATATTTAATTTCTCGTTCTCCTCTTGATCTCACAAATTATCTTCACGCCTTTAACCTTTTTTCCGCACTCTGTGAAACGCTATACGAGTCTTATCTTGCTCATATTCAAAGTAAATTGCTGTCGGATCCTAAAAGCTTCTACAAGTTTATAAATACTAAAAGAAAATCTGACAACTACCCATCTACCCTTACTTTTTCGGACATTTCCTCAGACAACCCGGAAATAATTGCAAACCTATTTGCAAATTTTTTCAGTCAGTCATACACTAATCATAACGACGAACTAGACTACGAGTATTTTTCTTTGTTAAGGGACTGTCCTCAAACGTCGCTAACTTCTGTTGATATTACACTAGCTGATGTGTTAGAAAAGATAAATAATCTGAAGGAGGATTATTCTCCAGGACCCGATGGCTTGCCTGCTATTGTTATAAAAAAATTCGCGGACGTGTTGGCTCATCCCCTATTGGCTCTTTTCCAACTTTCTATTTCAAATTCCGTTTTTCCTAAGTTGTGGAAGAGCTCATACATAATACCTCTGCATAAGAAAGGACCAAGAAACGATATTTCCAATTACAGACCTATTGCAAAACTTTCATGTACTCCAAAAATGTTTGAAAGCATTATTTATGACATTCTCTTTTTCCATTGCAAATCTATTTTTCCTCCCAGCCAACACGGCTTCCTCAAAGGAAGATCGACTACCACTAACCTTGCAGAATTTGTTTCAAACGCTCTATGCTCGTTGGAAAGCGGGTACGAAGTTGATGTAGTGTCTACCGACTTTAGTAAAGCGTTCGACAAAATCTCACACACTATCATTCTTCTTAAGCTTAAAGCCTTTGGTTTTCCATCACTCTTTATATCTTGGATTAAATCATATCTCGAAGAACGCCGTTATAATGTCATCTTTAGATTTTCCAATTCAGATTCTTTTTCAGCTACCTCTGGTGTCCCACAAGGTAGTCACCTTGGTCCTTTGTTGTTTGTCTTAACAATCTCTGATGTAGATGGCATCATCAAAGAATCCAATCTCTCTGTGTATGCTGATGACATGAAAATCTATCGGCGCATACAAACTAACGACGATTCTCACTATCTTCAAGAAGATCTAGTTAGTTTTTCTACTTGGTGTCAAAAAAATCTTCTAGAGCTCAACGTTAGTAAATGTCAAGCTATTACATATTCACGCAAGCGTCTCCAGCTTCCCCCAAGAACATATTACTTACTCGGCAAGCCAGTTCCTCCTGTAAGCTTTTTAAGGGACTTAGGTGTAATATGTGACAAGGAACTTAATTTTAGGTCTCATATTGATAATATCATTAGTAGAGCCAATTCTGCACTGGGTTTTGTGAAACACTGGTCCAGAGAATTCTCCAACCCGTACGTTACTAAATCTCTCTACCTTACCTTTGTTAGACCCATCCTCGAATATGCCAGCCAGGTTTGGTCTCCTATCTACAACATCCATTCTGTGCGAATCGAAGCCGTTCAACGAAGATTCATTAGGTTCGCACTACGCGGTCTTCCCGGTTCTGACAGTTTCAACTTACCTCCTTATGCAGACCGCCTGAAGTTGATTAACATGCAATCTCTTGCAAAACGAAGAGAAGTTGCAGATGTACTCTTCATTCATCAACTTGTATGCGGTACCATTAACTGCCCTGCACTACTCCAATTAATATCCTTTAATACCAACCCACGTAACCTTAGGTCTATTCCTCTCTTCCACCTCAACTTCCATCGTACCGACTATGGTTGCAGTGAACCTGTAACCAGGATGCTTCGTGTAACTAACAATTTGATCAGCGAATTTGATTTTCATCTGAGCAGATCTCGACTCCGAAATGCCCTTCTAAACTCCAACGCCACTTCTTCTTAACTCCAACGCCATTTTTCCCCCTCTATAATTTTTTTCTTACAATTAAGATATGATACATATTCCCTGTTAATTATTGTAAGTTCCCTTTATTACTTTTCTCTCCGTATTTCCCTTTTGACGTGTTCTTATAATTACGTTTTTCTGGTGGGCGGATTACGCCCACCACGAATTGGATATCTTTCGAACACTAAAACAAGGGAAGGAGAGAGAAAAAAAAATAAATAAATAAACCCTGTTAGAATAAGTTAAGACCCTGTTAGAATAAGATTAGTTATTAGTTAATCAGCTTGTATTAAGCTTAACGAATAAATAAAAAAATAAATAAATAAACCCATATTTTATGATCCCTACGAAAGCGTCATGCATAGGTTAGTTTAGGTAATGGTGGCTGAGCCGATAGACGACTCGCACACTTATGCCAGTGCAGGCCCGCTGTGATACCACATGATCTCTTTAAAAACCTAGAAGAGATTTCCCTCCTCAAACCAGTTCGAGCGGATAATGAATTTAAGGATATGATTGATTTCCAAGCATGAGACTTCGGCAAGTCCATTTAAAAAGGGAAGGCCCAGAGTTGCCATTTTCCTTTTAGCTAGAGCCGGACATTCGCAGAGGAGGTGCTGAACGTTTTCTACCTCCTCCTCACATCTGCAGCTTCTGCAGAAATCGTTTGATGCAACTCCCAACCGAAGGGCATGCGCTCCGATCAGGCAGTGACCCGTTAGGATTCCTACTATTTTTGACAGGTTTACCCTGCTTAACTCAAGCAGTGAGTTGGTGCGTTTTAAGTCGTAGGTAGGCCATGTTAGCTTAGTTATCCTACATGTATCAAGGCGTTCCCAGCGTTCTTGTGCAAGACCTAAGGATCTGTTCTTGCACTGGAGTTTATAGTAGGAAATGGGTATAGGAAATAGGTAAGTTAGGAAGTCTTAGAACGCTTCGATTTCGAGATCCTGGGAGTAGATACCTCCCCCTACTTGTTCTCGAAGTTTGGATCCATCTGTGAAGATTTTTATGGCGGAGGTTTTAAGGGGGATTTTGTTTGCCCAGTCTAGCCGTGAAGGGATAAAAACTGCATAGTTCTTTTCAAGATTTAAGCACGGCACACAGTAGTCTGTTTTGTCGGGTGCAGACGAGTTCAGAACAATTGTGTGGCCGCAGTTGTTACCTATCCAATTACCAGATTCTCTAAGTCTCAGGGCTGCTGTGTTGGCACATTCCCTGGCAAAGATATCGAGAGGAGGAAGGTGAAGCATGACATTGAGGGCGCTAGTTGGTGTTGAGGACAGCGCCGCCGTGATACAAAGACCTGCGCTTCTTTGCACCTTTGCAAACTTCTGAAGTGCGGTTGCCTTATCAAGGGCCCTCCACCATACCAGTGAGCCATACATTAGTATGGGGCGGACAATTGCTGTATAAATCCATCGTATCATTTTGGGGGAGAAACCCCATTTTTTACCTATAGCTTTTTTACAGGAAAATAGTGCTATGTTTGCATTTTTAACACGTTCCTTAATGTTAACATTCCAGGTAAGCTTTTTATCCAGAATAACTCCTAGGTATTTCGTGCTGTCGCTAAAGAGCAACCTCGTGCCGTTCAGACGCGGAGGTTCTAAATTGGGGGTTTTGTATTTCCTAGTGAAAAGAATGAGATCTGTTTTCTCGGGGTTTACACTTAAACCACACGTGGATGCCCATCTCGAGAGAATTAAGAGTGCTCTCTCCATGAGTTGACATTGAGTCTGGGGACAGTTTCCGTTAAAAATTATTGCAATATCGTCTGCATAAGCAACAACCTTGTAGCCTTCCCTCTCCATGATACGCAACAGCTGGTAAACCGTCACGAACCACAGAAGTGGAGAAAAAACTCCTCCCTGCGGAGTGCCTCTGCTTACAAACGTACGAGTGGAAGATCCCCCAGTTCTGAGTTCACCACCCTGCCCAAGAGCATCTGGTGTATGGAACTCAAGAGAAAATCCTCCACCCCCAGTTCCGACAAGGCCGAGGTGACTGCACATGGGAGGACGTTATTGAATGCCCCTGCTATATCTAGAAAAGCAGCAAGTGCGTATTCTTTGTTCTCAAGTGATTTTTCGATGGTAGACACAAGAGAGTGCAGAGCTGTCTCTGTAGATTTGCCTTTAATGTAGGCATGTTGGGATTTTAGAAGCCTGCCAAGTTTCGGCTTAAGAAGAAGCCCAATAAGTCTCTCTAGAATTTTAACCAGAAAGGAAGAGAGTCTTATAGGTCTAAAGTCATTCGATTTAGTGTGAGAGCACTTACCCGCTTTCGGTATAAAGATAACTTTTGTCTCTGTCCAAGCTGTTGGAATATAGTTAAGGCGTAAGCAACCATAGTAGATTGTCTGAAGCCAGGGTACTATAGCATTGAAGCTATAGTGGAGTTGAGCTGGTATAATGCCATCGAGACCTGGAGATTTATAAGGTTGGAATGAATAGATCGCACATCTTAACTTCTCCTTGCTGGTCAGTTGCTCAATCTGTTGAGGCGTAAGGTCGCAGGGGAGTATTTGAAAGCTGGTAATGTCAGAGCAAACATTACCAGGAAAATGCGCATCCATGAGTATATTAAGGGTTTCGATGCATGAATCCGTCTAGGTGTCATCTTCCTTTTGAAGAAAGCTTGGTACTGTCGGGGATTTCGATAGTATTTTCCTGAGCCTTGAAGCCTTGGAAGTACCCTCTATTTCTCTGCAGAAGGAGGACCAAGAGGCCCTCTTTGCTTTCCTATTATAACAAATGCAGGTTTTATTATTGTATATACCGTTTTTATTCTTCCAAACATCCCCTTGCACAAAATGTCGCATTTTATCATCAGTTGACTATTCAAGTTCTGTTTTCTGCAGTTTCAAAAAACTTTCTAAACATATATATTACTGGCATTTTAGTTCCGGTAAAACTTTTTGGATGGAATGAAGATATTCCCTTTTTATTACCTAGTGCAGCTGTTCTGCTTATAACGAACTCTCTGGTTCCTGCAACAAATCATTCTCTTTTAAAAAAGTTTTCAGTTTTTTTTTCAGTAGAAAATTTTTTAAAGGGATCAAGATAAAATTTAAAAATTTAAAAATTTAAAGATTGCACTTGAAACATGTGGTACAAAGACCGAAAGACAATCAAATATATGTTTGAAGACATAAGAAATGTTTTAGCTATTTCTTCAATTTGCTTGTTTGTCATGAAGCTGTGGCCATTAAGTTTAAGCAGGAATTTTAGAGTAAGATCGGTTACTTTAGATATAATTTCAGAAATAATTTTGTCATCAAAATTGTTATTTAATTTTTTCGCGGTGCGTGTTCACGCCCGGCCCTAGCGCGGGAGTGTCGCTTACTCTTCTTATATTTGTTTACTCTTCTTATATTTCCTTTTGGGGAGCGCTTCTTGCTGCCTTGTTTTTAAAACTCTGTTTAGTTTTAAGATCACAAATAAAACAACGTTTGTAAGTTTCCCCAGTTTTTATTAAAACCCATTTAGTTTTCCCCACCCCGTTTTAATTCTAAAAGTTACAGTGCGTCATAATTATTATTAATTTTAGAAACAGTATGATAAGAGTCTGATAGGCTAGATAAGGAACCAGGTTCATTCAATGGTTTGATACTAGAAACGCCACTATGCAAATTTTCTTAATGTCTTTTAAAGGAATTAATATTAAAAAATTCGGAAAACAGTTATCTTCCACACATTTATATTATTCACCTTTCAACTTTAGCCATATGTGCGCATTTTAAATGAGAAATAAAATATTTGGGTTCTTATATAAGCAAAGCTTAGAGGTGGTTAACAGAAGTACAATTATTATTATCATCAATTTCAAAGAAATAATTTTTTATGAATTGCCATATCGTCTGAGACTGATTTTGATAGCTTAGATTGAAGACATAATGAACTTTAAAAGCAAAAGAAACACATTTTATAAAAGAATCAAAGGAATAAATAATATTGTCATAAGCTACTTGGATACTGGAAATGTTAGAATAATTATCATTTCCTACTACAAGGATAAATGGCTGTACTTTTAGATTGTAATCAAAATATTTTGATTTAATATTTGCAATGACTTTATTCAACAAACCAGAACTATCGATTCTTGTAATAAAATAGTTTTGACTGTCAGCGATGCTAAATTTCCAAGTCTTTGTTTTTGTCTTATCCTTTACATGACTACCTGTCAGGAGAAGAGCATGTAGCAGGAGCAATAGGTTGATATTATATTGATTTCCTGGAGAGCAAAACTTTAAATTTTTGAGATTTCCGATGCTAAACTTATCCTTAAGCCTTTCGATCATTAACGGACTGATAACTTTTGTGAAATGACTCCATTTCTCCAACAGTAATAAATCTCTTTTCGGATAGAAATATTCAAAATCAATATCAATCTGAAACAAAGAAATAGTAAGTATTTTTTGTGAATTTTTTTAAGAAATATAAGTTACCAAGCGAGGTCCTTCTGGAATAATATAGCATGGCCAAGTTTGTATAATGGTGGAAATATTTACTTCTGATGAGTTGTGGATATGCTTAAAGTGCTCTGGTGCAGTTTTTTGCCACTTTACTTCTACAGTGGCAAACGGTGCCATGTGGTTTTTGAGCCACTTCTGGTCTTCACTTGGATCACATAAGAGATTGGAATCTACTTATACATAAACAAGAAATAACAATCATTAACACAATAACTTGGTTTAATTAAATTTTGGTTTTCTTAGTTCTTGTCATTTCTTACATAGTTTAGTTTTTAATAATTTATAAAAAACCAAAACTACCTTGTTTTGTTGGAGATAAAATTGATTTAGTTGCGGGTGTATTTAAGCCGTGTTTCCTGAGTTTGGCAATTCTGGTTTTGTATACGGAAAAAACCTGTCCAGTTTTAGTAAACTCATTATAATATAGAGACTCAAAGAAATATTTAAAAAATTAATATATAGTTTTTAACTTAACGTTTTATGCATACTTTTGGTTCGTTTTTTAATTTTTTACAAATTTCACATGCAACATCAATAAAATGTTGGTGTTTCATTTATTGGTTACTATATATAAAGTATTTTACAACGTCTTAACTTGTAACTTGTTGTTGCTACTAACATAAGAAGTAGTGAATTTTGAGTTAGCGTTTATATATTCATCCAGGCACTTGAAATTTCTTTATTATGATATTTTTATCAAAAACTGAAGCAATTTACTTACAAAAGAAGAATTCTTTGAATGAAATAAAGTTGAAGAAGGCACAGGGCTTGTCGAAGAACTTGTATAACAACTAAATGTGTGTTGAAGCTTGGAGATTTTGAAAACGTGAAGGAGGCTTATTACTAAAAATAAGACATATCAAACTTTTTTAAAAATAAATAATCAAAATTATATTGTCTGTTCTGCTTTGCAGAATTTTTACTCTTACTTTAGCTCTTGTACCTAATTGTGTCGGGAAAATTTGTATTAATTCTTATTCTTCCGATACTTCCTTATCTACCTGTATCGATGGATGTGCTTCTCCTTCTCTAGGCGTCGCTTGCATTGTGTGGTTTTCTCTTTGACTATTGCAATTTTCTCTATAATATTTTTTTTTTATTCTTGTATTTGTTTACTCTTTTTTTCGCGCTTTTTATAGCACGTACAACACTTTTTACATATACACACAGTTGCATGCTGTGTTTTCTCAAAAACAACTCGTTTATCAATCAAAATTTATAAAAAATTGTTTGAGTCCCGTCAAAAACTTTAAAAATTCTAATTTTCAAAAATTCACGACTGAAGGTGACAGAAGAATTTTTTCAAGAGATTGAAATAGTTCTATAAATATTAGAAATGAAACAACAAAAAAAAACTGGAAAAAATCTATTGACGTAGTTGAGACTCGAACTCACAACCTCACGATCTTAAAGCAAGCTCCCTGTGCTCTTATCTACAGAACTCACAAAGAAATATATTCTTAATAGCAATAAATTAAACTACTAAAAAATAAATCTAATAAAATAAATAAAAAAATTCTATTTGTATTTTTTTTTTCATTTATATTTACAATCTATCCATACGCAAATGTCATAATCTATTTAAACTACTTTTTTGCATTTTTTTTTACCCTCAGATGTTTGTTTCATAAAAAATGAACAAAAAATTCGTCTACCATGTTGAGGCTCGAACTCATAACCTCAAGCAAGCGCCCTATGCTCTGAGCTACAGAGCTCACACCAAAACTTTTTCTAAATGAGGTAATAAATTCACTTCAGTTCTGAATTTGTTATAAAGGGTCCGCCATCTAACGTTTTTTTTTTCAACTAGTGCTTATTTCGTGAATGTCTGATTTGACAGATAATTCGTTTTATCCTTGCGCTAGACGAATATGGTTGTGTATACGCTTGAACAACGCTGGGAAATGTTGCGACATTACTTTGAAAATCATGGTAATGTTGCAGAATGTGTGCGAAAATTTCGTACGGATTTTGGAAGAAGAGAAGCACCGTCAGCTCCGTATGTTCGTTATCTTGTGAAAAAAGTGAAAGAAACTGGCATTCTCATCGATAAACCAAAGCGTGAAAAGCCAAAAGCAGTGCGTGCACCCGAGAATATTGCTGCTGTGGCAGAAAGTGTGCGTGAAGCGCCATCAACATCAATTCACCGTCGTTCTCAACAATTGAACATTTCGGAAACATCATTGAGACGAATTTTGCATAAAGACCTTGATATGACGCCATACAAAGTCCAACTGGTTCAGGAGTTGAAGCCAACTGACCATCCAATGCGTTTTCGCTTCGCTAAGTCGGCCTACGATCGACTTACAGAAGATGCCGATTTTGCCAAAAAAATCATCTTTTCAGATGAAACTCATTTTGATCTTGGCGGGTAAGTAAACAAGCAAAATTGTCGCATTTGGGGCACAGAAAACCCGCACGCATACATTTAAAAGCCGCTGCACCCAAAACGAGTCACTGTTTGGTGCGGATTTTGGTCCAGAGGCATAATTGCCACACAGCCGAAGCTACACTCGATGTTTTGCGCCCTGTTTTTGAAGATCGCATTATCAGCCGCAGACCTGA
The DNA here is from genome assembly GCA_963920525.1 of Dichetophora obliterata. NCBI lineage: Eukaryota > Metazoa > Arthropoda > Insecta > Diptera > Sciomyzidae > Dichetophora > Dichetophora obliterata. Next base: position 155,801,367 of record OY986435.1, on the reverse strand, counting down.
TGTAGTTTGGCCACCTCAGAGCTGCGATTTGTCACCGTTGGACTATAATTTGTGGAGTGCCCTCAAAGATAAGAGCTACGCCGACAAGCCAGAGACAATTGACGCTTTAAAGGACAATATTCGTGAAGCCATTGGTGAAATACAGCTGCACACAATCGATAATGTGCTTAAAAATTGGACCGATCGTGTAGGCTACTGCATGGCCAGCCGAGGCAGCCATTTGAATGAAATTATTTTCCATTATAAGCCGGAAGAATTGTACTTTCAAATAGAAAAAGGAAATTTGAGAAAATATGCAGTAGTTTTTTTTTATAGAATTTTCAAAAAAAAAACAAAAAGTTATTTGGCGGACCCTTTATATAAAAACAACGAGCTTTTCAGTATTTTTGTTTGATTTTTAATATGTACGTATGTATGTATCAAATAATTTCACATTTATGCCAAACAAATAAACTTACAGATAAGAAAGTAAGTGATTATTGTGTTGTCGTCCTGCGTTCTGAGCTATATTTTAAATTTAAAAACTCATCGGGCAGTTGTTTAAAAATATATTGCAAGATTTGTACGTTACAAACAAGAAGTGAAGCTAATAAAAACGTTTTAAAAAGGGGTTTTTTTGCAAAAACTCATTGTTATTTGAATTCATACCCTGCTAGAGTTTTTTATCACAGATGTCTGTTTCCAGGGATTCCAAGAAGAGTTTCTTATTTTCTGAGAAAATATTTCTTTTATTTAAAGCAGATGATCAATAATCTGTAGAATTAATTTATTTATTTAAAATTTATTAAAAATTAAACAAAAAATGTTTTTTAATTATTTGGTCGGAGTCGGAGCTTCGATATTTATAGGAGACGGAGTCGAGATTTTTTGGTCCTACTCCGCAGCTCTGGACATTTATTCAAAATCATTAGTGTTAAAAAATTGTTGACGTAATTAGTTTCGAGATAATCGAACAAATTTTTATTGTTCAAACAATTTTTTTTTTAAATTTTTGTTTGGAAATGGTGAACTTTTGGATATTAATGTCGAAAACCTTTCATTGGCTACGGTCCTTGATAGGTTTTAGCAATTTTTTACACAGCTTATTAGTATTTAAGCCTTTTATACTCAGACACCTTATTTACTATATATTTTTTAATATGATTTTTAATGTTCATTTCAGCTCCCTGTACAGCAGATCCAATTCGAATCGCAGCAAAACAATTGCGTGCAGAAAATCAGCACATAATTCAATAGGATATAAAATACAAACAATGGTTTTAACTCAGCTGATGTTGACCAACACATCGAACACTGGACCAAATACGAGAATATGAAAAAAACACTCGAAAGTAGCAAACGTTGCGCGTATTAAATAAAAAATTTATTAAAAATGTATTGAGTTTCCTACACAACTGAGTAAATGCTGATTTTTATTTTATGCAAAGAAAAGAACATGCAGGAATTAAAATAAAATGCAGTAATAAAAGCAAATTAAATAAAAAACTGTTAACATTTTAAAGTTAAAGAGCTGGAAAATATAGCTATTGTGGCAAAGTAACGAAACGGAAAATTGTTTGTCAGATTATGATGGCATGATGAAAAAACGAAAAAAAATATTAAGTAAAAAATGTAACAGTAGAAACAAATAAATAAAAAACACTCACCAGAACAATGTCAATTGAAATCAATTTAATAAATTCTGCATAACAATTGAATTGCTTGCGTGTGTGTGGGCGAGAGTTGCAATAATGCGACGGCAACAAAAATAAAAGAAATTATTTTGTAGACGCACTTCGGTTGGGACATTTGTCCTAGATGATCCTGCAAGAATTGGGAGATTGAAAAATGAGTTTTGATAAAAAAAAATATTTTTTGAGAATGATAGTGTTTGTGAATCAAAAATGTTTGAACAAATTTTTTTATGTTATAGATAAGATAATTTAAAGTATTAAAATGTACAAGTACATGTTCTTTTCATGCCGAACTAGTTGGGAACTAGTATGCTTGAGAACATGGCTCATAATTTTTTGCAGAGTGCAAAATCACATACATTCCGATTGCATCCAAATACGCCTTTACACACCCACTCATGAATTTATCCATTACTTAAATGGAATGGTGTTGGAATTAAGCGCTGAAATGCCTTAAAATATAAACATCTGTATTCAAATCAAAATAACATCAGCCACAACAAAACGACGGAATAAAAATAAAACCACGCTTAAATTGAGGTAATTTTAATGATATAATAAAAATAAAAATCCTCAAACCTTAATAATAACGCCAAAAATTTAACGAATTCATAAACTGATGCTAACTATTTTATAGTACGTTAACAAAAGTAAGCAAAAAAATATTATTGCCGCATACACAGAAAATGTTAAATCATTTATATAAACAAAAATAAGTATTATTTGATTTAAATTTAACTTTTAATGAGATTATAAAATAAATTATATTTACTTACAATTATACAAAAGTCAGCAATAAACCAAAATATATATTTACTTTGCATTATATATATACAAACTCAGATACACACACAGTCAAACAAACATTAAAAAACAGATTTAGATAGTATTTAAGAGCTATTAACATGCATGTGAAACAAAAAACTCTCACATTAATAATTAAAAATTGTATCATTAAGCCAAAAAGCAATGATTTATTTACCAAAGTACCATATACATATTTATAAACTTATACATTTATAAATCTAATAAATGAATTAAATAAATTGAAGTTACATTTTTAAAATATATGTATATCAAAAAAAAAAAAACAAAAAACAAAAAACAAAAACATGAATCCAATGCCAATTTGTTACCTGTAGTTATGACGATAATTAAGAAAATTTAATAATTGCTCTTTTTGACATTATGAAAAAAGAACATATTGCGAAAAAGATTTCACAAAACGAACATAGTTTGAATCCTGTCCCTTTTCTTCTAAGCATATATAATTAAATAATAATAATAATTTTCAATATTTACCAAGCTAATAATTGTTAATATTAAATAAGCCAAATATTAAAGGTTTTCCATTAATTATCAATATTGTATTGAGAATTTTTTCGAAATAAAAATTTTCCCCATAAAAAATTAATTTGCCTAAGTGTTTTATAACAGTATTATTTTTTTCGAAATAATAATTTACCAAATAAAAAATACTTAAAATGCCTAAGTGTTTTATAACAGTATTAGTTTTCTTCAAAGGCTCTCCTTATTTCATTTGTAATACGGTGCACTTGCTCTATAGTACCATGTTTTTTTCGAAAGACGAATTGATGGCTTGGGAAAATTCTTGTTTGTTCCATATGAGACTGTAACTTAGTTAGTTAACCTAGTTCCAGTTTTGGGAATCATAGTTTTCTGTGAAACTTTCCCAGACAATGGGAAATGACCAATCCTCAATATTGCATTAAATAGATGTGATAATATTTTGATAATAATACTTGGAGACTCTTTTATTATTTTTGGATTTATAAGATCATACCTTGGTGATTTTTTAATATTAAGTTGTGTTTAAAAGATTCCGTCAATATTTTTGACTTTCACTTTTAGTGGGCTTTCTCTCGCTTGAGTAGGCCAGCTAGGTATCTCAAAATTGTTACTGGTTTGATTCGGCTGAAATACATATTTTAAGTGCTCAGAAAAGGCAATTGCTTTTTCTTTATCACTACTCGCCCATCTCCCTTTTTTTGTTCGAAAGGGAGCTTATATTCTTAAAGCTCGAAAGGGCGCTTATATTGGAATTTTTAAGTCTTTTATTTGCCTTTCATAAGGAATATTCGGCTGCTTCTGTTGGAGTTAACTTTTGGGTATATAGCTTTAAATTTTGTTCTAACTTAATATTTAGTAATTCTTTGGAAAGGAGTTTTTGCTTAGCGTGAGGCGATCTACTTTGCTGCCATTCTCTTCTTAGGGCCAATTTTTCAGTGCGAACTTAAAATCTAGTCAAATTAAACTGAGGTAAATTCACTAAAATTGGACGTTTAACTCTGTGTAGGCAAAAAATAAACACATTATATGATATTTAAAGTCTATTTAACTTCAAAGAATGCTAAAATATCTAGTTAACCCGAGTTTAAACGACCAATTTTGGTGAGTTAACCTCAGTTTAATTTGACTAGAGTTCAAGCTCGCACTGAAAAATTGGCCCTTAGAGTTTGTTTTTATCAGAGAAGTACTTTAATTTCTTTTGAGATCCTCCTTTGACTTTGTGCTTGAGTGACTTTATTTACAGGAGTTGTATATTCAGCCGCTGAGATTAGTGTGTTAATAAAGCTATCAATGGCTGAGTCAATCTCATCTCCACTTTTTGCGAGCGTTTGAGTTCTAAATGACTCATCTAAATGACAAATTTCAGTAGCGACACAGTTTTTGTTACTGCAAAGAAACAATAAGGGAAAATTATGCAAAAAAGACAAACTGAGCACTAAGTTGAAAATTAAACAACCTTGCTTTAAATTTTGTTTGCAAGTTCACTAAATTTTTATTTTCAAATTGTTTGTTTAATTTTAAAGTATGGTTTTTCTTCTCTATACGTATATGCAAATGTAGCTGAACCGGCGAATGTTGCATGCATTTTAAACTAGTTATTTTTTGGTAGTTGACTTTTTCATTCCGATAGGGTTATGAACCATGGTGTACCATAAGCTTGAAACGTTACACATACCTGTGTACTGCCTGCATATTGTAAGCACACAGTGTTGCCAGATTCTATTATTATTATTAATATCATTATTATAATTATCATTATTTTTATTATTATTATTTTTATTTTCATTATTATTATCATTATTATTATCATTATTATTATCATTATTATTATTATTATTATTATCATTATTATTATTATTATTATTATCATTATTATTATTATTATTATTATTATTATTATTATTATTATTATTATTATTATTATTATTATTATTATTATTATTATTATTATTATTATTATTATTATTATTATTATTATTATTATTATTATTATTATTATTATTATTATTATTATTATTATTATTATTATTATTATTATTATTATTATTATTATTATTATTATTATTATTATTATTATTATTATTATTATTATTATTATTATTATTATTATTATTATTATTATTATTATTATTATTATTATTATTATTATTATTATTATTATTATTATTATTATTATTATTATTATTATTATTATTATTATTATTATTATTATTATTATTATTATTATTATTATTATTATTATTATTATTATTATTATTATTATTATTATTATTATTATTATTATTATTATTATTATTATTATTATTATTATTATTATTATTATTATTATTATTATTATTATTATTATTATTATTATTATTATTATTATTATTATTATTATTATTATTATTATTATTATTATTATTATTATTATTATTATTATTATTATTATTATTATTATTATTATTATTATTATTATTTTTATTATTATTATTATTATTATTATTATTATTATTATTATTATTATTATTATTATTATTATTATTATTATTATTATTATTATTATTATTATTATTATCATTATTATTATTATTATTATTATTATTATTATTATTATTATTATTATTATTATTATTATTATTATTATTATTATTATTATTATTATTATTATTATCATTATTATCATTATTATTATTATTATTATTATTATTATTATTATTATTATTATTATTATTATTATTATTATTATTATTATCATTACTATTATTATTATTATTATTATTATTATTATTATTATTATTATTATTATTATTATTATTATTATTATTATTATTATTATTATTATTATTATTATTATTATTATTATTATTATTATTATTATTATTATTATTATTATTATTATTATTATTATTATTATTATTATTATTATTATTATTATTATTATTATTATTATTATTATTATTATTATTATTATTATTATTATTATTATTATTATTATTATTATTATTATTATTATTATTATTATTATTATTATTATTATTATTATTATTATTATTATTATTATTATTATTATTATTATTATTATTATTATTATTATTATTATTATTATTATTATTATTATTATTATTATTATTATTATTATTATTATTATTATTATTATTATTATTATTATTATTATTATTATTATTATTATTATTATTATTATTATTATTATTATTATTATTATTATTATTATTATTATTATTATTATTATTATTATTATTATTATTATTATTATTATTATTATTATTATTATTATTATTATTATTATTATTATTATTATTATTATTATTATTATTATTATTATTATTATTATTATTATTATTATTATTATTATTATTATTATTATTATTATTATTATTATTATTATTATTATTATTATTATTATTATTATTATTATTATTATTATTATTATTATTATTATTATTATTATTATTATTATTATTATTATTATTATTATTATTATTATTATTATTATTATTATTATTATTATTATTATTATTATTATTATTATTATTATTATTATTATTATTATTATTATTATTATTATTATTATTATTATTATTATTATTATTATTATTATTATTATTATTATTATTATTATTATTATTATTATTATTATTATTATTATTATTATTATTATTATTATTATTATTATTATTATTATTATTATTATTATTATTATTATTATTATTATTATTATTATTATTATTATTATTATTATTATTATTATTATTATTATTATTATTATTATTATTATTATTATTATTATTATTATTATTATTATTATTATTATTATTATTATTATTATTATTATTATTATTATTATTATTATTATTATTATTATTATTATTATTATTATTATTATTATTATTATTATTATTATTATTATTATTATTATTATTATTATTATTATTATTATTATTATTATTATTATTATTATTATTATTATTATTATTATTATTATTATTATTATTATTATTATTATTATTATTATTATTATTATTATTATTATTATTATTATTATTATTATTATTATTATTATTATTATTATTATTATTATTATTATTATTATTATTATTATTATTATTATTATTATTATTATTATTATTATTATTATTATTATTATTATTATTATTATTATTATTATTATTATTATTATTATTATTATTATTATTATTATTATTATTATTATTATTATTATTATTATTATTATTATTATTATTATTATTATTATTATTATTATTATTATTATTATTATTATTATTATTATTATTATTATTATTATTATTATTATTATTATTATTATTATTATTATTATTATTATTATTATTATTATTATTATTATTATTATTATTATTATTATTATTATTATTATTATTATTATTATTATTATTATTATTATTATTATTATTATTATTATTATTATTATTATTATTATTATTATTATTATTATTATTATTATTATTATTATTATTATTATTATTATTATTATTATTATTATTATTATTATTATTATTATTATTATTATTATTATTATTATTATTATTATTATTATTATTATTATTATTATTATTATTATTATTATTATTATTATTATTATTATTATTATTATTATTATTATTATTATTATTATTATTATTATTATTATTATTATTATTATTATTATTATTATTATTATTATTATTATTATTATTATTATTATTATTATTATTATTATTATTATTATTATTATTATTATTATTATTATTATTATTATTATTATTATTATTATTATTATTATTATTATTATTATTATTATTATTATTATTATTATTATTATTATTATTATTATTATTATTATTATTATTATTATTATTATTATTATTATTATTATTATTATTATTATTATTATTATTATTATTATTATTATTATTATTATTATTATTATTATTATTATTATTATTATTATTATTATTATTATTATTATTATTATTATTATTATTATTATTATTATTATTATTATTATTATTATTATTATTATTATTATTATTATTATTATTATTATTATTATTATTATTATTATTATTATTATTATTATTATTATTATTATTATTATTATTATTATTATTATTATTATTATTATTATTATTATTATTATTATTATTATTATTATTATTATTATTATTATTATTATTATTATTATTATTATTATTATTATTATTATTATTATTATTATTATTATTATTATTATTATTATTATTATTATTATTATTATTATTATTATTATTATTATTATTATTATTATTATTATTATTATTATTATTATTATTATTATTATTATTATTATTATTATTATTATTATTATTATTATTATTATTATTATTATTATTATTATTATTATTATTATTATTATTATTATTATTATTATTATTATTATTATTATTATTATTATTATTATTATTATTATTATTATTATTATTATTATTATTATTATTATTATTATTATTATTATTATTATTATTATTATTATTATTATTATTATTATTATTATTATTATTATTATTATTATTATTATTATTATTATTATTATTATTATTATTATTATTATTATTATTATTATTATTATTATTATTATTATTATTATTATTATTATTATTATTATTATTATTATTATTATTATTATTATTATTATTATTATTATTATTATTATTATTATTATTATTATTATTATTATTATTATTATTATTATTATTATTATTATTATTATTATTATTATTATTATTATTATTATTATTATTATTATTATTATTATTATTATTATTATTATTATTATTATTATTATTATTATTATTATTATTATTATTATTATTATTATTATTATTATTATTATTATTATTATTATTATTATTATTATTATTATTATTATTATTATTATTATTATTATTATTATTATTATTATTATTATTATTATTATTATTATTATTATTATTATTATTATTATTATTATTATTATTATTATTATTATTATTATTATTATTATTATTATTATTATTATTATTATTATTATTATTATTTTTATTATTATTGTATAATTCCCCTTCTTCCCTAAACATTTTTCTGTTTCTTCCCCCTTTTTTAAAGTATATTAAAGAAAAATTACCTACATTTTTTTCTTTAGTGTTTTATTTTAAATAGAAACCTTAACAATACAAACCCTAACAATGTAACTAAAAATATGCCTTACAAAAATTTATTGCATTTATGACTTGTACGTGTTACTTGAGTTTAACTGAAAATACTTCCTTTCGATTTCTTATCCTAAGCAGCTTTGATTTTTCATAAGTGTTTTGTTGAGTATAATACCATTTACGGTAGGTTGTCTAACCGATTTCATAAATTAGTTTTATTTAAATTTATAGCAGAAATAGCTTTCCAATCGCATTCACCGCCATGTGGTAGAGAGAAATTAACGATATCAATTATTTTAATTTTTGTTAAGATTTTACTTCTATCTGCAAATTTCATATTTATATTATGATGCAAAAAATTATGCACATTTTGCTGTAGTATATGCACCGGTCTACTCCTTCAGTACTGCGGAGGAAAACGACATTTTGAGACTGATCAACAATCAAATAGAAGAATGCAGAGTAGCAGAATGGTTATCCTACAACCACCGCTACAGTACCATCAATACAAACGGACTGAAAGCTGTCTACCCTTCATCATGCACCCGCCGACAATGCCAAATCTTCGTCCGATTACGAGTTGGACATACTAAACTTTCGCACGAACACCTGTTGACGGGTAATCGCTCCCCAAACTGTCAATTTTGCAATAGCACATCATCTATAAACCACATTCTTAATGATTGCACAAATTTTATTTCCATACGAAGAAAAATCTTTAACAATACTCTACCAACCGATTTATTAAAAGAAGTAAAAATAGAAAATATTACTTTGATAGACAATTATATAAAACTTTGCAAACTTAGTAATTTAATTTAAAAAAAAAATTGCTTATATCCGAGCTGAAAGCCCTGGCAGCTATTGCTCGTTTTTTTTCTTTTATTTATAAGATTTTATATTTTGTAAATAATTATAATAAAATAAATAATATTTCCAAGTGTCCTCTTCTCTAAGTTGAACTGAATTAATTCAGATTTTTTAAATACGGGAAGATAGGAAAACAACGGAATTAATGAAGAATTCGTTTTGTTTTTCAAAACGATAGGATTAAAAAATGCAAAAAGTCTAAATTCTCCACCTTTGCCCGAGAAATCGAATCTTTTAAAAACTCTCAGTTTTACTTGCTCATTTTCCATAGTTTACTAGCAAATAATTCACGCTAAACAGAGAACATAATAAGTTTGATTTTACAGCTGACTACAATCCAAACGAATTTAGATGAAATACGTAATAAAATCAAATTAAAACTCAAGATGCCTCAGATAATTTTCGAATGTATTTAAATACAAGATTTTAAAAAATGCTTAATATAATTGGTAGACTTTGTGACAAAATTAAACTTTTTTTCACAAAAAAGCGGTCAACCTCATTTTCCCAGTTTTTACGAGCGTTATTCCCTTTTTGGGTTGAAAATTTCCGCAAAACGGGGAAAATTTCCTTTTCTGGCAACACTACATACAAAAAACACACATTCACAAGAAACACAACATAATCACCTTACTTAAAAAATTGAGTTATATAAAAATAATTTTTTATTGTTCACGTCAAGTTTTATAAATCAAAAAATTATAAAAAAATTTTCATTATCAAAAATATATTCAGAGAAATAATTTGTAATTTCTTATTTTAAAATAAAATTATATATTAATAAAAAAAGCCTATGAATATTGAATATGAAATAAAAAGAGGACCAACCCCTTACCTGCGAGCTGGTAAAGTTGTGTGCTCTTGGCCATCACTGCTTGATATACATAAAGCCGCGCGCGGTAAACAAAAATTTATATAAAATCTATTTAAAATCGCTCCATTCTTTTGAGTATTTTTTTTTTTGTAAAAAAATATGGCTGGCGCGTTGATTGGTGCTGTCAAAAATGTCATTTGGAGCAAGGTCATGAAAAAGCCATTTTAACAGCTCATTCAATTTTTATAAATTTATTTTAAATTGTAAAAAAACAAATTTTACTGTAGCATTAAAGAACAATAAATTATCTATCCAAAACTAGCTTAATCAGAATAGCACATCCCGAGATATTGCGATTTAAATAACACAGACATTGACAAAATTTTGGCATTTTTCACAATTTTGACATAACGGTATTCCTAAAAAAATTTTCCGCTAAAAATCCTGATAACGTAAAAGATTTATTTTAAGTTAAGAAAATTTAAAAAAGATTTTCGGACGCTTTAAAAACGTCAAATTTTTTGTTTTAATTCTTGCGATTTGTGAGAGAATGATCAATATGCAATTTCATGCAGGAAAGCAATAAAAATTACTATATGATTGTTTAAATATTGATTTTTATTTTACATATGTATGCATGTATACATACAAATGTTTTACATACAAATCTACAGAAAAGTCAGCCAAAAAATTAAAACTTATAAAAAACGTATTATTTTATGACATTATCTAAGAGAAACATTTTAATTTTATTCATTTAAGTGATTTATACATAAATTAATTTACCATGATGAGCAAATCGCCTGCACTCTTTCTTTTTCGTAAATGTTTAGTAAATGTTTCATAAACTCTATTGTTTTAGTAATAATGAAAGGCATTGTCTAAAGATAATGAAAAAATGATTGAGACAAGGAAAGAAAAATATATTAAATTTGTTTCTTAGTCACTGAATTACATAATTACGCAGCTACCTAATTACCTAATGGAACAACAATGAAAAAACCAGTAACGTCCGACACGTGACGTCCGGACAAATAAATTTGTTAACTGTGACTTTAAAAATACGATATTTGAGCTGATGTTGGACTTCTTTTAAAACTTATTTAATTTGCAATTTTTTGTTCCTTTAGACTTTCGAGGTGCGATCGATCATTTCGCAGAAACATTCTAAGATTTACTCATATTTCATATAAAATTCCCGGTGGTGGCATCACAAAGATTTCTGATGAAGCCTGTAGCAATTGCAATAAAATGAGCTAGTGATGTTTTCCTTTTCATATTGAAAATGTTGTTGTTTCTTTATAAAAATATTCGTTAGAGCAATTAATTTTTCTAACCTGACCTAAAGCTCAATAGACATTTTTAAATTATCAAACAACTAGAATTTGTATTTAAAATCAAGAATGATTTAATCTATCAAACATTTAGAATTTGTATTTAAATCACAGAAAATTAACAGAATAATAAATAATAAGGTCATATAGAAAACTTTCAATTTAAATGATTTTACCTTAAGCTAAAAGATAATTCCAAATTTTTGAAATATTCAAAGAAAATTAAGAATTAAAATGCACGTTCAACTATAATTAAAGCAATTTTAAACACAGAAAATTAAAAAAAAAATTACAAAATATCAGGCTTATTTGCAAGGATTTTGTTTCTAAATTTGAAGTTCATTGCAATTTATTAAATACATAAAACATTATTCATTATGAAATGCAATTTCTATCTTAATTAAAACATAATCTATTCTGACATTTTGAGCAGCTGACATGAGCAGTATCCATTGCATAATAAAAGAGATTACCCTCTTTCATTTGATACCCATGTTGTCATGTTTTGAAGGTTTTAAGTATTTAGGCTGTGTGCGAATCGATCTTAATGGGACCTAAACTAAATTGGGTCGATAGGTAGTGCTTTCTAAATAATTTAGGAAATTATCGAGCTACCTAAATGCTTCCTAAATTAGGAAGCACTGCTTTATCGACACTATTAAGTTTAGGTCGCATTTAGATCAATTCGCACTCAGGCTTGTAACGACCCTTTTTTCCGGCCCAGGATTCGCTCGCCGGACCCAGGGTTCGGTACAATTTGTAAGACGTTTCCTTTCAGAAATGGACACCAAATAAAACCCAGTGGTATCGGAACTTGATATTCTTTATTGACAAAATTTAGGATACGCTTACGTACTAACAAAGTGTTGTCTTAATGCAACCTGGTCGCACGGAAGGTGGACCACAATCGACTAGTTGTGGGTAGGTTTTCCCAAATGAAATAAATAAAATGTATTTATATATGGTTTATTCCGCGTTTACATTGGATTCGATAATCGTCTTAGCTTCTGATCCAAAGTGTAGAGGAAAATATATTAATTACGACCTGCTACATATAAATTTCTATCGATTTATTTAAATATTAAAAGGAAAATTCTTTGCTATCATATGATCGCAATTTGAAATTTTTAGGAGGATTTTAGATAAATGAAGAAAAAAAAATGGATATATGTTCGCCTCTATATCTTTATATTTTGTGTTAGGTGGACGTGGGTTAACCTATCCAACGCCCCTAACTATTTTCTTAAATATGAATATGAGAATACGTGACACCAGGTAAGTATAGGGTATGATACTCCCGAGTGGTATTTGCAAATCTCGCAGTGAAAATGTCTTTCATTAGTGAAAATTTATGGTGTTTTATTAGGTAAGTGTTAACGGCTAGTAGCGAGGTCTCAGTTAGTGTTCGTCGTCTTCTAGGTATTATCCTCGGATTTCAACCTTAAACCCAAGGCCGGGTGCGGTACTGCCCACATTAGCCCGGATCTCGGATTCACGATTGCCGGATCAAAGTACCCAATAATATCTCGTCCGATAGTCACACACTGTCTCGTCGTTACTTATATGAATGCCCTGATCCCAAGAAAGGATGGTTGCGACTTAGAACGGGTGCGGTTCTGCCCACATTAGCCCGTCCTTGGTCCACAAAACAAGAAGTTCTACGCTTACGTCACGACCTCGGTTCTGGTGAGATCTTCCGGTAGTGGGGCAGAGGAGTAAAACGGCCGGGTGCGGTACTGCCCACATTAGCCCGCACGTTTACTCGAATTTTTTGGGTATGCGTCACTCTATTCTCGGTCTCGTTTCCTTAAGTAGTTTTACTTTAAATTCACTATTTCACTATTTCACTATTGCACTGTGTTCCACTTTTTTACCATATTTTAAGCCCCGCGGGAGTCCCCATACTTACCCGTTGACCGTATTGTTGATAAAATATAGAAAATGGATACTTCGATGACGTCCGGAGTTGCCTGTGGCAATTTTGCGGTTGATCCTGGCGTTCTCTGTTACTATACTGCCGTCACTTTATCCTGCGCTAATCGGTTGAGGTTGACATCGTTGTTGGTTTTCCCGTAGTGGTGCTGCCGGTGCCTTTTCCTTGCTTAAATGTGCGAACGTTGGCGTCGCTGTTGATTGTTTTGTAGATGCTGTCGATGTCTTCGTATGATTTGTTCTAACGTTGACGTTGCCGTTGACTTCCCTAGGTGGTGCAGTCGGCGCCTGCACTTCTTTCTATCTATAAACGTTGACGTCGCTGTCGGTTGGTGCGGGCAGAACTTTCTGCCACCAACGAAAACTATTCCTGCTTCTAACACCTCACACGCGCACGCTTGAAAAATTACAGATCCAGGTTCGCTCTGAGTTTGTGCTTTTATACACAGCTGTCTACTTCTTTGCATCGAACCTTCTTGAATTATCGCGTGATGTTCCCGTTCGTTGGTATGGCTTTCGTGTTATCCGCTCTCACCAACTGCCTGGCTTGTTTTTACATATGATGCCCTTTATCACCATGGTACATGAAAAGAATAAACAGAAAAACAATTATCAACAAGAGAGCCACCCTTGTAGGAACCTACCCACAACGTAACCCTGTGGAAGTGGTTGGTCATACCTAATCTTTTACGTCGGAAGTGATAGCCTTTGCAACCCGGTGTCTATTCTAAATTTACCTATGCTAATTAACTAGCTCAATATAACGTATTCTTAGACGTTTCTATTTCTTAACTACTATTTAAATTTATTTATAACGCTTTCATTATTAACCTTTTACCGCGTAAGTTGTGTTTTTAATTTCCCTTACCAAAGGATATGTCTCACGACTAGTGCCTTCATTAAAGAGAAGTCGTAATAGATTCATTGTAGTTCAATTATTATTTATATTCATTATTTATGTTAACCTTACTTATATGCTAACAAAAAGAAATATATCAAAATATTTACAGTATATATATATGTACATTTGATGTCTTTTAATACTTTTGCTTTAGCGAGAATATTTATCAAAATATTCATAAAATATTTTATAGAGTTTATAAAATATTTTCTTATAAGAAAGTTATAAAGGTACAAATTTTCTCTATATGTTCGATGGTCAGATCTCCGCTCAGGCTTTCGCCTTGTCGCAGTGATCCCGGTGGGGTTGCAATCTCTCTTTGTGGCCAAGTGAGCGACCCAGTCGCCAGCCGAAGGCAAGTCTAGAAAAAAGTAAGCGGTGAAGTAAGAACACATGTGGGAGAAAATTTACACAAAATTTTGTTCCTTACAGGCTGAAATACATTTTTGTAAACAATTCCTTTTTGCAACAAAAAATCATTTTAAAAAAATCCTGATATTCTAGAGAAAAAAGGGAACGCAGTTTTATTATCCTTTGCCTCTAGTTTCACGTGTATACGGTTTACTTCGAGTATGAAAAATTTTTCCAATAATTGTTTTAAAGTGTAATAATAAACTTATATTTTGTGGAGCATAACTATTTTCAAAGCAAAAGCAATTTTCATATAAAATCGACTTGAAGTGTTTCTGCAAATGGCTAACTAACGGTCGAATTTTAAAAAGCCGGTCAAAATGATAACCATCGCTTGGTTTTATATTAGCATTTTCATTAAAATGTAACGATATTTTAGTTTTTTAAAATTGATTGACTAACATCATCTCCTGCATTAGAGGGTTTTCCATCAACAGATGTTCAATAACGCCGATTATTTGGTATTTGAATAACTTTAGAATGCATGTGCCCACAAAATTTTCTTAAATTTGACTTTTCAGTATTAGATGGATAGTCTGGTTTATTTTATATGTGTAATTAAATTCTGTTCGTTCAAAACAGTGAGTGCGTATTTCTCTTTCAATGTTAGGATATTTTAAATGACTTCTTCAACTTCTTCCTCTGAATTTTGTGAAATCACTGAAATCATCCCCACTATTTTCCCATGAATCAACAATTTTTCGAATTTCACCATCACTAAGCGCCCTATAAAGTTTTCAGCTTCCCATTAATCAAATATTTTTCGAATTTCGTCGTCAGAAAGCACCCTTAAAAGTTGCCAGCTTTAATTAAATTTTAATGCCTGAAACTGCACATCTGCAATATAACCTAATATCTGCAATGTAACTTAAAAATGTCACAAATGCATGATATAACATTTTCAACAAATAAAATTAAATTCAAGTTATATTGCACAAAAAACTTATTCAGCTTGAAGAAATTGAACTTATATTCTAGAGCATTACTTATATTATATTTTCTGTATAATTATTGAACATATTTAATTATTATGTCTTCAGATAATGTCAATATTTCGGACAAACTAAATGACCAATGTAACAAAAAGAAACAACAAATAATAAAAAAATGTTTACATTTATTTAAATGAAAACTACGTTACCAATATTAACAGGGTGTGTACGCTACATTTCTTAGAAGACAGCATTGGATATGTGCAATCCAATGTCACGATGGATTAAATGGAATTTTATTACATTTTTTTAACCGCCCTTTTGAATCAATTCAAACATATTAACTTAGTGGGAAGTTCTCCCAATCTGTTTAAAATGTTTCAATTTATTTTAAAGCGAGTTCCGAACCCATCAGTTCCAAAATCCATGATAACAGACTTAATATCGTCAGCTTACAAGTGAAATAACTTTAGTCAAAAACCATAGATTCCAACTCAATAATTTTATGAGCTAGGAATATGAAAGTTACGTAACAGAACCCCTTACAATACCCGTACTGAGCCTGATATTTGCTGCAATTCAGTAAACCATCAAAATGCGCAAAGTGCCCATTTTCTGTTCAAACTTACCTTCACTTGGTGTATTTCAGCTGACTAAATTGACTTAATGTATTTCTTCTGTACAATGGAATTTATAAGTATGACTTACTCTGTTTTTACATAAAGTCAAAACTCTCTTGTGAAGATCATAGAAATCCGGTTGTTTGTAAAACGTTCTTTGCCATACGGGATCTAAAGTGGACTGCATCAATTCTACCCATCGACACCAGTATCTTGTTTCTATAACGCGTAAAGATTGCAGTTACCGATTCATATTATCGATTTCTGTTGATGTTTCGATTTCACTTCAATGGAATCTTTATAAAAGTGTTTGTGTAAGAGAGATTAATCGATAAAAATGCATGCCTTTTACACGCTGTATATACAGAAGAGAAACTTCCTAAAATTAAGGATATGAGAGATTTTTGTGAAAGAAATAGAGAGAAAGAGACAGAGAAAGTAAGCATCTTAAAATAAATACAATACAAAATTGAAAATACTGATATATTGGTCTTTTATTACTAAAATATGAGATATTTATCAGCGATTTGCTATTTTCGACGTGAAAAAATTGCATATGTTGTAGAGAGATCTATTGTGGGGATATATCTATATACAAAAAAAGACAAAATTTATGACCTCTAGGGAAGTCATATAAATGAGCTGGTCCTATTAATTTTTTCCCCTCAACTTGTCTTATGAACACACCTAAATTCTAACTGCCACCCTTCTGGTAGTGCCCACACAAAAAATATAAAAAAATAAAAAAAAATGTCTATTACAGTTCATATCATAAAATCTATGACCCCTAGGGGGATCAAATGTATGAACTGGTGCTGTTGATTTGTTTCCCTCAACATTTCTTCTGAATACACTATCTGCCACTCTCATGGTGGTCCCCATACAAAAAACACACAAAATAGATAATATTATTGCTCTTTTACACAAAAACGTGACGAGACTCGAAATATTTTTCATTACGAAAATTTTTCGTGAAGAGACTCTAAAAATTGTACTATTAGTATCAAATTTCCGCCTGAGAAATTTCAATTCAAAAATAGAATAGCAAAGCAAAACAAAACAAAAAGCTTCGTTTAAAATATGTTGTATCGCTTTTTTTTTTTTTGGTTTTGCAAGTTAAGTTTTTATATTATTTATTTCAATGCTTTTAATTTATATATATTTTTTTAAATAAAATTTACTTGCTTTACTTTATCATAGTTAAACAATTTTGGAAACGTATTTAAAGGCTCTGCTGAAATAACCATTTGGAGCGACAGGAGCGCTCCACTTATTTTGAAATGATGCTATTACATATTTTTACTGAGTTTTAGTTGGTCATGATTTATCTTAGCGAAAGTTTTTGCTTTTATAAGGCTTAACATATTTCTAATGCAGTCAGGTTTATCTTTTATTTCGAGCTATGCAGAGAAAATATCACCAATTTTCATAGAACATCTTAATATATAAAAGGCAAGCACGCTGCTACGTGCCCAATATCTCTCAAACTGTTCAGCCTGAAAGTATACACATCTTAATACATAAAAGGCAAGCGTTCTGCTCCGCACACAGTATTTTTCAAACTATAACTAGTTTTTGACAGTAAAGTACTTTTTCAAGACATACTGTTCTTAAAAACGTTCAAATATATTTGATACATATCAGTGACAATATTAGGTTTTTACAATAGTACGTTTTTGATCTAACTACCTTTTCAACACTGCTTCAATACGTAAAGTGTTATTTAACGTGGTTCATTTGTATTTTTCAAATATCAATTAAAAAAAAATCAAGCTTTAAAAGAGAAAACAGTGCTTTTGGCAAATGGCTCCAAAAAGGAAGGAACTGTCGTAGGACAGGCTTTTATATTAGTGTCTTAAAAAAAACCAGATTTCGTCATTATTTTCATGCACTTGCAGCTGGAACATATTTTATTCGATAAAACATACCTTTAGCAAACTTAAGCAAAACAATTTTAGAATATACCTCGATATACATTTTTCTATTCTCCTTCAAACTTTTAAAAGTACTTTTTCTCAATTGAACATTCGCTTCGACTATGAAAATATCCGTCAAACAAAAATTGTAATCAAAACAAACCCCAAATAGGTTTCTTAGTTGCATTTGATTACTAGTTCTTAAAATATGATTCATAAATTAGGGTTGCATTCATGGGCGTCCGCACTTTACTTCGGTTTGAGTATTTATAATGCTATTATTAAAAGCTAGATGTCGCATTGGAAGTCTTTTTGGTGATTTATTAAATGGAAATATAATAGCTTGTGTTTTATTTTGATTAATTTGAATCTTCCATTTTGTAAAATATTTGTTGCAGGACTCAATGCTTTTTTCCATTTTCTTTAAAAGTGTGCTTGTTAGCTTACTTGATGTGATCAAAGATGTATCGTCGGCATAGTAACCAGCTGGAATACTTTTGGTAGACGAGAGAAAGTTGTTCACCGATACCGAGAACGTTCTGGAATGTAGAAAGTCGGATACGAGTTTGCATAAGTATTTGGGTAAATTCATGGAAGCCAGTTTGAAGATATGACCATTATGCCAGACTGTATCGAATGCCTTTTCTATATCCAGAAGATGACTTTTTGTTACGTTTGTTTTTAAGTATTTTGTTTTTAATTCTGCTGACTTGGTGGATTGTACTATAATCTTTTTTGAAACCGAATTGCTCATTTGATACTAACCCACGAGAAGAAACAAACTCATTAATTCGGCGAAGAATAAGTTTTTCGAAAACCTTGCCTAAATTACTTAAGAGACTTATTGGGCTATAACTACTAGAGCAAGTCTTGGGTTTATTATGTTTATGCATAGCAATAACTTTGGCTTTTTTGGAATCGGGTGGGAAATAATTCAATCGAATGCAACTGTTTAATAAGGCTACAAGTATTTTGACAGCTTTATCTGGAAGATTTTTGGGATGTCATCTAATCCTGGAGAATTTCTATTTTTTAATTGTGACAACATGCTTGCAAGTTCATTTTCCGTAATAAATTGTATTCTATCTGTATTTGGCGGTTATAGTTTAAGGCTTTCTGCCGTTAGATTTATTTTTATATTTTTATTTTAAATACTACTAATAACTGCGTCCATTCTATGAATTTTATTCGTAGTTTTCAGTCACGAATAAGATTCATAGATTGGACGTAGTTTGCTACATATTACAAATATTTTATTCGTATTCGTAGAAAAACAATTATATTTTATACGAAAACATTTTTTACAATTACTAATAACGAAAAAACCATTCCATCTGAACTGGGGTTTGAACTACGGTTTTTTAGCTTACGGGCCACGTACTTTTTCAATAGACTACGGCCACCAGGCTGAAAAATTTTGGGTGTAAGAAAATAGAATTATATAGGTTACATTTTCTTTATGTGCATTCTAGACTCTTTTATGCCTTTATCCCCTCTAGAAAAAATTCTGCGGACGCCCTTGTTTGAATTTGAAGCAAGTTAATTAGGGGATTCGAAAGTTGGACCAAAATTTAGGTCTTTGTTTTTGCTAAACTATCAGTTTTTCTAACACTTGACTTTCAGAGCTCCGTGTCACCAAACGGAATAAAAAATGTAAAAACCCTTTGGGCTTCTTCTTAGTTGAAGTGTTTTCTATCAGAAAACAAAACATTTTGGGCTTTTTCGCAAATTGATTTTTTCCTATTTATGGCAAAAAGAAAACACTGTTCGATTCGTAGCAGGGTTTCCGTTGCTGTCAAAATAAAATTCAAACAAGCAATAACTATTAGGTAGGAGCATGGGCGTCCGCAGGATTTGTTCTAAGGGGGAAGGAATACTGGAATCTAGAACGAACAAAAACAAAATGTAACCTATATAATGCTATTTACTACGATTTTTGGTACTAGTTTTGTAAATATGATACGTACACTACTTCGGTTGACACACGCTTATACATATAAGAAAATCTTATTCATTTTAAAGTTCGTGTAAAAATTTTTCTCGTATCATGTCCGAAATATTAAAAAATTTCATTGAATTTTTTTTTCATGTAATACATTTCAGTCATTTTTTGCTAAAACAAATATTCTTAATAGTTTAATAAATTAAATAATGTGAGGCCTTTATTCTTAAATAAAATTGCATTAATTACTATTGAGCCTCCAAGTTTCTAACTTTTAAAATAAGAATAAAAATTTTCCTAATACTAAACAATATTTTTTTGTTGGAAAACTGAAAAAAACAATCTTAATTTTTAGGCCATTTTTTAACTTTGGAAGTCTTTAAATCCTTAACCAATATCGAGCGGACTGAAGTTTTTCAGATTTGTATTAAGGAGGTCAAAATCCATATCATTCACAAAAATTAAAAATTTGAGTTGTCGCTATGCTTGAAAACTTCGCCCCATGCTCAGGGAGATTTTTTACCGGATCTCACACCGCATTGACACCAATTTACTTATTTTTTTCCAATAGTGTCCGAACGGGTATTCGGCATATTCGACCGATTTTTTAACCTTCGGCTTCGTCCCAAAATAGCCGAATATTTGCCGAATGTTTTTTGTGTTTTGTAACGCAAAAATTTCTTATATATATATATTTTTTTTTGCATATTTCGATAGCTATAACTGTGTAAAACATCATTCTACAAGGTTAAATAGAAATTCGTAATTGCTCAGAAGTTATGAGCCTTCGAGCCGACCGCGTTAAAGCAGGAAGAGCACTGTACTAAAACTTTAAACGCGTTTGCTTTCGAACTGCATTTTCGAGCTTGCGACTTTCATAACTCAGCCAATTTTTAACGAATCTTTATGTTGTTTTTCAAAATACAAGTTACTTAATTGTTAATGGACCATAATCTCATTGATAAATTTCATATTGGAATTTTTATTATGAAAAAAGTATCGAACATTTTCAGTAAAAATTATAAAACTTATTCCACTTAAGCTTAGTATGCTGTGGGAACGAAAATGTTTAGACATTTTATTCTGCATGCAAAATTTTTGTGTGGACTCAACATTAACACATACCGTCTAAAACGTGTTTGTTGAATGTGTTACTTGAACACTATTGTGAATGTCAAACTTCCACGCCAATTAAATTTACGGACATATAGAAGCGAAAAGTTAGCGAAATTTTTCTTTCGTTGGTTAGTACCCTATTGATCCGAAAAATTTGTTCTATGCAGCCATGTTCACAACCATGATTAGAGAGTTAAAATCAAAGAGTAGTTAAGAGTTGTCAGTTCTGCACAGTTGCGTTGCGGAAATGAAAAGCGTGTAAAGAAGCGAGTAGGAAATCTTTTGATATTGTTTTATTTTTGTTTCTTTTCGCTTTGCTATGACTTTTTTTTCTTTCCTATAAGAATTTTGCACTCATCTGAATGTTTACATTTTTCAGCTAGATTGGATTTGGTAAATGAATGAAGTTACCAATTTCAATTTTTTTAAATGATGAGAACATTTTTATTTACCTATAATTTTACCAATCAATTTATTTTAATTATTGCAGGTACTATGTATTTAAGAAATTTTTTTATTTGAAGCTAAATTTTTTACCAATTTCCAGGTACTACAAATTTACGATATTTTTTCATTTGAAGCTAAATTTTTTTTAACTAGATTTTAGCTAGAAATTAAATCAACTTACCAATTTCCAACTTTTTAAATTATGATAAATTGATTTAAATGATTTCCAGTTTTTAATATTATGGTAGATTGATTTACATGATTTTTAAGCTACATATTTAATATACATATACGAGATGTATATACTTTCTTTATGTAACAATATATATACAAATTTTGTCAATTGTTGCAGGTATTTAGAAAATTTTTTCATTTTAGACAAACTCAGAATGTTTACGAAAGTGCTTAAAATATTAAATACCATTTAAAAGTTTGAAACATTAAAATTAAAGTATTTTGTTGTTTTTTTAAATCCAAAATATAAAACTAATTGTGTTTGTTAAATAATCCAAAAATGGTATTAATATTTAAAGATTTTTTTTCATTTAAATTACCTTTAAACAGTAATTGTTATGGTGACATAAAATTCCTTGTTTTTTTTTATTTTGGGATTTTATTAAAATTTTGTTTAAAATCTATTTGCTGAAGGTATTTAAAAAGTTTTTAATTTTAGCAAACAGATTTTTTAATAAATTAATAAAATTAATCCATACTGTTGACTTTATATGATTTAAATACAAATTCTAAATGTTTGATAGTTTAAATCATACTTGATTTTAAATACAAATTCTAGTTGTTTGACAGTTTAAAATCGTTTATCGAGCTTAAGGTCAAAGTTAGAACAATTAATTGTTCTAACGAATTTTTCCAAAGAAACAACAACAACAACAAAGTTTTTTTCAATATGAAAGGAAAAAAAAAACCACTAGCAAATTGATTTTATTGTACAATTTCTGCGGTGCTAAACGCGTCATCAGAAATCTTTGTGATTGCCCGTGCAAGCGCGTTGACGCACTGCACCATCGGGGCGATGAGATTTTGAAGCTTCAATTTCTCATTTTTTCCCCAATTTCATAATGTCACATTCGTTGTTGTATTTCTGTTTACTTTAGTTTCTATGCTTATGTTATATGTAGTCCAACAGCCTGCTGGAATTCTGCACTAACAAAGCATGTTTACTGAAGTTGTTTTTAGAATTTTTGCTGATTTTGTTTTCAGCTGTTTCCGTTTGGTCGAGCTCTACCATTTGATTAAAGTTTTTTCTAAATGACCTCTATATTTATTATGTTGACTTTATATGATTTAAATACAAATTCTAAATGTTTGATAGTTTAAATCATACTTGATTTTAAATACAAATTCTAGTTGTTTGACAGTTTAAAATCGTTTATCGAGCTTAAGGTCAAAGCTGACCTTAAAATCAAGTATGATTTAAACTATCAAACATTTAGAATTTGTATTTAAATCATATAAAGTCAACATAATAAATATAGAGGTCATTTAGAAAAAACTTTAATCAAATGGTAGAGCTCGACCAAACGGAAACAGCTGAAAACAAAATCAGCAAAAATTCTAAAAACAACTTCAGTAAACATGCTTTGTTAGTGCAGAATTCCAGCAGGCTGTTGGACTACATATAACATAAGCATAGAAACTAAAGTAAACAGAAATACAACAACGAATGTGACATTATGAAATTGGGGAAAAAATGAGAAATTGAAGCTTCAAAATCTCATCGCCCCGATGGTGCAGTGCGTCAACGCGCTTGCACGGGCAATCACAAAGATTTCTGATGACGCGTTTAGCACCGCAGAAATTGTACAATAAAATCAATTTGCTAGTGGTTTTTTTTTTTTCCTTTCATATTGAAAAAAACTTTGTTGTTGTTGTTGTTTCTTTGGAAAAATTCGTTAGAACAATTAATTGTTCTAACTTTGACCTTAAGCTCGATAAACGATTTTAAACTGTCAAACAACTAGAATTTGTATTTAAAATCAAGTATGATTTAAACTATCAAACATTTAGAATTTGTATTTAAATCATATAAAGTCAACATAATAAATATAGAGGTCATTTAGAAAAAACTTTAATCAAATGGTAGAGCTCGACCAAACGGAAACAGCTGAAAACAAAATCAGCAAAAATTCTAAAAACAACTTCAGTAAACATGCTTTGTTAGTGCAGAATTCCAGCAGGCTGTTGGACTACATATAACATAAGCATAGAAACTAAAGTAAACAGAAATACAACAACGAATGTGACATTATGAAATTGGGGAAAAAATGAGAAATTGAAGCTTCAAAATCTCATCGCCCCGATGGTGCAGTGCGTCAACGCGCTTGCACGGGCAATCACAAAGATTTCTGATGACGCGTTTAGCACCGCAGAAATTGTACAATAAAATCAATTTGCTAGTGGTTTTTTTTCCTTTCATATTGAAAAAAACTTTGTTGTTGTTGTTGTTTCTTTGGAAAAATTCGTTAGAACAATTAATTGTTCTAACTTTGACCTTAAGCTCGATAAACGATTTTAAACTGTCAAACAACTAGAATTTGTATTTAAAATCAAGTATGATTTAAACTATCAAACATTTAGAATTTGTATTTAAATCATATAAAGTCAACATAATAAATATAGAGGTCATTTAGAAAAAACTTTAATTAATCCATACTTTTATATAAAAAGAGACTCACGAAATTTGATCCAGAATAAGCTCGAAAACCACTGAACCAATTTTGGTAATTCTTTTTATATTCGATTCCTATGATAATAAAGATTGTTATAACTTACCAAGTTTTTCGAAAAATGTATTCTTTAATTATTGCAAAATCACGCATTTTATTTGATGCCTACATTCAACCAGCAGCACAATATAACAGCAAACAAAGCTTTTCTCTCTTTGTCGAGAGAGCTGCTCTCAATATAACACGACAGCCATATTGTGTAGTTAAGCTGAATTCACTGATAACCTTCAGGATGTTTTTGTATGATTTAAAATAATGTTAATCAAGTTGAGAGCGTGTAGAAATGTTTCTCTCTGAACGATAACTTCATATGAAAAAAACCTTCAAAACATGCTGAAGGTCAAGGCTCATTTATAAGTCTGCGGACAGAGTAAACGCTGATGCGAGCAGACAGGCAGGCAGGTGCAGGCAGGTACCTGCTCAGTAAATAAGCCGTGCAGAGTGAATGCGAGCAGGTCAGATCAGATCAGTGCGAGAAAAAGTTTGGGGTGATTACGATTTCCGTGGCCCCTCGATTTGAGTATGCAGTTTTGAAGTTCTCTTTGAGAAAATAAGATTCGCGGAATCGATTCCGAGATATCGATTTTTCAAAAAAATGTTTACTCAATGGAACCAATATTTAAATTCGGCTATATCTTTGCTAATGTTTGTCCGATCTGAATGATTTAGGTGTCATTCGAAAGATATTTAAAATGTTTTTAATATGAAATGAAAAAAAGATGGTCCTGCCTTTTACAAAACGTACTTTTTCTGTAAAAGGAGCCAGATAGACTTTTATCAAAAGTTGTTTGTTGTATTCTGTAGAACATATTAATATTCTTCTTAATTTTTATAAAAAAAGTGGCTCTGCCTTTTACAAATTGCATTTTTTTTCTAATGATACCCAAATTATCCCGATCGGTCAAATATTAGCATATATATAGTCGAATTTACATTAAGACTTCTTTTAGTAAGTTTGTTTTTGAAAAATCGATAAATCGATAATCAATATATATATACATCGATAAATCCTTCAGTAAATCTTATTTTCTCAATGAGCTCTTCAAAACTGCATATTCAGATCTTGGGGCCACGGAAATTGTAATTGTGCCAAAAGTTTGTTATATATTTTCCCCCCTATTGCTTTCTATTTTGCATCCTCCGCTAATGGCGTTTATGAACAATTTTTATTTTCTATACATAAATAGCACTCTCTTCAAAGGAGCTACAACTCAAAAAATTTCATTTCCATTAATAGCAAAAAACAATTTTTTTCTTCAAGGGACTCCATTCAAAAAAAAGAGAAAATTATTTTTTTTAATTAAATATTGGGGGTTGGAATTAGTTTTAAAGGTTTTCTAAGAGATGGCGTAACTATCAATAGATCGCATCGGGCACACCTGTGACTATATTCATTTCAAAGCACATTGTCTAAGCTTCATTTTTCAGTATGTGTCATTCCACTGAAGTGTAAACAACATATATTTTTTCTCTGTGAACATGTCGACTTTCGTTCCAACAAAACGCAATTTGCGGGAAGGTTTACTTTTGTGCTTCCATTTGAAGAAAAAAGCGGTTGAAGCACAACGCACGCTTACTGAGGCTTACGGGGACTATGCTCCATCGATTTCTACTTGTGAGTACTGGTTCCGTCGGCTTAAAAGTGGTGATTTTGATACGGAAGACAAAGAGCGTCCGGGCCAGCCGAAAAAGTTTGAAGATGAGGAATTGGAGGCTTTGCTCGATGAAGACCCGTGTCAAACCCTTCAAGAAGTGTCAGAATTATTGGGAGTCGACTTATCAACGGTCGGCAAACGCTTGAAGGCCATGGGAATGATTCAAAAGCAAGGAAATTGGGTGCCGTACCAGTTGAAGCCGAGAGACGTTGAACGGCGATTTTGCATGTGCGAACAACTGCTTCAACGGCATAAAAGGAAGAGTT
The DNA here is from genome assembly GCA_963920525.1 of Dichetophora obliterata. Classification (NCBI taxonomy): domain Eukaryota; kingdom Metazoa; phylum Arthropoda; class Insecta; order Diptera; family Sciomyzidae; genus Dichetophora; species Dichetophora obliterata. Next base: position 155,774,295 of record OY986435.1, on the reverse strand, counting down.
TTTTGCATCGTATTGTCACTGGCGATGAAAAGTGGATCCATTACGATAATCCTAAGCGAAAAAAATCGTGGGGACCACCCGGCCATGCATCAACATCGAGGGCCAAGCCGAATATTCATGGCGCCAAGCTTATGCTGTGTATTTGGTGGGATCAGAAGGGTGTCGTGTACTATGAGCTGCTAAAACCTAACGAAACCATCACTGGGGAACGCTACCAACAACAATTGATGCAATTGAGCCGAGCATTAAAGGTTAAACGGCCGGAATATGCCAAAAGACACGACAAAGTGGTTTTTCAACATGACAACTCACGGCCACATGTTGCAAGAACCGTCAAGGAAACGTTGGAGGCGCTGAATTGGGATGTGCTACCCCACCCGCCTTATAGCCCAGACATAGCCCCTTCAGACTACCACCTATTCAGATCGATGACGTATGGCTTGGCTGAGCAGCGCTTCACTTCTTACGAGGATACCAAAAAATGGGTCGATTCGTGGATTGCCTCAAAAGACTAATCGTTCTTCCGGCGCGGAATCCATATGCTGCCAGAAAGATGGGAAAATGTTGTAGCTAACGATGAACAATACTTTGAATAATATACATTGTACCGTTGTTTCTAAATAAATGCTCAAAAACCGAAAAAAAACCTTTAAAATTAATTCCAACCCCCAATACTAAGAATATGTGTACAAAATTAAGATAACCGATGTATATGATCAAAAATAGTCTTACACGAAAAAGTATATATGTAAACATATTGAGTTGTGACTCTTTTGAAGAGAGCGTGCGATATGTTCTTCGGTGGCTAGAAATGTTCCATTGGCCGATAAGATAACTCTCCAAAAATTTTATCCAAATCGGACACCGATAAAGTAAGGCTCATTGCGATTTAATCTTATTGAATTGGTATAAAGGGCGAAAATGAGGTGTTTCGTCATTAAAATGTGTATTGAAATTCTGTAAACGGATTAAATAATACTGTACTTTTAAACAATAGAAGATTTAAATACCTGTACAACTTGTCATCGGTGAGAAAAAACGGATGAAAATTACCAGAGTTGTAATATTTTCGGAAAGATTATATTTTCTTTCTTGTTGTAATAAAAAAATCGTAAGAATCCAAACTTTAAAAAATTGCAATTAAATTTTGTTAAACAATTTCTTGAAACAACACTTAATACAAATAAAAAAAATTGTGTCATTAATTTGAATAATTTGGTCGTTATGGCATTTTTTATTAGAAGAGTACCCTTTAAAAAATGCCAAGTTTGAGTACTTTACGAAGAAAATTGTCAAAAATCCAAAAATGCAAAATCTTAACCAATAACAACAATAATGCTTAAAGCATAGCCTTGAGCTATTTTGGGCATAAAATTAAAGAAACCAAAATCCTAAGAAGAAAGTTATAGCTGGTGAAACTTGATTTTTTGTTTTCTGGCATTTTGAACACAAAAAAAAACATAGCAAAAACGTATCATAAAAACGTTATATCTCACTAGAAATGACTTTACAATTAATACTTTTTAAATATTTTTGATTTTTGTGTTACAAAAATTTTGGAATTCAGGGGCTGAAAACATATTAGGCTCTGGTTTACTGTTCAAAATATTAAAAAAATGCAAAACCAAGCAATTTAATTTTTATTGCTTTATTTGTTTTATATGTATTTCTTTTGTTTCGTACATGCCCAACAATTGCCCATTCGATCAATCTATCATTTTCGCTTGCACAACTTATCATGCACAATCTTAATCGACGTTAACCAAATTTGTCAATACCCACCAAAAACAGCCCTCACACACACATAAACATATGCGCGGTCGCTGCTGTTGATGTTTGTTTCGTTCAACGCGTTGTTGTTGTTGAATGTTTTTGTTGTAATTGGTCTTGTATTCTAAAGATAATAAACTCAGTTTCCTTGAAAAATTACAAAAAACAACACAAAAAGAACAAATTCAGTTGCGAGAAACCAGGCTGGCGCAGGTTTCTCGCAACAACCTGATCTGATCTGATGTGATCTGACCTGCCTGCTTCCACTCTGCACACTTCGAGCAGGTTTATATGAAATCGTATGAAGCGAGTTTTCTCGCATTGGGACAAGTAAGCAAACTTGCCTGCCTGCCTGCTCGCATCAGCGTTTACTCTGTCCGCAGACTAAAGTTGTGACACTTGAGAGCGAGCTCGGTCGAACTGTCAGAATGGATGAAAAGAAATGAACAAAATGAATGCTTAGAACAAAGACAAAGCTTTACTTTCAGGGGGATTCTTGCTTTCATAAAGTGTTAATTCATTTTCTTTTTTAATGTTTTGAGGGGAGTTGCCAGAATTAAGTTATCTGCATTAATTATGTTTTGCAGCCTTGCCAGCCAGCTTTTCCCCACTTGAGATTGTGTTAGTCTATCTATACGAATATATAAAAGCGTTGTGACACTGCACGGATGTTTGACAATCAAGCAAGAACCACTGAACCGATTAATACGATATAGGTATCAAACGATTTGTTATTCCAACTTTATCGTAATATGCTGTGTAAGATTTGCCACGTCTACTTTTCATGCCTGCTTTTTGCAAAAAATGCTATATTTCAGACGATTTTGGTCGTATGAGACTAGAATTTGGTAATCTTTTTACTTTCGTAAACTTTACTAAAAATAGGCATGACCCATTTTAACTAAGTCTACTTTTCGGGGGATTAGCTTGGAGTTAAGCAAAGCGCACTAGGTTTAAGCTCAATTGAGCTGAAATTCTGGCACTCTATTGTTTCGAGTATGAGATGGTTTAAGTGAAAAAATTTTGCCATACCCCTATTAGCCCAGAATTAATCGAAAATGTTATATTTCGAACGGTTTTGGTTGTATTAGACTAAAATTTGATAATTTAGTTCATACGGCATCTTTCGACAACTGTACTAAAAATGGCGAATATATAAATTTTTTTCCGAACAGCATGAAAATTCGTATATAGCAGTAAGGTGGTCTGCGGCAGGACATCGTCTGTCGGGGAATACTATACATCAATAAGAATGCTGTATATATCAGAAAATTCTGATCGTCATGCATTGATGTTTCAAACGGAAACGTCTAACATGTGTTTTGTTCGAAGGTCAATTTACACTTTTGCAAATTCACAAAACGATCACAAAAAATTCATTGAATTGGGTCAGGACAAATTCTACTATAACTATAACTATGAATATATAGATAAGGAAATAGATTAAAACATAGATTTAAGTACATAACTTTGGAATAATTTGAAATACTTTTCACAGAATTATTTTTTAAGCTATATTTGAAAATGTTTTTCACATAAACTAGATTTTAAGTTGTAACACATTGCAAAAAATATAACAACATTTGAAGCAAATTAGTTTTCATCAAAAAATCAATGGGGGGGGGAGGGGTAGATGGCCCATGATTTTTAATGATAGAAACTGTTTGTGTCAAAATAGAAAAATTTTTGCAGGTAAATTATGTTATATGAAAGAATAAGGAAAATAAAAATTAAAATTAAAAAAAATTAAAATTAAAAAAATATATACAGCAAAAGCAACTCTTGGCCTATTGTTTAGTACAAGTTGGATATTTTAGAGGTTTTTTGAAAACAATATAAAACATTGCCTTGGTGAGGAAACGGTAAACCTTTTCTCATTTTCCCAATTTACTTAATTGAACTTTCAAACAAAGAAAATTTGATGAAAATCGAAATAACAACAGAAGCCCAATAACAATAATTAATAACTGAAGAAGGCCGATCAACTACAACAATTTAAGAAGAATATATTTGTTTTCAGAATATATGTAAAAATAACATTTTTGATTACAAATTTTTATAATTTTTTACCCAATTTTTTTTATAACGCTGTTATGCAGGACTTTTTCAAAAGTAAAAAAAAGAAAGCCAGGTAAATGTATGTCATCATAACAATTACCGTTTAAATAAGTTAATAAAATTAAATAAATAATTTCTTAATATATATATAATTTTTTCATAATTAAACAAAACAAACACAATAATTTTTATATTTTGAATTTGTTTTAATGCAACTAAATACTTTCATTTTAAGATTTAAGATATTTACTTGGTATTTAATATTTTTATCGAAGGCGAAGCAGCGGGTATTTGCTAGTAATATAATAAAGGAAGTAATAAATTCATCTTTTTATGAATTATGAATTTATTTATAGATTTTTTAATAAATTAATAAAATTAATCAATTAATAAAGAAAGCAATAAATTTGTCTTTTATTCATTTTAAAGGAAAATTATGTGTTACATACATATGAATTTATTTTGCAGTTTTGGCTTTGAATTGTTGGTGTTTTAAAACTTACCTCATTTTATTCTTCTAATTCAATAAAAAAATAAAAAATTTTTAAACTGGCTCTTATTATTTAATATAATACGGTGTTTATTATATAATATAATATCTTAAAAACTAGAATGAAATCTTATTACATAATGTAATAATTTAAACCTAAATGAAAATCTTATTACAGAATGTAATAACTTAAAACTCAATTGAAAACTTATTACATAATGTAATAAATTATCAACTAAGGCAAATACTTTGAATGGATTTAACTAACCTAAGTAATATAATTAATTACATTATTTTAATTGTCAAATAATTATACCTTGTCTCTCTCTGCAGCTCTCTCGACAAAGAAAAAAAATCTTTGTTTGCTGTTATATTGTGCTGCTGGTTGAATGTAGGCATCAAATAAAAGGCGTGATTTTGCAATAATTAAAGAATACATTTTTCGAAAAACTTGGTAAGTTATAACAATCTTTATTATCATAGGAATCGAATATAAAAAGAATTACAAAAATCGGTTCAGCGGTTTTCGAGCTGAGACAAATTTCGTGAGTTTCCTTTTATATAATAGTATAGATAAACATAAAAAAGTACTTTTGTAATTTCTTCAAAATGAATTATATGAACTTATCGTTATATGAAATAAAAAAAGCCGTAAGTTTCAAGCAATTTAAAATCGCCTCTTTGATTAATTATGATGCACGTAACCAAAATACAAGTTGCTGCAAAATTTTACACTCCTACAACTAAAAACGGCGTTTGTATAAACAAAGCTCTAAAAGACCCAAGTTTAAGTTCAACTTACAATTTAGAAAGTCATTTGCTTTTCCCGTTAATGTTTTTAATTGTACTTGACAGCTTTTTTTATCTAATATATAAAATTCTTCTGTCACGGGGTGCGTAATCGATCTCCTCCGATACGGCTCGACCGATTTTCATGAAATTTTGTATGTATATTTTGTAGGTATGAGAATAGGTCGTTAAGTATATTTCAACCTCCTACTAACAGTGGGCGTGGCACCTCCCATACAACCCAAATTTGCGATATCGAATATCTTTGGAGTTATAAGCCGCTTAGCCTCGGAATTCGGTATTCGACAATTTACACGTGCCGCTTCGCAGATAAAATTTTATGGGAGTTGGACAAAGGGGCGTGGCACCTCTTATACAACCCAAATTTGCGATATCGAATAGCTTTTGAGTCAATTAAACAAAGCAAACAAAGCCTCGGAATTCAGCATTCGAACTCAATTTACACATGCAGTTTTACTGATAACTTTGTATGGCGTTGGACAAGGGGGCGTGTCACCTCCCATGCAACCAAAATTTGAAAAATTCTACAGCTTTTGAGTTATAGGTCGCACAGCCATGGAATTGAGTATTCGACCACAATTTACATATACAGTTTCACTGATAACATTTTATTCGCGTTTGGCAACGGGGCCGCGGCAGCAACCCGCCGGGTTTAAGCTAGTTTAATATAAAGATATATTAAAAATTTTGCCTGCCTAGGGGGGGCACTCGCCCCATGCGGTCGCCCATGATTGTATTGATTTGATTTCTGGATCAACATTGTTTCATTTAGATTAAAAAATTACTTGCCTAAAAAATGTGAACAATGTTCACCCCTCCCCCCCTTCCCCTTGCGGTCACCCATGATTGTATTGATTTGAATTCTGGATCAACATTGTTTCATTTAGATTAAAAAATTACTTGCCTAAAAAATGTTATTCAATGAAACGAATAAAGTATTTACAAATATGCAATTATTAAAGTGAAACAATTAAATTACACAATGCCTTATCTATAATTTAGTCAATAAAACTATGATGCTCTTTTCTCATCCCAACGCAGAGCTTCAGAGCGGCACGCCACAACAGCGATCAGATCTTTCTGACGAAACTCAAGAAACATTATATGCGGTACAAGCAACGATAGCGTCGTTGGACGAACAGCTTGCAAGAAATTAAAAAAATTGTTGACTAATATATTAGTTTTACGACAAAACGATTGATCTTAGATACATGTCACCGCAGAATTTTTTGTTGGAATCGGAAAGATCCCGAGTAAAAATATTAGCGGGCGAACAGCGGTCTAACAGCGAAGAGGGCCTAAAAATAATCCAAAAAGCCTAATGGCCGAAAGTGAGATCGAACAACGACAGCACAAGACCTAAATTAACTGATAAATTGATATTTTGGTATTGAAAAATGTTTTGTTACAGTATCATTCACCACGTTGAGTCTTCGTTTCGTTAAACGTAAAGATGCAGTAAGTTCTACGGTCGTTGCATGGTCGTTGCACGCTGAACGCCCGTTGAAAGCCACCGATTTTTTCAAAGGTCTTAGTCAATAGCAAACAAAAGCAAGCCATACTCGACGATGCTGATATTTATAATATAATCTTTATTTTCAGCACATTTTATTTAACTGATTACAAAAAATGGTAAAGAAAAAGAGCAAGAAATAATCTTACGCCGCTGTTTTACCCAAAAGTCCTGCAAACGACCCTTTTACGGCTGAGAAAAATATAAAAAATGACGCTTTGTTTGGCCGCTGTTTGGCGGCTAGAATTTTTTATTTTTCTCGCTATCTTTCATATGGTCATACATAATTTTCACACATGCTTATTTTACCTACTTTCGAAAATATAAAAAAAAAAATCGATTTTTTGAATCTCGAGTACCAGACTACATCCTACTTTTCCTCAAATTTTTATCTGAAGTGGTCTGGTTCGTGTTAGGAAAGTTGTGATCGTGCTACTACCGAGCTGATTCAATTTTCTGTAAAACTTTGACGTGGTCGAACATGTGCCACACAGCCGTACAAGGGTCGAACATGGCCTAAAAATAGTTTAAAAATCCGGGCCGCTGTACGCCCGTTGTATGCCACCAAATTTTTAAAAGCTCTTGATCAACAGCAAACGTATGCGAAACAATAAAAAAAGTTTCATTCGGCGATGCTGACATTGATAGTATCGCCACTTGTGTGTGGCGGAAAGTTTTTTTGTGTTTAAAGTTAATTAAAAAAATCTGCTGTTTTTCATTGTAGAATAATTAAGTACGACCCTTGTACGGCCGAAAAAAATATTTAAAATTAAGCCTTGATCGGCCGCAGTTTGACCGTAGTTAAAATATATTTCATTTTTACTTGGGCGATCACAGTTCATAAGTGGGGAAAAAAGAACCCAAAGTTCAAACAACAAATGCAATAATTTTTGAACGATCTGGCGGATACCTTAGGTTCATAACGAGGGCCAACTCGTACAAGAACGAAATGGAATGAGGTAAATTTTGGTTTTTAATTATCTCATTTTTCTAAATGTGTAATTTTTGTAGACCTTTGACGTTTCGAAAAACTAGTTGCGCACACGGGCTCGTCCCATTAAAATGAGCCAGCGAATGACTGGTGGTTGGATACTTGCCAAGCCGATGTCCGATTATGAGGAGCTGACCTGAATCGCCTTTGGAATGACTGCAGTTGAAGAGGCAACAAGTTCGGGAAGTAAGCTCTTCCGATTTAATGCTTGGTGGATGTATCGTTGTCATGCCCAAGATGTTCATTGGCAAGTCCTGGTTAATGGCAAATTCTAGTGGTTCAAAAAATAAAAAAGGTACAAACAAATGTATTTAAAAAACGACAATAAAAAATTTTAAAGATTATGCATGCTAAAAAGTTTTTGGGATATATGTTAGATAGAAAGTTTAAATTACATTTTTTGATAAAAGGCTTGGTTTTTTCAGACCATGATCTATCTATACATATTTGTACTTATCGACATTCAAATTTTTGCGGTGTAATTTTCCCTTTTCAATTTAATTCTTAACCATTTTGAATCCTAAATAGTTTTCTTAAATTTACAGCATTATTCATATATTTTGCAACCGGAAATTCCATAGACGGATTACCAAACTTCTGAATTTGCTTCCGGTGGTAATTAAAAAACAAATATTAATACACCACAAATTAACAGTTGCATACGTAAGTTGCATAGACAATCGATTCAATACTATCCCTTGCTTTTCTATGCCGTAACTTGAGCGAAACGTTATCCTAGCCAAATAACTGAATAACAAACAGCTCCGTTGTAATAGGAAGTAAAAGGATTTACATAAAAAGCGATGATTTTCTGCTTTACCAACATGTTATTCTAATGAATTTTTTGCACAATTTAACACAAACACCAGATGGCGTCCAACCCTTTGCCTGACTTTATTTTTTCATAGTTTATGACCGATTAGCAAATTGTTTGTTTTATAACTTCCGATTTTCTCGAAGCATTCATGGAACACAGAATGTTATGGGTGAAGAGAATTCAGTATTGGTACGAAGTCTACATCAGCTATACTGCTGCATATGGAGCCAACGTTGCCGAAAAGCATTAATTTTCGTCTACATATCAGCAGCATCGATAGCTGCGAACTAACTCCTATCCACTAAAGGAAACCATTCAGCCGCATCCACTAACTCCTCACCTCATACGAGGAACAGAAGTTCAAGTGCACGGTGGAGAACAAAAGCCAACACCTCATGAAAAATTCATTCAACTCGTTTGTTTTACGGCATGTTGAATATATATTGCTTAGTCCTGCAGAGCCACTCTCACTGTGGAGCAGTCAACAGGACAAGTATTTCGGAGTTCTAAAAGCGGAGTGTTGTGTTAGCAAATGAGCGGCAAAACAGGACACAAATTAATAAAGGGCGAGCGGAGTGCCAGCCAGAATAATTTTATTTTGGCAAAAGCTTTGTTGTTCACGTGAAGTTCCGGCATGCAGTTATGAAAAAGTTTAACGAACCGAAAATTTGTGTAGGTTGATTATGTATGTACGTATTCAAGTCTGCTTTTAATATGGTATGTTATGATAGAAGGTAAAGAAATTCATAATGGCATTTCTCGGTGCTTTAACGATACTGATGAAAGACTTATGAATTAGTTTAAAATTGACTGTAGTAACCTATTTATGTCTTATCTTCGTTAGAACTTTAGAGATTAAATTATAACTAATTAATAATTATCAATAATGTCAATTGAGATTCAATTAAAAACTTAATAAAAAAAAAATCTAAGTTCCATATGAAATTAAAATACTCTGGTTTGAATTTTTTTTTTCAAAAACTATTGACTATAATAAAAAAAAAACTTATTTATAAAAAACTACATAGTATTAAGTACACACGGAGAGAGCTCAGTGCAGACATTATTCCCTATGCTCATAGCTTGTGCGCAAATAGCGCACATTTATCTACTATGGGCAACTGATCATAAAGAAAGCATTTGAACAAAAGTTTAATATGTAGATTAAGAGCAAGTGTTCGATGAAACGAATACTAATTTTGACACTTGTTTGTGGGAGTCAGGTGTGGACAGATGTTTATTTTGTTTTTTTTATAAACATTGTTAGGTTCAGTGGCTACAAATCCTTATAATTAGTTTTTGTTTTTTTTTCTAATTCTATATTTTTAATATAATTAACAAGAAACCTCTGACAGGAAGGTGTTTTTGAACCTTCCCCCGCAACGAATTACAGGTGTGGAGGGGGGTTCAAAAAGTTTTTTTGAAGAGCAAAAATACCTAAGTTATTAATGCAGCCAATTATTTTCTCAACATCACTTAACATTATAGACTAAAAAATGATTGAAAATAGGCAAAATTACTGTCCGATGAAACGAACAGCGGTAAAAGATGGGTTAAAGAAATAAGCGAAAGGGTCTTTATTTACAAATTTTCTGCAACGAACGCTGGACACCGGTGAGTATACCCCATCTGTAAAATCCGGAAAACGGAAGCTCGTTACAATATATTGTCCTTTCCTTGCCTCAACCATTTTTTTATTATCTTCAGCCAATGCCTTCAATTTTTACTAAAACAAAAAAGTTTACGAAACATTTACTAAACATTTAAGAAAAAGAAAAACTACATGTAAAAAAGTGCAGATGATTTGATCATCATTGTAAATGAGTTTATATATAAATTGCTGTTGTCAAATAATAAGTGTTTAATAAGTTCAAATTTTTAGATCACAGTAGACTTTTCTGTGGAAATGCCCATATATAAAATTTTATGCACTGTAAGTTTTCGTTTTAAATATGCTGTAACATATTCGATGTTAGTTTTTACTTCCATAAGCTGCTGATAAACAGTGCTGCATTGTTATATTAGACTCGCCCTACACTGGTCAAGGACTGACGATCATTTGCATTCATGTAATAGAGATGCTTACAGAAACGCGAAAAAGAGCAGTTCAAGAAGGAAAAGACACACAAAAATGCCGAGACACGTAAACTTATTTTTTGTTAGTAGAATTTAGTGGCATACTAAGTTCTTCCCAATCAGATCAAAATCTCGAGATATTTGCGATTGAAATTAAGCCACTTTTAGCATATGAAGCAAAAATAGATTCCAGAGGGAAAACGGCCCTATTTCTTTTTTTGCTTATAGTGGAATATAATAGGGGTACTCACTCTGACTTCGGTAGTTGGGTAGATTGGCAAATGCCGTACATTTTTTTTTTGTAAAGCGCCATTCTACCCAAGTACCCATCTACCAATCTACTCTAGCTGACCCCCTGACTTGTTTGGGTAGATTGTTTTCTTGCCAAATTGAGTACTTTTTCCATTTGTTACCACCTTTTGCAAAAATAGGCAATAATTGACCTAAGGGCATCAAATTTACAATATTTGTTTTCAAGGCTAATATCAATGCTAATAAACAAAAAATATTGCCACACCCCCTATTTCCGCCCACAAGTTAATAAAAACGCTATATTTCAGACGAATTCGGTTGTATTGTATTTTTGTATTGTAGTTCGTATGGCTATTATCGACAATTCAACAAAAACTGGGAGTGTTGGAACTATAACTACGCCTACCTTTCAGATATTATAATTCCTGAGTTGTGCATGGTTTTATAATTAAACTTGGTTTATATTTGCTATAAGACCAAGTGGTGGTCATAAATATATAAATTTTGCCACGCCTACTTTTACCGCCCTTCTATATATATATATATATAAAATCGTTCGAGCGGTGTCTCTTAAGATCTCAGAAACGGTAACACCTAAGGCAACCAAATTAACAATATCTATTAATATCTCGGTTAAAAAAGTTAATATATCGCTTAATGAAAAAGCCACACCCCCTTTTACCGCCCACTAATCAATAAAAATGCCATATTTCGGACGGTTTTGATCGTATTAGACTAAAATTTGGTAATTTAGTTTGTATGGTTACTGTCTGAAACTATTAAAAATGAGTGTCCACGCCCTATTTTACAGCCCACAGATCAATACAAATACTTTATTTAAGACGATTTTGGTAATATAAGACTTAAATTTGGCAATGTAGTTTGTTACACTACAGTTATGCCAGTTCAGATATACAAAAAATAAAATTTTTTTTTCGATTGGCATGAAAATTCTTATGTAAGCCGGTCTGTGACAGGAAACGGTTTTCCCCTGGATTACTAGTAAATGATAAGATGCTGCAAAGTTCACGTTAAAATTACTCGTATATGAAATAACTTTTGTTACGCTTAATTGCCTAAATTTTTCGCTCATAAAATGACAAAAAATTATTTGGTGGCAACCCTCTTCAAGCTGTCACTCATTTTTCTCCAGCTACATAAGCCGGGGAGATCCAACAAACATGCAGCACTGCCCAAAACTATTCTACAAAGTACTCTATTGCAATTTAGGGTGATCGCAATAACCAAAAGTACTCAATATGCCCATACCCAACTACCCAAGTCAGTGTGAATACCCCTAATATAATTATTTTCAGATTTATTTTTTTTACATAATACATATTTAATATTTTTACCGCAGACGAAGCAGCGGGTATGCGAAAATGCAAATTTTGTCCGTCGTTAGGCTTTTTAAGTACAAGTCCAATCTTGATAAATGTTGTATGGTTTGGTGGGTTCAGACCTGTTTATGTGCAAACTGGACTTTTTATTTCTTAAATTTTTTTTTTTAAAGTTATAGCAAGTTAAAGTTTGCATATAATTGTTGTTGCTATGTTGCTTATTCTCTTCTTAATTTCAGCATATGCCTACAAATATGTGAGGTATTTAGCGTCACCTATCGGCTAATAGTTATGAAACTGTTATACCAAAGATTATATAGTATAAAGATGTGCCACGTAGAACATTAAAAAGTAACAAATATTTTTCAGATCAATACGTAAGCTTTTGTGAGCGCGATGAAAAAGCTTTCTTGAGAGAAAAGTTTCCAACGTTTGCATGCACATTCTTTCTGAAATGCTCTTTCTCTCGTCACTCCACAATGCTTCTCAGCATAGATCACCACTTCATGGTTTCTCATAGCTAGCGAGAGCCGTGAAATTTTATGTTGTAATTGTTTTTTCCATTGTTGTTGTTGGAACCAAGCAGTTGTGATCTCTGCTTGACAGCAACAAATGTTTTTGTTTGTTTGCATTATTTTCATGATGATTTCCTTATTTTGTGCGAAGCCGATTTTCTTATTCACTGCTTGCTATTAATATTGACTATTTTTGATTGAATCAGCCAGAGCAGTAAAATCTGCATTCAGAATCTTAAGGAAAACTGAATAACGACATACAAATCCATCAAATGAATTCGAAATTGTTTATAAATAAAATTTTTAATTCACATTGATATTTAAAAAATTGCTTAGTAATTAATTTCAATTATTTTTTTTTTTCGTTATTCAGAATAATTAATTATTTTTTTATTTTTATGAATGCCATTTACAACGAATGCAATTCAAAAATAATTTCAAATTTTTCAATAACTTATTTTTTGTGCATTATTATTTCTTGATTCATTGCCTATTCATGTGTTATTCATTATTAAGTTTATAGTTATTATTAATTTTTTATTTATTATAAATTTGGTTGATTATTCAAAGTGAATAACAAGATTTTTTTTTCATTTTAGTTATTATTCAAAAGTGAATGAAAATTTAGAAATGAATACGAAATTTATAATGAATAAAAAATTAATAATGAATAAAAAAATAATAATGAATAAAAAATTAATAAAAAAATTAATAGCGAACATTTTATTCATAAAATAGTAGTGAATAACAAAATGTTTTATTCATTGTATTTTTTATTTAAAAGTGAATAACAAATTAATAACAGTGGTAAACAATTTGATAAAAAGTTTGCGCGATGAAAACGACATTGCTAGTTCGATAAAGTATTTTTTCTAGATAATAGAAATCATTAAGACTTTTCTAGGTTGGTTCGAATTTTTTTTAGAAGAATTTTCGACTTTTTTGAGTTTTGAAAAATATTTCCCCAGTTATGATCCTATAAATCAAAAAGTATTAATTTATTTTACAAGATTAATAAATATTTACAAATGAGACATTTATACCTTTTATTTAAGCTATTATTTATACGATTATTTGTACGGTTTTTGTCGATATTTTCTGAATACTACATTTGTGAAAGAGTCTAAAAAATAGCGTTTATTTAACATTTCCCCCATATTAAAGTGCGCAAAAATATGACTTCGATATATATTTTGGATTTATTTTTACTTTGTTGTTAAAAAAATATTTCAACGAAAATATTGAGGTAAAAAGTATTATTGTAGCAGGTTGGATATTTACGTATTTCGGTTTTAGTAAAAATACTCAAAATTACCTCCATCAAAGTGGACGTGGTGAGTTCGCACTAAACAAATTCTTCAGACTTTAAATACCCAATTATCATATATGTAACTTAGGATTTTGTATGCAAACAATGTTCTTAGCGTTTTTAGCTAAAATTTAAAAATCCCTAAACCGCAATTTTACGTTATAATAGGATTTGCAATACTGTAAACTCTTTGAAATGAGTAAAATAACAGAAATAACGCAATCAAAACAAAACAACGAAATCTTCGCGCTTCTATAAATAACTAGCTGAGACACTGTGTGTTGCTACCACGCCCCCGTTGTCAAACGCCCATAACATGCTATCAGTGAAACGGCAAGAGTAAATTGTGGTCGAGTACCGAATTCCGAGGCTGTGCGGCCACCTATAACTCCAAAGCTATTGAATATCAAAAATTTCAGTTGTGTGGGAAATGCCTAACGCCCATAAAATGTTATCAGTGAAACGTCTAAATTGTGGTCAAATACCGAATTCTGAGACTTTGCGAAATATAATTATAAAGCTATCAGATATCGCATATTTGGCCTGTATAGGAGGTAATTTTGAGTATTAACAATATTTTTTAAACTCTTTCACAAATGTAGTATTTAGAAAATTTATGAAAAAATACTTTTGAAGTTATAGGATCATAACTGGGGACATATTTTTCAAAACTTAAAAAATCGAAAAATCTTTGAAAATTCTTCAATTCTTTTCGAATTGCATTCGTTCTATAATACTCATACAATTTAACACAAAGTCTGTATTAATAAAACTTATTTTCTGGTTTGTTTACTTACGTAAATTTTGATATTGAAAATCTTTCTTGAAAAAAATTTTTTGCAAATTTAATTTAAAAAATTTCAGTAATTTTAATACCAAGAACATTCACATATCTTTAGAATTTAGAAAAATGAGAAAAACGGCATGAAAACCAAAACTTTGACTTTCGATGCAAATATATTCGCTATTTTTAAATATATTTAATGAAAATTTTTTTAATCAAAGTTTTAATAAAAGCACTTTACAAAAATAGTTTCAACTGTAGCGTTAGGTCAGTGAATAAATCCTTTATTTTCTTTTCAAAACCGGTCCAAAATATTGAATTTTTACTAAAAAAATTATTAAAATAATGTTTTTGTTGTATAAATAAGAACAATTGAAAATTGCATTTCTGAGTACTTTTCATATAGTAAAGCATGTATTTGCAATAATATATTAAAAATATGTATATACAAGAAGTTAAATAAAAAAATTTTCCGCAAAAAAACAACTTAAAAAATATTGCTTACAACATTATTCGCGGCTAAGCTTCAACTGATGGAATCGCAATTACAATAATATAACACTAAAAATATCATGTGGCAAAACGGTAAAAAAAAACCAAGTCAACACACAAAATATACCCAGATTAAGTCATCTTTATGATATTATATTCTTGAAATTATATAACAAAAAGATAAGAGATAATGCAAAAAAATATAATAACTTTATATTATATAATACTCGTAGGGTAGTTTAGTAAAAAAATTGCCTACATTTTTTAAGTAAAACCTAATAAAATTCTGCTACATTTTGTTCGCAGCTACATCGTTTATTCAGATGCTTCGTGCATCAAATCTTTACATATCATTTCTATTGCTTTTCAATATTATGCTCACATTTGCTCACATTGTCGCTTACTTATTCTCTCGCTCTCAAAAGCTTTAAATCGTTCGCTCGCTGACTCTCATAAAGCTTTTGTGTGGATTTATGATAAATCCACATTCAAATTTTACTGTGCCACTTGCTTGTATGGCGGTGGCACATCTTTCTATTATATTATCTGTGGTTATACTGACGAATTCTATTTTATAATTTCACAGCAAAACTATAAATCGATATATTCTAAATCAAAGTGATGATCTGAAATGATTTCTTACATTTGAAAAAAGATTTCTCATCAAACCATTTTTTTGATTTCTCAAAATTTACACAAAAATTTAATTAGAAATACCGCGTATATTGCAAAAAGGCCAAATTTAATTTCATTTCAATTTTGACCAGTTAGCAACTTAGTTTGAAATCTTCCGGCAGATACGGCTTTTTTTTCCGTCATGGTACTAAAAACCTTCTGTGTAGCTTATACAAAAAAACTGAGGAAATGAGTCAATAGAATCGCGATTGTATTTAAATCCCGCGGCTTAATGTATGAAAACAGTAGATAAGCTATGAGCAAAGATTATATAGTATAAAGATGTGCCACGTAGAACATTAAAAAGTAACAAATATTTTTCAGATCAATACGTAAGCTTTTGTGAGCGCGATGAAAAAGCTTTCTTGAGAGAAAAGTTTCCAACGTTTGCATGCACATTCTCTCTGAAATGCTCTTTCTCTCGTCACTCCACAATGCTTCACAGCATAGATCACCACTGCATGGTTTCTCATAGCTAGCGGAGGCGTGAAATTTTATGTTGTAATTGTTTTTTCCATTTTTGTTGTTGGAACCAAGCAATTGTGATCTCTGCTTGACAGCAACAAATGTTTTTGTTTGCTTGCATTATTTTCATGATGATTTCCTTATTTTGTGCGAAGCCAATTTTCTTATTCAATGCTTGCTATTAGTATTGACTATTTTTGATTGAATCAGCCAGAGCAGTAAAATCTGCATTCAGAATCTTAAGGAAAACTGAATAACGACATACAAATCCATCAAATGAATTCGAAATTGTTTATAAATAAAATTTTTAATTCACATTGATATTTAAAAAATTGCTTAGTAATTAATTTCAATTATTTTTTTTCGTTATTCAGAATAATTAATTATTTTTTTATTTTTATGAATGCCATTTACAACGAATGCAATTCAAAAATAATTTCAAATTTTTCAATAACTTATTTTTTGTGCATTATTATATCTTGATTCATTGCCTATTCATGTGTTATTCATTATTAATTTTATAGTCATTATTAATTTTTTATTTATTATTAATTTGGTTCATTATTCAAAAGTGAATAACAAGATTTTTTTTTTTCATTTTAGTTATTATTCAAAAGTGAATGAAAACTTAGAAATTAATACGAAATTTATAATGAATAAAAAATTAATAAATAAAAAATAATAATGAATAAAAAATAATAATGAATAAAAAATTAATAAAAAAATTAATAGCGAACATTTTATTCATAAAATAGTAGTGAATAACAAAATGTTTTATTCATTGTATTTTTTATTTAAAAGTGAATAACAAATTAATAACAGTGGTAAACAATTTGATAAAAAAGTTTGCGCGATGAAAACGACATTGCTAGTTCGATAAAGTATTTTTTCTAGATAATAGAAATCATTAAGACTTTTCCAGGTTGGTTCGAATTTTTTTTAGAAGAATTTCGACTTTTTTGAGTTTTGAAAAATATTTCCCCAGTTATGATCCTATAAATCAAAAAGTATTAATTTATTTTACAAGATTTATAAATATTTATAAATGAGGCATTTGTACCTTTTATTTCAGCTATTATTTATACGATTATTTGTACGATTTTTGTCGACATTTTCTGAATACTACATTTGTGAAAGAGTTTAAAATATAGCGTTTATTTAACATTTCCCCCATATTAAAGTGCGCAAAAATATGACTTCGATATATATTTTGGATTTATTTTTACTTTGTTGTTAAAAAAATATTTTAACGAAAATATTAAGGTAAAAAGTATTATTGTAGCAGGTTGGATATTTACGTATTTCAATTTTAGTATAAATACTCAAAATTACCTCTATCAAAGTGGACGTGGTGAGTTCGTACTAAACAAATTCTAAAGACTTTAAATACCCAATTATCATATATGTAACTTAGGATTTTGTATGCAAACAATGTTCTTAGCGTTTTTAGCTAAATTTAAAAATCCCTAAACCGCAATTTTACGTTATAATAGGATTTGCAATACTGTAAACTCTTTGAAATGAGTAAAATAACAGAAATAACGCAATCAAAACAAAACAACGAAATCTTCGCGCTTCTATAAATAACTAGCTGAGACACTGTGTGCTGCTGCCACGCCCCCGTTGCCAAACGCCCATAACATGCTATCAGTGAAACGGCAAGAATAAATTGTGGTCGAGTACCGAATTCCGAGGCTGTGCGGCCACCTATAACTCCAAAGCTATTCAATATCAAAAATTTCAGTTGTGTGGGAGGGGTCACGCCCTCTTGCCTAACGCCCATAAAATGTTATCAGTGAAACGTTTAAATTGTGGTCGAATACCGAATTCTGAGGTTTTGCGAAATATAATTATAAAGCTATCAGATATCGCATATTTGGCCTGTATAGGAGGTAATTTTGAGTATTAACCATATTTTTTAAACTCTTTCACAAATGTAGTATTTAAAAAATTTATACAAAAATCATTAGATCAATACAAATGAAAGCTTAAATGAAAGATATAAACGTCTTTTTTGCAAACATGTATAAATTTTTTAATATGAAAAAATACTTTTGAAGTTATAGGATCATAACTGGGGTCATATTTTTCAAAACTTAAAAAAATCGAAAAATCTTTTAAGATTCTTCAATTCTTTTCGAATTGCATTCGTTCTATAATACTCATACAATTTAACACAAAGTCTATATTAATAAAACTTATTTTCTGGTTTGTTTATTTAATTGACATTTATACAAATCTAAATGGCTTAACGGACTTCGCTCAATTTAAGTACACATACTGTGTGCATCCTAGATTAGATTGTTACATACTTAGTTTTTATCACGCTCATTCCATCCATTTTCACTTACGTAAATTTTGATATTGAAAATCTTTCTTGAAAAAATTTTTTTGCAAATTAAATTTAAAAAATTTCAGTAATTTTAATACCAAAAACATTCACATATCTTTAGAATTTAGAAGAATGAGAAAAATGGCATGAAAACCAAAACTTTGAATTTCGATGCAATTATATTCGCTATTTTTAAATATATATAATTAAAATTTTTTTAATCAAAGTTTTAATAAAAGCACTTTACAAAAATAGTTTCAACTGTTGCGTTAGGTCAGTGAATAAATCCTTTATTTTCTTTTCAAAACCGGTCCAAAATATTGAATTTTTACTAAAAAAATTATTAAAAAAAATGTTTTTGTTGTATAAATAAGAGCAATTGAAAATTGCATTTCTGAGTACTTTTCATATAGTAAAGCATGTATATGCAATAATCTATTAAAAATATGTATAAACAAGTAGTTAAATAAAAAAATTTTCCGCAAAAAAACAACTTAAAAATAGTGCTTACAACATTATTCGCGGCTAAGCTTCAACTGATGGAATCGCAATTACAATAATATAACACTAAAAATATCATGTGGCAAAACGGAAAAAAAACCAAGTCAACACACAAAATATACCCAGATTAAGTCATCTTTATGATATTATATCCTTGAAATTATATAACAAAAAGATAAAAGATAATGCAAAAAAATATAATAACTCTAAATTATATAATGCTCGTAGGGTAGTTTAGTAAAAAAATTGCCTACATTTTTTAAGAAAAACCTAATAAAATTCTGCTACATTTTGTTGGCAGCTACATCGTTTATTCAGATGCTTCGTGCATCAAATCTTTACATATCATTTCTATTGCTTTTCAATATTATGCTCACATTTGCTCACATTGTCGCTTACTTATTCTCTCGCTCTCAAAATCTTTAAATCGGTCGCTCGCTGACTCTCATAAAGCTTTTGTGTGGATTTATGATAAATCCACATTCAAATTTTACTGTGCCACTTGCTTGTATGGCGGTGGCACATCTTTCTATTATATTATCTGTGCTATGAGGCTTCTGGACCAAAAAGGCGTGTATTTTCTTATGGGCCTCCAAATTCACAAAATTGTGAGGTGCAGCGCAGTCGGCGTCGCTGCCCGAAAGTAGTGTATTTTGTTGTTGTTTGGTGCACACTACGATCGGTCAAGTTGGCCGATAGTAGGGTGGCTGAAGCGTGTTGTTGTTGTTGCAAATTGGAGATAAGCATGCAAGATGTACGGACGGAGGGATAGCTAGGGGGTATGATTGGTCAAGCTAGCTGAAGTAGGATAGTTGAAGCGTGTTGTTGTTGTTATAAATTGGAGATAAGCATGCAATATGGGCAGATGGATGGACGGACGGACGAATATATGTGTATGTATGTATATGTATGTATATGTATGTATACATAAGCTGAAGTAGCTGAAACAACAAGCGTGTTGTTGTTGTTATAAATTGGAGATAAGCATGAAATATGGGCAGATGGACGGACGGATGGACGAATATATGTGTATGTATATGTATGTATACATATGAACTATTTGTAGGATGGCTGAAGTATGTTGTTGCTACATATAAATCAAAAATTTCAAGTTTAAGGTGATAAGCCTTCAACTTCATAGTAAGCTTAATAAGCAAGCCAAAACCGCAAGTCTAAGATAAGTGTAGATGTTAGGCATTTTAATAAATTTTAGTTGAGTTGATTGACGGAAAGACGGACAGATTGACAGATGGACACCCGGCTAACTAGATGGAACAAAAATTGTGGGTAACCCATCTCTCTCCCTCTCGCTCCCCTTATACTCTATCTCCCTGTCTTTATATCGATCATTCCACTTTACTGCTTACTTGTTTGCCCCTTATAAGCGGACCCTAAACAACAAGTTAAAGATAAGGAAACAGTGAAGAAGTAAAATATTTTCTATTTTTTCCCATGCTTGTTTAATATAATATGTTTATGAATTTAAGTCGCTACAAATTTCAAGTTTAAGGTGATAAGCCCAAGCTTCATAGCTAACATTATAAGCGGACCCAAAACCGAAAGTTTTATGAAATATTTGTTCTTTTGCCCACGAAACAACGTACGTACAAGACACTTTATTTAAAAAATCAAGATGGCACAAAGGGAGTATCTGCAAATCCGTGCAAATGAGCGCAGAAGTATAAGAGAGGAGTGGATGAGAAGACTCCACAGGAAAAAAACAGGACTAATCAATGTCCATCAAAATTTAAGAGGTATTGTTTTTTATTTTATTTTTTTTTTATTTTTTTATTGTTAATTGTAACACTTATTTTTATTCTTTTTTATTTTTAGCTCCAAGATCGTATATGTCGTACGAGTTCGTGGATGATGATCTAGTTTCGCCAACACGATCATCTGGAATTTCATCCGAAACGTTAAGTTTCGGATCAAATCATGCAAAATTCAACACAATAAAGCATATTAAAGAAATGGATGATATTGTGGCAGAGGAAGATATTTCAAAAAGATTGTGGAAACCAAATCCACAAGCATTTTTAGATGAATGTATCGCTATTCTGAAAACGAATTGCTGGGAGGAAGACCTGTACGAAGGTCTTATGGCAGAGTGTGAAAAACTGCGGGGACACAACACACCTCAGCAACTTAAAAAGTGTTGCCTTGAGGTAATAAAAGTTGAACGGCGAGTTGGTGAAGAATACCGCACTCTTCGTCCTCCCGCTCCTATCTATGAATTAGGATGGCGGGACTGAAATTCTCAAAAATTTAAAATTTATAATAATTTTAGTTAAAACATACATAAATAAAAAATTAAAATAAAATAAAAAAATTTCTTCTATTTCTTTATAAGAAAAACGTGTAGAAAAAGTTAGTATCGATTCTTTCTATTCATTTTAGATTACTTTTATTTGACTTATTTTCAGTTTTAAATTTCATTTGTTTATTTGCAGTTTTAAATTTTCATTTGTCTATTTTCAGACTTTTTATTTTACTTGCGGCAAATTTTTCATTTTTATTTTCAGTGCTTTTTATTTTTCTTTTGATATAGATTGATTTTTCAAATTATATATTATTTTTATTAAATATTGCGCAGTATCAGTATCAATAGCTGTAGCAGTATCAGTATCAGTAACAGTAACAGTAACAGTATCAGTATCAGTAGCATGAAATTCAATTATGTGTTCTTTATTTTTTAATATTCGTAATGAACTGAGCATCTATACATATTTTTCCCGATTTAGTATTAAATAACTGTCAAGTTGGTTGATAGTAGGGTGGCTGAAGCGTGTTGTTGTTGTTGCAAATTGGGGATAAGCATGCAAGATGAATGGACGGAACGATAGCTAGGGGGCTATGTTTATTGCACAGTATCAGTATCAATAGCTGTAGCAGTATCAGTATCAGTATCAGTATCAGTAGCAGTAGCAGTATCAGTATCAGTATCAGTATCAGTATCAGTATCAGTATCAGTATCAGTATCAGTATCAGTATCAGTATCAGTATCAGTATCAGTATCAGTATCAGTATCAGTATCAGTATCAGTATCAGTATCAGTATCAGTATCAGTAAGAGTAGCAGTATCAGTAGCAGTAGCAGTAGCAGTAGCAGTATCAGTAGCAGTATCAGTAGCTGCAGCAGTATCAGTATCAGTATCACCCATAAAATACCCTGTTTATATATGCTATCATTTAGTAGTTTTCATAATGCGATTCTTAAAACAACATAAATCGATTACCGTAAAGAATATTGATTCAAAGTTAAATACATCAAATGGAATACGACACAGTTCATTGCTACCGAACTCTATTCGCGGACTTATTGTTGGACCTTCAAATTTTGGAAAAACTAATGTAATGATAAGTCTTATTGAAAGTCCTAATGGACTGAAATTTAAAAATATTTACGTATACTCAAAGTCGGCAGAGCAGCCTAAATATAAATACTTGGAGCGGCTAATAAAACCTATTAATTAGATAAAATTTTCAACATTTTCCAATAATGATGACATCATATCTCTAAACGAAGCACAACCAAACTCAATATTTATATTCGATGATGTAGCTTGCGAGAAACAAAATCATATACGATCATACTTCTGCATGGGGCGTCATAAAGACGTTGATAGTTTTTACTTATGTCAAACTTACACACGTATCCCAAAACACCTGATTCGTGATAATGCTAATATTATTATAATGTTTAAACAAGATGAAATGAATACTAAACACATTTATAATGATCATGTTGGGTCTGATATGTCTTTTAATACATTTCACGAGTTATGTTCAATATGTTGGAAAGAAAAATACTGCTTTCTAGTAATTAATAAGGATGACCCCATTAATAATGGTCGCTATAGGAAAGGATTTGACTTATTTATAAGTTTATAAAAGAAACAGTATTGCTATTCTAAAATTAGTATATCAACTTTTACTAAACTGATCTGTACTATTAAACAGCTAACTGCAAAACTGGCCTTCCATATTAAATAGCCGACAACCAAACTATTCAATACTACGGTGTATTACTATCAGCTAAGACTGATTTATACTAAATTTATTACTCTGGTCTGTTTACCTTTTTCTGTTTTGGTTATCAAAATGGATGAAAATTTAGTTAAAAATCTTATTAAGACTCGAAATATTTTGAAAAAGAAGTATAAAAGTCTTCAGCTCGGAGTAGTTGCAAATGATAAGCTATTAGAAAAGACTTTTAAACCAATAACAAACCCATTTAAAAAAATACTTCAATCGACTAATAATAATACAATATTAAAAACTTAAAAAAAATTCAGATAACTCTTTTAAGGATAATAAAGTTTCTACAAGCACATGAAATCATAAGAATAATTTAAATATAAAAGGTAAAGGAGTAAAAAGATGCAGAAACAGAAGAAGAAGATAGAGCAAAATTATACTCGAAGCTGAATGGTTAAATCAATAACTTTTTATGTATGTAATTATTGCTTTTATACATGTAATTATTAAACTTTAAATATAACAAATCAATAAAAGAACAACAATGATTCATATATAAATCAACTCGTTTTGTTTTACTTATATCAGCATAGTTGAGTATGGTCATGGTTACTCATATTAAATTTATTGAAATGCTTAACAACTACACTGCACCCTTATCATGAACATGTAGTTTTTGTCTTGTTTATAATGTTTGCTATGAAGCTTGGGCTTATCATCCTTAACTTGAAATTTGTAGCGACTGAAATTCATAAACATATTATATTAAACAAGCATAGAAAAAATATTAGACTTCTACACTGTTTCCTTATCTTAAACTTGTGGTTTTTTGGCACGCTTATTACGCTTACTATGAAGCTTGGACTTATCATCTTTAACTTGAAATTTTTGTGGGTACTTAAATTCATAAACATATTATATTAAACAAGCATAGAAAATAATAAAAAATATTTTACTTCTTCACTGTTTCATTATGTTAAACTTAAAGCGGTTTTGATTTATAGCAACAACAACAACACGTTTACATGGGACAACATTGATAAGCAACTTGCCGACTGCGCTGCACCTCACAATTTTGTGAATTTGGAGGCCTATAAGAAAATACACGCGTTTTTGGTCCAGAAGCCTCATAGCTTATCTACTGAAAACGCTTCGTAACCCATACAACGTATGTGGCTCATTGGAAAGCCACTTGTCAGACGAAGGGGTAAAGTAACTCACGGCCGACTTTTAAGTATTTTAAAATTCACTGATAACGTTTACTTTGGCTACAAAGCTCAAAACATATATTTAGGAGATGTCACCGAGCCTCAACCCGGTATCTGCAAAAATATGACTACACGGCCAAATGAAACACATAATGGCTCATAGTTGAGCCAAGTGCCAACACAAGGGTTAATATATTTACTATTATTCACTTTATTATTAACTTTATTAATTCATTAAGACTTAAACCAGGCTGAAGCCAAAATTTTTCAGATTTTTTCTTTTCTGTACTGCTTCCATACATATATGTAATTAAAATTTCTTATAATCTAAAACCTAAATATATTAACTACTAGCTGAAACCCGACGCTTTGCTACCACTCGCCCGTTTCCAAACACCCATTAAATGTTATTAGAGAAACGGCATGTTTAAATTGTGGTCAAATACTGAATTCCGAAGCTGTAATTCCAGTTATTTTATAAACCATAAAGTAATTTAATCATAAAAGCCATAACTTTTGATTGGGTAGAGATATTGGGGTAATTTTTGAATTGACTTGAATTTTTTTGCAAAAATATAACAACATTTTGGAAAATATAAATTTCGCCAAAAATATCAAACGGGGTACCTTGTTGCTTTGATGATGAAAACAGTAAAATAATTTTTGCGCTTAACTGAAAGAGTTTTTGCAAATAAATGCTATGTCATATATGATATGTAGTCAGATGTGCAATTTTTACTTGATTTTATTTTTATAATAAAACATTTTATGTGTCACTTTTTGAGTAAAAAGTAAATATTTGTACCTTTTTGAAAAAAATATAAAAAATATATGCACTGAACTAACTGTACAGTTCGAAATACTTTTGTGAAGAGTTTTTTAACTTTTTAACAAAAAAAATTTTAACGAAATATATTTTGTAGCAGCGGAGATATTTGCATCGAAAGTCAAAAATTTGATTTTAATTCCGTTTTTTTCTCATTCTTAGGTAACGATGTCCTATAAAAAATTCATTGTACTAAAAATTGTTGCCAATTTTGAAGATATGTGAATGTTGTTGATATCAAAATTATAGAAATTTGTTCAAATTAAACTGATCAGACTTTATTATTTTAAAACGTATTTAAATAAAAAAATTTAAGTTAGTTAAAAAAAAAGGGGAAAGGGCAAAATAAATTTTGCGCAAAGCTGGAAAAATTTTTGCAAATGTATAATATACCATATGAAAGATAGTCAAAAACCCAATTTTTACTTGATCTTATGTTTACAACAAAAATAATTGAAACAATTTTTTACTAAAAAGTCAATATTTGGGACCTTTTTTGAAAAAATATAACAAATAGTATTTTCCAGAAGACGTTGTATATATACACCAAGAAAAATTGTATATATACTCCATTCTTAGTGTGGTTGGTTGCCGAAAGTAACCATATGAACTAAATTGCCAAATTTTAGTATAATACGACCAAAACCGTCCAAAATATAACATTTTTGTTTATTTGTGGGCGGTAAAAGGGGGTGTGGCAACGTTTTTTTCCTTAAACCAACTCGTACTTAAAACAAATTAACTGCCAACGTTTTTTTTATATAACAATCAAAAAACCAAGGCATGCGCCTTATACAAACAAGGTTTAGTCTTTGACCTGAAAGGAAAGTGATAGATTATTTAGAGGAATTGAATGGAACCATACGTGAATTATTGATAAGGCGAAACAAACGTGAACGCCAATTTGAATTGCTTTTAGCCGAGGCTAGTGTTATGCCTGAGCCTTGGCAAGCATTTCTAGCCCTCAGTTGTTCCTTTCGATTAATTCCACATTTTCCACAATTTAGTTGTGGATTTTTAGTTTTCCATTATTCTTAAATGTAAGAAAGAACAAAGAAAGTGAAAAGAACCATGCCCGAGCCCAGGGAACCAGGGACCTCTGTGTTGATAGTTTAGCGCACTCTCCACTAGACTATAAAGGCCCACTAAGACTGCCAAAATTTCAGCTTAATTTAGTTTATACCTGGCTCACTTTGATTTTCTCTACGCTTATCTCCTGAAAAAAGCGTAAACATAGTGCGACCATATCCATTTTTAGTCCAGCAGCCGAAAGTAGCCATACAATCTGAATTACCAAATTTAAGTCTTATACGACCCTTGTCTGAAATAAAGCATTTTTATTGGTTTGTGGGGGGTAAAGGAGGGCGTGGAAACCAGTTTTTGGTACAGTTTCTGATAGTACCCAAACAAACTAA
The DNA here is from genome assembly GCA_963920525.1 of Dichetophora obliterata. Classification (NCBI taxonomy): domain Eukaryota; kingdom Metazoa; phylum Arthropoda; class Insecta; order Diptera; family Sciomyzidae; genus Dichetophora; species Dichetophora obliterata. The sequence continues at coordinate 155,747,679 of OY986435.1, read as the reverse complement.
GCCAAAATTTTAGCGCAATCGGCTCTGTAGTCAAATTTTATGATTTCTGAAAAAATTGGGAGTAGCAAAAGTGCGACCATGCCCATTTTTTAAAAATGCCGAAAGTAGCCATACAAACTAAATTACCAAATTTTAGTCTTACTATACCAAATTGGTCTTAAGTATAGAAGTTTAATTTATTTGTGGGCAGTAAAAAGGGGCGTGCATATAAAATAAATTTCCAAATTTTAATCTAATACGATCAAAACCGTCCGAAGTATGGCATTTTTATTGATTTGTGGGCTGTTAAAAGGGGCGTGGAAACCCTTTTTAAGTACAGTTGCTGATAGTAACCATACAAAATAAATTACCAAATTTAGATCATATACAACCCAAACCGTCTGAAATATAGCATTTTTATTGTTTTGGAGGCGGCAAAAGAGGGTGTGGCAAATTTGTTTTCCTTAAGGGGACAGTACACACCTGAATTTTTTAAAATACAATTTTTTATGATTGATTTTTGTTCAAAAGACCTCAAAGATTCTATTTTTAATGATATAAAATTAGAAATTAATTTGTATGTTGAAAGGCGAAGGTTTTAAACGCAGAGTGTCAAGGCCATATAGTTAGTGTTAAAAATTTTAAGGCGCTTTTTCTAGAAATCACATTTTTTGAGTTGGCGGGCGTGATAAAAACAAACTACTACACTGATCATTCTGAAATTTGAATATGTTATTGTGCACATATAAAACTATAGATTGAACTACGGATAGAAAGATCGGGAAAGTATTTTTGGTTTTCAAGGGAGTTTTTGGTCCAAAAAATCGGCTAATTTCGAAAAAACGCTGCCATTTTGTCAATTTTTGTTAATACGAACATAATTACAAAACTTTAGTCCAATACAGCAAAATTCGTCTGAAATATAGCATTTCGATTGATTTGTGGGCGGTAATAGGGGGTGTGGCAACTTTCGTTTTTTTCATTATTTGAGATATAAACCTTCCTTGATGACAGATGTTGTAAATTTAGTGGCCTAAGGTGTTTCCGTTCCGGAGATCTTAAAAGACACTGCAAAAACGATTTTGTTGGTAAAGAAGGGGCGGTAAAAGTAGGCGTGGCAACATTTATGTATATAGTGACCACTACATGGTTTCATAGCACAAATACACCAAGTTTCATTATAAAAATATGCACAATTCAGGATTTATAATGATTTATGTCAAGTGGGTGTAGTTATAGTTCGACCACGCTCATTTTTAGTTGAGTTGCCGAGAGTATCCATACACACTGAATTACAAAATTTTGGTTCAATACAACCAAATTCATCTGAAATATAGGGTTTTTATTGATTTGTGGGCGGTATTAGGGGGTGTGGCAATTTTTAATTATTCATTATTTGAGATATGGGCCTTGGCAACAAATGTTGTAAATCTAACAACAACCGTTCCTAACAGGAAGTAACCGTTCCTGAGATCTTAACGGACACCAACCTGCACGAACGATTTGTATGGGACTATGTGGGAAAATTTTTAAAAAACCATATCTCCGGAACCACTTTACCGATTTCGTGCAAATTTCAAATAAACCATTTACAGACCATACCCAACGTACCCTGGTTTAATTCGGTTCACCCGTTTTTTCAGTTAGCGGCTACATCAAAATGTACACTTCTTTACATATATATGATTATTTACTTCATTATTAACTTTATTTATTTGTTTACACTTAAACCAGTTTATATAAAGTATTTCATATATTTTCACTGCCTTATTTTCTAATAAAGTTAGAAATATATTTTCACTGCCTAATTTTCTAGCTGCCTTATTTTCTATGTTGTTTTAGTTGGGGTTTACCAATAGTCATTTTAATGTCGAGTCTTAATTTAGTGCAAACTTTTTGACAAGTAATTCTATAGAAATAATGTAAGAAAAGCTCACACTAAATCTAAAGTAAGCATTAAATCGACTATTGGTAATGCCCATTGTGTTCTTCGTCATAAGCTTTTGATACCAATTTATGAACAATGGTTATAAATTGCTAACGCTATTAAGATCATTTCATTCATAATAAATACAATTTCGTTGATTATAAGAATTATGAAAATTAAAAATTGATCATAATATATGATCAGTGTTATGTTATTGAAAAAACTGTAAGCATAGTCCGTAATACATTATGAAAACTTATGTATGGTTAGAAGAATCATATTTTGTATTTTATGAACAGCTTGATCATGGATTGTGCGCAAAGAATTTTCTCCGCTTATATTGAAGTTTTTTGTTTTTGCCCTTCTATCTGCCCCGTTATGGAACTTGGTAGTCAATGAACATCTGAGGAAAACAGAAAAGGTTGGTTGCAAGGTGATTGCTTATGCGGATGACATAGCTATCGCTATACAAGAAGAGTTTCCTAACACTCTTTCGGAGCTACTTGGGTCAGCGCTCTCCGATCTCAATAGTTGGGCCAAAAGTTGTGGGCTTGGGTAAATCCCCAAAAACTGAACTGGTCCTTTTTACGAGGAAATACAAAATTCACGCATTATTCCTCCAAGTCTGGATGGCACTCAGCTAAAGTTCGTGGAAGGGGCAAAATACAAAGGAGTTATTTTGGATAGAAAGTTAAATTGGAAATCGAATATTCTTGAGCGAACTAAGAAAGTCAATGTACGTTGGATTTACACAGCTATAGTGAGGCCAATCTTGCTATAAAACTATCAGCACTAAAAACGCCGTCTAATTGCAAATTGTTAGGTAAAGTACAAAGAACTGCGGCCGTATGTATCAGCGGAGCGCTTAGGTTCACTTCATTTGAAGTGCTAGGAAAAAGGATGGCGCAAGAAACAGTCATCCGCCTAAGAGCAACCTCGCAGTATACTAACACTCGTACAGATAACTCCTCTATTATCGACCGTGCAGGAGCAGTTCCTAGCAGCATCAATTACTTCAAGGCTAAAATAATGGCCATTTATAGAGCTGTGGAATGGCTGAGGTGTAGTGAGATATTAACTAAAGATATCTACATTTTTATGGACAGCCAAGCAGTGCGGTGTGTTCCTAACATCACCATCAGCACTTAAATGTATTGTATCTTAATGAGATGACCGATAAGTTCGACATTCACCTGGTCTAGATAAAAGAGACATTCCAGGAAATTGTACAGCGGATGAACTCGCTAGAGAAGGCACAACGGTAACGCTGCTACCCGATATGGTAACATTAGGCATGCCACTTGCGCCTTGCAAGTTGTCTCTAAGACAACATGCCACAGATATAGCTAATTTCAGGTGGAACTATAGCACCACCTACAACACAGCCTGACAGATGTGACCTAGTTTTACTAAAAAACGAACGACGAAGCTCACTCAATTGGCGAGGAAAGATCTCTACATTCTGATAGGCTTTATTACAGGACACTGTCTAATAGGTAGGCTTACCCTTAGAATGAAGATTCTTGCGAATGACTTCAGCAGAAGTTGCAGGGATGAGCAAGAGGAAGAGTCGGTATCGCATCTCCTCTGTTCATTTAAACAGAACACATAAGCAAAGATGTAAAGGGATACTTTTAGAAGAGAGTTTTTTAAAGAGAGTCCGAGAGAATTGTAGTATAAAGTTTTGACGCATTACTAGCATTAAATATTTTGAATTTGGTTCTCCGAAACACGGAGAAAACTGTTTGCTAAATTTGTTATGTGGTTAAGCAAAACTTGCGCTTGAATCTCAGGCACTTCAAAATAATGCATGATTTCAGCAAAAACTAATCAAAATTTGCTATTCCAGTTTATAATAATTAGACAAAATTTTGATTAAATTCAAGCAAAATTTTGCTAAGTTATTATAAACCGCAAAAGCAAATTTCTACTTATTTTCTAAGTTATTACTAATTGAAATAGCCTATTTTGATAAGTTTTTGCTGAAATCTATCATATTTTTGAAGTAATATGATAAATTATAAACATTAAATTAAATTGAAAAATTACCACCGTCTGGATATTTGAACCTCGGCTGCGTGAGTGTAAGTGCCTTATCTATTCGATCATCGCAGTTGTTAACCAATCGTCGCCTAATTTTTTTTATTAAGAATAAGAGTGTGCTTATGTGCTTAGAAGAAATTTGCTTGAGCTTAGCAAAAGTTTACTATTGGAATATATTATAACTTAGCAAGTATTTGCTTGAATTTAGTAGAAATTTGCTTTTGCAGTTTCTAATAACTTAGCAAAATTTTGCTTGAATTTAATCAACATTTTGTTTTCTCTTAAATACATGAGGAGTGATTTCAACTTAGCAATCTTTTCCTAAAATCATACCGTGATTGAGCAAAGTTTTTCTGATTTGCTTTTAAGCAAAACATTTGCTTGATTCAAGCAAAATAATTATCTCCGTGAAGAAAACTATATTAAATATAGCAAATCTGTTTCCATCAATAATTGAGGTAAATTTCCGTAGATTCTTGTAAGAGTGCTTGTTAATTGCCTACATAAATGTATATGGAGAAAAACACGTCAATTTTGCCCATTAAAAAACCCTCATCACTCCGATTTCGGTGAAACTTCGTAATGTTATGTACTAACCAAGTACATAATAAGTGCAAAAGTAAAAAGCATGGGTTGCTGAGATATAAAGCATAAAAGTTTAGGTACGAATATTTGTTTAAAATTATAAGTCAAACTATACCGTTTTATTAAAAAAAAAAATTAGTTTGACGTTTTTAAAGGATTTTTTCGTACTTTCCGATAAAAAAATGTAACATGGTTTTATCTTAGGCTGAGGCAAAATTCAGTCGTTTTCGTTCAGGATTCTCTGAAGGATCCACTTAACCTTTAGCAAATAAGAACGCAATTTGTGTTTATATTTTTAATCTTTATTGAACAATTCCAATTCCTTATGATAGGTCTTATGATAGTTCTTATGATACTTTACAAATCTGTTGCAGTACAGCGTGAGTAAGTCGGAAACGGTTCTGTTCAGCGGGTACTCGGTTTTGTGCGACGGGTTCTATGCCAGGTAGTTGGTTATTGTCGATCAGGTAATCGGTTCGGGTTCTGTTCTAAATTTCTTTGATATTAGTTGTGGTGTTTGACATGACGGTGGTGGTTCAGGTATTCACTATGTGAGGAAACTCATGTACAGCAACAAAGGTTCTGTGGCGAGGGCGTCTGAAAGCCGTATCAAGAGCAGAAGTGGTGCGGTCAAGAAAATAAATTATTTTGCAGTGCTCGCTCAAATTCTGTTGCGCGGGCCACCGAAGCAGCGCAGCGAGCAGAAGTGGTGCGGTCAAGAAAATAAATTGCGGTCAAGTGGTGCCTGAATACTGTTGCAAGGGGGCAGATTGTTCGGAGAGCAACAAGCAAGACGGTTTTAATGCGAAAGCGAGGATGACTGAGATAGCCAAACAGCGAGGTTTAGTCAGCGCAGCAGGCAATTTAAATGGCTACGACGGTGCAGCGTGCCAAAGTGGGGCAGTCAGAGGCTCACAGGTTTTGTAATGGCCAATTGCGTAAAACTTGAGTTCTGTTGCAAGGGCTTATAACACAGCGAGCAGAATCTGAAGGTTTTACGGGGGCAGTTTATCGCAAGATCTGACTGCGACGCTTGAAGACTATTGCGAGGGCTGATAGCACTGCGAGCAGAGTTCAAGCTTATGGTATGCAAAAAAAAAGAGCTAGATTGAAAAGGAAGGCAAGATAGAGAAAAAAAAAAGTTTTAAATAAATACCACAAAGCTCAGGTCTAAGCGGTGAGCCTCGAAGAAGGAAGCAGAAGTCGGTATTTAGAGAGGTTCTCAACACTAGAAGGGTCAGCGCCATCAAATTGACAGCAACATGATTTTGATCGCTAATGTTTGTGGTCAATGCGTTAAAAAAGGCTGTAAAAAATTGTTTGAATGCTCTATGTAATTAAAGTATATACGTAATCAATATCAAGAATTAAAATTCATAAATTTGTTTTAATCAAAAACATCCAATATACCGTCAATTTGACGGTCGCGGTCTTTGAAGGTATGGCATGTTCCTCGATAGTGTTAATACTCCAGACGCTCCTGATGTGACATTTCCTCACAATCTTATAAATATGTAGTTATGAAGTTGTTGTGAATTATATGTTAGTAGCTGCTTGGAAAGTATAAGTCTGAAAGTACGCCGTGTCTGTGGTGTTGTTATTGGTTACATTTCTTTAGTGCCTACTTATTTTTAGTTCTAATTATATTTAGTGTTGTTATTGTTTTCATTTGTGTTTTCTTAGTCTTTATTTAAAGTTACTACAGGTGGCCAGGGCTCGATCCCGGCGGCCGCAGACAAGTATTTTAATTTTCATATTTTAGGTTTTTTTGCATGTTTTATTATTTTTATAGCCTATTTTAAATGAGATAGCCAGAAAACTGCAAAAAAAAGGATTAGTGAAATAATTTAAATCATTAATTTAAAAATATAAATTTTATTGCAGCACATATATTAAATAAGTTCTGGCAGCCGAGATTCGGCAGCCGGCCGGCGGCCGCAGACGGATATTTAGAACTTTCATAATTTTTGTTTTTGAATAGTAACTGACCAGAAAATGGAAAAAAAAGTTTTGAAATAATTTAAATCATTAATTTAAACTTATGGTTTTTTCATATCTTGTTTAGTTTTCATAACATCATCAAAGTTAGTTTGAATAAACACATGAGCCTTTCTGCAGCCTTCAGAGCTTCAGACACACTGCGCGTCGTTCTAACCGGACGAGTTATCTTTAAAAAAGGTCGCTATAAGCAGATGGTCGCTTAAACCGAAGTCGTACTAAACGGATATGTTTTCCGAGTACTTAGCTATGAAACCAAACTTGAGTTTACATCGTGGTCGCTAAAAACGGTTAGTCGTTATATGCGATGTCGTTTTATCCAGATTCTACTATATTTATATTTTATTTTACTTGTAATGGGTTGTTACAAAAATTAAAAAAATGTTAGCAATATTTAAATGTAACGAAGAAATTTAATACAGTTTTACAGTACATGCAAAGACAAATGTGATGGTATTGTTGAAAATTTAAAGGGCTGGCTAGGCGTGCAAGTTTGCAAGTGTCTCCAAAAGATCAAATTTTAAATTTTGATAAACTTGGGCTAAAAAAACCTGAAGAAAAACCTCAATTTTTTATTGTTCAAAACAAGACTATGACAAAACAGCAATTGAACTCAAATATTGATTTTATTTTGCACAAACAATTCCAGGGATACACAGATATTATTAAATAATTTCTGACACAACCCTTGATGTAAAAAAAATATTCTATAGAAAAAAATTGCGATTTTATTGATGTTTTCCCAAAATTTTAAACAGAGACAGATAAATTTAGTTTGATAATTTTTAATAATAAGGTATCCACACAACTCAATGTCTGTTTTTATAAGTTACTTATGAAATTTAATCTATTAAAAATCAGAATATCGCAATGTATGAAAAAAATTGATTTATAAGCTTCACAAAATATAACAATGAAGAATATTGAATTCTGTGTACTATATAGTACATTCATAAATTTCCAAGTAAATTGTTTTTCCATTGTCTATTATTGTAATTTTTTAGTTTATCAATTCTTTTTGGTAAATTTTGTTGTAAACTACTTGTAAGAAATGTCAAAACATTTGGGACTTTCAGTACAATGTTTACAAAAACCTGTTCTCGGATTATTTGATCAGGAAAAACCCGGGAAGACTGGTAAAACCGATTTTTTTTCTTAAACTAAACCTTATTTCAAGATTTGAACTATGTAAAATATATGTACTTCAAATTTATGTAAAAAAAGAACAATTCTGAAGGTTCTGGAAGTTTGTGCTCGGCGACACACCTTGCAAGGATCAGACTGATTGGTTCTGATTGTACCACGAAACTTGAAATCGCTCCTTTACAAGCAGCTGCAGATTTCATCGAAGTGGACGGCTCTTCATCATCGTCATAAAATTTATGTTTTATTAATATTTTAACCTTGTGTGAGTGCCGAAGGTAATTAATCAGCCCCGATGTCGAGGAGTCCTTGCACCATAAAACTTTAAGGCATTTCGTGCAAATGGCTTTGTTATCCGTTTAATAATAGTTAGGATATCAAAGTAGTACAAGATATTACAAGAAGTAAAAAGCAGATGTAAAAAGCAGGATAGAGCTAGGATGATTTGATAAAAGGATGTTTTGTCACTTGTAAAAATACAACGGCAACCATGCTTCGTAAAGAGCGCACATAATTGTCAATTATTGTCTGTCAACCGTTGAGCATTACACATGAAAATGCTAGTCGCATCTCTGACGTGCTCGTTGCTAAACGTTTTTTTATTTTTTGTGGCGCTTTCTTCTTAATTTTGCGTTAAATTTATACGTTAGATTAGGTTGATCCGGATGCCTTCGTGAAGGCTCACATAAACCAATTGTGGTCCTTAGTGGTACCGGTAGTGAACAAAAGAACCTTTGTGTTTTAGTTAAAGTCTTTAAAGATTTGAATTGAAGCGTTGAATTCGCAAACCTTAGGAGGGATTCTAGAGATACTTTGGTTACATGTTTAAGCGACGGGAACGTCGATGAGCCTAGGTATTTTAGTTTCGATCTAAGTAAGGCGGGGCATGTGCATAGTAGGTGCTCCAGGGTCTCCACTGTGCCCGGTTCCTTGCACTTCCTGCAGTTGTCATCCGTGGTGATGCCAAGCTTCCTCGCGTGGGCTGCTGTCATGCAGTGACCAGTATGCCCACTAGTGTCCTGCAATCTTTGCGCGGGCGTACCAAGATGAACAGAGTTCGTTTTTCGCATTGTGCATTGCACATGATTTTCGAGATTTTGCACGATGTCGTATCTCTCCATCTACGATTCACTGCTTGTGTGGCTCTTCTTTCGAGGTTCCTGTACAACTCTTGTAGCGGAGTAAGTACATGTTCTGCGAGTTCTGATTCCAGCCCAGTGCCTCGTTTCCCTCAATGCCCTGATGGCTAGGGACCCATTAGATGCGCACTCCCTTTGAAGCGCATAGTGCATCTAGTGCATCTCTGCCAGCCATGACACTTTTGGACTTGATGCTAGCGGAGCGCATGGATTTGATCCGCTTGACTGTCAACGAAAATATTGATGTAAGAGTGTTGTGTGTCCATGCTGAGGGCTATCTCAGCAGCCTTCCTTATGGCAAATATTTCCACCTGGAAGCTACTGCAGTGGTTCGGCAGTTTATATGCACACAGAAAACAATCATTGTAAAATCAACTAGAAACATAATGATTTAACATGTTTCCCCTATGATTTTGCTTCATAGAGATTTATAGTAAAATCATTGTGATTATCATGTAAAAATCGCAACAAATTTTCATGTTGAATCATTATGAAATCATGTAAAATCATTAGAATGGTTGTGTTGAAACATTATGAAATCACGTAAAATCATATGGATGGTCATGTTGAATCATTATGAAGCCATTTTCAATCATTATGGAATCCATCTGAATCCTAACCTCATTTACTTAATTTTTTATTTAAAAATATAAAAAAATACGACCTATACGACACTACCTCAATTTTTCTCTAGCTAAATAATATTTCTCGATAGCATGTACGAAGTCCAATGGGTGGTATAGCTTCCTGTATATCTTCCTTAGATAAGTACTTTAAACTTTCCTAGTCAATTAAGCTTCTAAAAGTAATACAACATTTTGATATTATTTTGTTATAGTAAGATGGGTCACATACCACATTACCTTGTTCATTTGTGTCGAAGTTTACTTCTATTCACTTTTGCAGCTATTAAAAACTATTTTGAATTTTGCAACGACACTACTCCTCGCGATAAAACCTCTAATGTGCAGAAAATTTGCCAAGAACAATGGAACTTATTCAGCATGCAACAATTTTTTTACATGATGCAATAATGATTTTACTAGATTTCATAATGATTCTACATGATATCATAATAATTCTACATGAAATAATGTTGATTAACTTTTTACATGATGCAATAATGATTTTACTGGATTTCATAATGATTATACATGAAATCATAATGATTCTACTCTGCAAAACTAGCTAATGCGTGTTTTTTTACATGATTCAACAATGATTTTACATGAAATCATAATGATTTCCATGTTGCTGATAACATGAAATATGAAATCATGTAAAATGAAATCGACTATGCATCACAATGATTTTAATATGCAAGATTTTTCTGTGTGTGGCTGCCTTATATTAGGCTCTGCACAATACACAGCCGCACCTACCCCCGTAGGCATTTTGGAGCCGTCTGTAAATATGTTGCCCGCCTGCTGTGCTTGTTCTATACCTTTGCACCAGTTATTTGGTCCCAGAAGAGTTCATGCTTTGGAATTGACTATCGTGTGAGGTACCATGTAGTCCGTGCTACTTAGTAGATCCTTTCCGATTGTACAATGTCCAAAATTTTGAATGCGCATGTTGCCTGCCGCCGTAAGGCGTTGTGCGGTTTTTCCGGCTATTAGTAACAAATAATTAAGGAACATATCCGCTATTAAAATTATAAAATCTTCGCTCTACCCTACAAATGCGTGTACGTACTACGTACAGTGCAACTGCCGAAAAATTTAGGTACAACGAGCAGGGTTGATAAATGACTTTTTCATTTTGTTATAAAAATTTTGAAAAAAATTGTACCAAATGAAAAAAGAAAGTATGAAATAAATTTTTGTTTTATTTAAATTTTAATTTTGTAATGTTTTTCTTAATTCAGTCCATAAACAAAAATGACAAAGGGTTTTATTAATTTTTAATTAATAAAAAAGTGTTTTATAATCACAAAAAGGAGCACAAGTGGTCTATAATATTCAGATCTTTTCGGGGTTCAAACCCCCCAGAGGGTTGACATTTTAATAAAAATTAATGTATTTAAACAATTATATCATTAAATCACTTAAATATGTTCTAAAAAAAACTTAAGAAGTCATATACTGAAGTGGCGTTTACGTGTAAAAGTCGTTGTTATTAGTTGAATCCTGTAAACAACAATAGTGAAAACCGATGTATCGTGATTTATGAGATTAATCGTGATTCAGTCTAAATTATCACTACCCTTAACATCGGCAGTTGCGGATGATGGTAGTAATGATAACAGTGATGTCAACAATAATGACATATGCATACTGAAAAAACCTGTCTATTTCGAACCTAGAAAGATTTTAAAGTACACTTCAGCCGCTAACAGATTTTAATTTTTCTTGAGCGGTTCTCTAAACTCTTAATTTCAGCATTCATGATTTTGTCGCTGGATTTAATTGACTTACTTCAAATATTCAAATGGAGCTTATTGTAAGTTCTGAGCTTTTTTTATCTCTGCTTATGGCATTGCATCTCAGCCTCTTCGTAATTTACGGCACAAAACAAGTTTTTATTAAATAAATTTTTCTGCTCCTTTCATTGTGACTCTTTGTAGTCAAGAGCTTTTAAACAAATATCTTTCGAATTAAAGATATGAGTCTAAGCTTAATTTTTCAGGAATGCTTGAAGTTACTCGTGAGTTCTAAAAAGTTGACTTACATTTTTCAGTATTCTGACCCGAGAAAAAGTTTTAAGTCAATTGTTCAAGTAATTTTGTGAATTTTTTTGTTTTAAGATTTATGAAGTTAGGGTAAAATTTTTTCTGTTCTTAAAATTTTATTAATTTAAGAGAAATGAGATCTCGTTCGCATCCCTAAAAAATTTTTAAAACATACCTCCGTAATTTAATGGGCGAGAACCGTTTGAACAAATGTGCATCCCTTAGCATACACAGGGATTGCACAGATTGAGCAGGACGTGTTGGTAAAATTCGCAAAAAAAAAAGGAAGACTAAATTAAAATCTCTAGGAAAAAAACTTTTGAATATAAAAAAAATGGTTCCATTTGAACCTCCCTAAAACTGAACCTTTGTTTTTTTTAACGGTTCCCAAAAAATTTTTACTGAAAAATTATAGTGAGCTTATCAATTTTGTAAATATGTACCTCCAAAAATCATGTTTTTCGTAAATATTTTGGCTGATGTAATAGTTGGAAAAATTTCTACCAATCTACATCAAAAAATTTTATATTTTTGCAATCGGATTAAAGATAATGCTTTTGTTCATACATATTTTTGAAATTTTTTTATTTTATTTCTATACAATAACTTTCAAAATTTAAAGTTTAATTTAACTAAAAAGGTGTTTATTTAATAATTAATATTTTAGCTATAATATGTATAAATTTCAGAAATTATTTCAATTTAAGTGAAAATAAATTTTAAAAAATACAGAATATGGTACGAGAAACATCATTGTCTTTAATGCTCTTGCAAAACTTTAAAATTGGAAGAGCTTTTTCCGGCCTTTATTTTCTGACAGTTTTTTACAATTATTATACTTGTCAATATATTTACGAAAAATATTATTAATGGAGGTTTTTGCAAAATGATTTAGCTCACTGGCAGCTATCGGTAACAGTCAAAATATTGTGGGAATCGTTTTAAAATAGACCAAGGTAAATTTTTAGAGGTACCTTAATAAACATACTTACATAATAATATATAAAAAACTTAACTTGAAAATTAAATGAAACAAGTGCTTATGTATTATATTTTTTTAATATTGCGGCATTTTTTTCACTAGATTTTAAGAAACCGTTGCTTTCATTAAATAAGAAATTGTTGCAATATGCAGTCTTTTTCTGCATTTGGTTTTTATTGAATTTCGAATAGAAAATATTCTTTTAACTTTTGCTGGTGAATGAGAAGTTGAAAGAATTACTTAAGCAATTTTATATATTTGGAGAAAATTTACCCTTTAAATTCAATTTAAATAGTGACAAAATTCAGAAATAAATAATTTTTAATTCTTTTAATTCTTTTTGCTCAATAAGAGCTCTAAATCCTGTATTTACTAAAAAAATTTTGAGTAATAAAATATACCAAAAACGCTTTGATAGTAGGAAAGTAGAAAAAATGTATAATTGTACCAAAAAAGTACAATTGTACAGAAAATATCAACCCTAACTACGAGTATGAAATTAGAAAAGGAACTTACATCCGATGACATATCGTCTTTTAAATATGCTCCTCTCGTCAGTGCAGAAGTAGAAAGAAGTTTTTTCTGTTTAAAAAACATTCTGCAAGACAATCGACGTTCCTTCAACTTTAATAACTCAAAAATGTACCCGGTAATATACTGTAACGCTATGTATAAAAATTATATAAACTACATTTTATGTTTAGTATCTAATATTTTATTTTAAAGCTTTATTTTTTTGTTTGTTGTTTGCGTTTTTCAGGTAATTTATGTCAGTTTTTAGGTAATTTTCTGCAGTTTTTAGGTAATTTTTGTAATTTTTTTTAGGTAATATTTTGTAGTTTTTAGGTCATCAAAATTCGAGCCCTGGTTATGATATAACTCCTAATCAAGAAGAATTAACTCCTAATATGAAAATGAAATAACTCCCCAAAAAAGATGAAAATGAAATAATTTGCAAAAAAGATTTAAATGAAATTAAATGAATCTCTTTATCTTCTCCTTGAAATGAAATGAAATGATATGAATCTCTTGAGAAAATGATGATAGTGATAACAACATTCCGTACAAGGGCGAATCAAGTTTTTTAAGGTTTTTTTACGATCAAATGATTTGCCCTTGTACGGAATGTTTTTCACAAAAACTTTAATATAAATATGAAACTGTTAAAAAACTGTTTCTAGCCGTATAAACTCTTAATATACATACGTATTTGTTCAAAGAAGTATGCAAAATTTTTATTTTGGACTATGGACCACTAAAAAGAATACATAATATCTAATTTGGGATTACGACCGCCAACTAAGAAGACTAACCCCAAATTTCTTTAGGGATTATGTCCCCTTTTTAATGAGGGGCTCTAAAAAAAAGGGCTTATGACCTTTTTAAAACTGGCTTCAGTCCTAAATCTAATTCTGTGTCATAAAGCGATAACACCTTAAGTCTTATTTCAAAGTTTCGAGAAAATCTTGTTTCAAAGTTTTCAATCGCCATATGAGTTATATGAAAGGGTTTTTTTTTGTCATTTTTTTCGCTAGGGTATTGCTAAAAGCTCCACATTTTGTGTGTTTATAAAGATATATGCGTAGAATTTATCTACATCAATAACTCAGTTCTGTCTTAAGTTGACTTAAGCGATTATTGCTTATGAACACAGAATTTTGATGTCCCCCTCATGAAAGGGGGACATCATTTAAAATTTGGGATTATGTCCCTTGGGGCTATATCCAATCACCGGGTTGAACCCCAAAATCCTCCTTGGTCAGGTTCTATCCTATAACGTGCCAGCAATATTTTACTTTATTAAATATCCAATAGCTAAAATTAATCATCCAGAAAATATCCTTAGCAAGCTCGTAATTGGAAATCTAGAAACCCGTTACATTTCATCAACCAGAGCAGCCAGAGCAGCTATAAATGTTATTTTCTTCACGGAATACAATCCTCTAACAACTTCAGGTTTTTGTACCGCTCACGCGAATCCCCCATGAATATAGTGATGTACTTGCATCGAGTATCAATATTGATAGCTTCTCATGGGGAAATAATGAAGCATAATAAACTCTGCATCAACAGTAGCAGCGTCAATATTTTTCACGCTTTACTCTTGTTCTAACTTTCTGATTCTAGCCACTGGGAAGAGGTGGTACTGAAGCAACCTAAAACACCCTCCTTCATCCACCAATCACGACATGAAGTTCGACTAACAGGATTTGAAAAGCGTAAAATTGCTTCGATGGGAACATGAAATATTTAGTTAATCCTTTCTGCAAAAACCATATCAAAAAAAAAATATTTTTTAACTTGAGCGTAAATATTATCGCTGGAGTTGCTGCATTGGTGCAACGGCACTATCAACTTGATTCAGTGCATTGTTTGCCAACGTACATTATGCTTGTGTCGGTATATGTGGAAATGTCTGCGTGTGTGTTTGTAAGTATGTTGGAGATGTTTGCGCTAGTTGTTGTTTATTGGTGTTGCAGGCCAATTCAACAAGGTACGTGGTTCGATTCACTTCGATTTCGGCGCGTTGAACTATTTTATAACTGCAACTAAAGCACAATCACTGCGCGTGCTATTTTGCACAATATCCGCGGTGTCGACCTTGTATCACTTGTAGGTGAAATAGCTACGCGTTGAAATTGGCGAAAGTTATGCGAAAGAACTGAAATTGCATTGATCCTACACCACCTCTATGAAACATATGGCTTTAAAAAATTGCAACTAGCTGGACATGCACTTCCTATATTTATTTCAGAATTTTATAGCCCGTGCTGGGGAAAAATCAGTTCTTTGTAAAACTCAACTAAATGCAATATAAAAGCAGCTTTTTTCGATACAAATACCACTTGAAAAAAGCAACTTATTCAACTAAATGCAACTTTTATTCCGCTTTTTTGTATCTGTCAACCCGAGTTTCGTCAATACTTCATAAATTCGAAGGTAACTGTACGTCATATGTCAATATCACATATAATTTAATAAAATAAGGCAATATGTCGTTATAAATATTACGATTTGGTTAAATAAATTCCTCTTCACAGAGGAGTCTTCTTAAGCTAGGGTAGCCTAGCTTTTGGAGTAACCTAAATATAAAAAAGCCATTGTGTATAGGATTGTAAGTATTTCTATATATTAAGTTATAATATAACAATTATAGTAATTTACCTCTTCATTATTCCAGAAAATGGCAATGGAAAAGCGATTTGCCTGGACTGCTGTACCACACAAATGAAGGGTTCGGGGCAACAAGGTGGGTTAACATAAAACAAGTTTGGAGATAAATGCATTATTTTTCCCATAAAGAGCGTTTTATTAAGTTGCTTTTAAAATTTTAATTTTTAGAAATCCTGCATGCAATGGTATTTGCATACTCAGAGCACTAAAACCCTTCGAAAAAATTCATATGTAAAACTCTCAATGTCGCCTGTTAGCAACATCTTTTAACTTTTTTATGGTTTTTGAATTTTCATTTTTAAAAATCCTCTATACAATGATATCTGTATACTTAGAACTTTAAAATCTTTCATCTGGCGGTGGTAAAAAATTAAAGAAATTTATATGTGGGTTAGCTCCTTGTTGCCAAAAAAATTCGGTTTTCTTTTTCACCTTTTAACTTTTTCACGGTTCTTGAATTTTCATTTTTAGAAGTCCTCCTTACAATAGTATCTGCACACTCAGAATATTAAAATCTTTCGTCTGTCGGTGGTAAAAAAATTAAAGAAATTGATTTGTGGGTTAGCTCCTTGTTGCCGATAAAATGCATATGTAAAAGTTTCAATGGATTTACAACAATCGCTTCCCACTCTAAAACTTACAGTTGATCCAGCGTTCTATAAAATAAAGTTGTGGACATACAATGCACGTCACGGGTTATTGGAAATTGCCAGCGCCTGCTCAAATATATCGAAAAATATGCAGTGCAAGCAGAATAACTCTATATAATGAGTGACAACTGCAAGGGTTAAAACAAGAACTGACGTTGATTTCTTTGTATGAAGTCTTCATTCAAAAGAAACGATTTAAAAAATTTATAATCACTTTCCTGTGGTCGGTCACACGCAGCTCTTTGCGATCGAGATTTTGGCAGAATCGAATTGAACTCGCAGCATCACTGCACGCAAATCTACTCATTAGACGACTGGGAAAGTTGCATTTTAAACTCAAGTAACAAAAATTTCTTGTTACTAAAATGGCATATACAGATTTTAAAGTCACCAATATCGTGCTCAATAATATAAAAAAACAGAGCACCAAATTTACTACCACCGACACACGAAAGATTTTAAAGTTCTGAGTATGCAGATATCACTTTATGCAGGACTTCTAAAAATGAAAATTCAAAAACCGTGAAAAAGTTAAAAGGTGTGGCTAACAGGCGACATTGAAAGTCTTACATGTGAATTTTTTCGGAAGAATTCTAATGTTTTGAGTAAGCAAATACCGTTGTACGCAGGACTTCTAAAAATTAAACAAATAACTTAAAGAACACACTAAAAAGAGAAAAATATGAACAGTTAAAAATATTCAAAATTGCGATTTATAAAAGCCGTTAAACTTTCGAATGCGTTACACTTGTTTTTTGTGGGTTAGCACCTTGTTGCCCAAAACTTAAGACTGAATTATGTGCAGCAAAAAGAATATACGATTGTAGCTTGCTCACTAATAAAGATAACAACTTCATCTTTGGTATACATACAAAAGAGTTTACTGAGATTTTTTTTTTGCATACAAAACTCAATTTTGCTTTCAGCGTGGGTTAGAACCTTGTTGCCCCGACCCCTTCAAATATCATAATAAAAGCTAATGCTACATTATAGCCAGCATGAACGCAGTTCGAAAAAACATGTTCGAAAATGCACAAAGCAGCTTTTTTATAAGCATGAACATAAGGGTGCATTGATTTTTGAAGCGAAGCTTTTTCCGCCTCGTTTTGTGATTTGCTTGAGTGAAATCTTAGAAACGACACTTTTTTCCATGCCCCTTTTTCTTAGAATTGATTGTTGTTGCTTTTTGCTTGCGTCTGTAATAATATAAAATAAAAAATATTTCTAAGTATGTAGTAAGAATCGAAATCGTTAACCCTTCGATTAATAATCCTACACACTACCAACCAGGCCTGTAGCCAGGGTGGGGAAAGGGGGGCAATGCCCCCTACTATAACCGTTTTCCCCCCTGGCCAAATCAGATAATGAAAAACTTTAAATGAATAATTAATATGCATTTTGTTGATAAATTTGTTTATTGCTTTAAAATTAGTTTAATTTAAAATAACAAAAAATATACACATTCACCTAATTCATGATTTGAATATGTTTATAAAATTTGTTTAACAAAACATTTCAGACAAATTGTTACAATTTTTCAAATTTCTACTGGGTCGCCAAAATTTGCTACCAAAAACTAAGATTTGAATTTTAATAATTTTTTAACCCGCATCCATAGGAACTTTCTAGAAATGAAAAGCACTTTGTGCACCAATTTGATGCAGATACAAAAAGAATATATAATTCATTAAAATGTTTTTAATTTTTAAATTTTTTTTTATGCATGATGAATGTTTATTAATTTTAAAATAAGAAAAAAGTGCAAATCTTAATTCTAGAAAAATTTTAAAGAAGCAAAAGATTTAAATCAAAACATGCATGTTTGTTCTTAATATACAAATCTGAATAAAAAATTTGCATCAATTTGATGCAATCGACGGATGCGGGTTAATTCAATTTTTTTTTTGTTTTACTTAAAAAATGTCTTATACATATGTCAGGCCATTTCGCAACTCTTTCTTATATTTCTAGCCACTTTAAATAAATCTTGTATTTTTAGCCTCATTTTATTACAAAGTCCAGAATTAATTTTTATATTATTTTTTATGTATTAATCTCATGTATAAAAAGATGGTATGGTACATAGATATGTACATGTATATATTATAAAATTAACTGTTTTTAAATAAATATGTGTAATGTATTCGTTTCACACGTTAAAAAAATTGTTTTTTTTATTTAAATGAAAAAATAAATAATTTCCCCCCCAAGATCCATGCCTGCCCCCTCTGTCTTCTTGGTCTGGCTACAGGCCTGCTACCAACTGATCCAACATTCTTTGTTGAGTTGGTTGGTTTATTCAATAATAAGTATTAACTGAAGTTATGTTGCACCAGATATCATCTTAATACAGGGTCCGCCAAATAACTTTTTTTTTGGGAATTCTATAAAAAAAACTACTGGATATTTTCTCAAATTTCTTTTTTTATTTGAAAGTACAATCTTTCCGGTTAATACTAAAAAATAATTTCATTCAAATGGCTGCCTCGGCTGGCCATGCAGTAGCCTTCACGATCGGTCCAATTTTTAAGCACATTATCGATTGTATGCAGCTGTATTTCACCAATGTCTTCACGAATATTGTCCTTTAAAGCGTCAATTGTCTTTGGCTTGTCGGCGTAACACTTATCTTTGAGCGCACCCCACAAATAATAGTCCAACGGTGTCAAATCGCAGCTCCGAGGTGGCCAAACGACATCAGCTCTGCGGCTGATAATGCGATCTTCAAAAACGGCGCAAAATTTCGAGTGTAGCTTCGGCTGTGTACGTAGCGCCGTCCTGTTGAAATCAAATATTGCCAATATCCTCCTCTTCAATTTTTGTGAACAAAAATTCGTTCAACATGGCCCGATAACGATTGCCATTGACTGTAACGGCCACTCCTTGCTCATTTTCGAAGAAAAATGGCCCAATTATGCCTCTGGATCAAAATCCGCACCAAACAGTGACTCGTTTTGGGTGCAGCGGCTTTTCAATGTATGCGTGTGGGTTTTCTGTGCCCCAAATCCGACAATTTTGCTTGTTTACATACCCGCCAAGATCAAAATGAGCTTCATCTGAAGAGATGATTTTTTTGGCAAAATCGGCATCTTCTGTAAGTCGATCGCAGGCCCACTTAGCGAAGCGAAAACGCATTGGATGGTCAGTTGGCTTCAACTCCTGAACCAATTGGACTTTGTATGGCGTTATACCAAGGTCTTTATGCAAAATTCGTCTCAATGATGTCTCCGAAATGTTCAATTGTTGATAACGACGGTGAATTGATGTTGATGGCGCTTCACGCACACTTTCTGCCACAGCAGCAATATTCGCGGGTGTACGCACTGCTTTTGGCTTTTCACGCTTTGGTTTATCGATGAGGATGCCAGTTTCTTTCACTTTTTCAACAAGATAACGAACCGACGGAGCTGACGGTGCTTCTCTTCCAAAATTCGTACGCAATTTTCGCACACATTCTGCAATATTACCATGATTTTCAAGGCAATGTCGCAATATTACCCAGCGTTGTTCAAGCGTATGCACAACCATATTCGTTGAGCGGAAGGATATAACTTATTACCTGTCAAATCAGACATGAGCTAAGTATTGCCATTCACGAAATAAGCACTAGTTGAAAAAAAAAAAAGTTAGATGGCGTACCCTGTATATATAGATTATAATAAAATAGGCACTGTTTCATTATATTATTTAAAATAATACGTTACAGAAAACTTTATTGTGTGATGGCTTAAAAACTTGAAATTAAGCTTTGCGGCTACACAATCCCCATGTGTTTAGCCTTATTAGGCTAAAGAATTTCAAATGGACAGCATGTATAGCGTTTTGTCAGTAGTAGTGATAATAAATGAATTATTGGAAGATTAAGATCATTTTTTAAGTTAACTGTTCCTAAACTATATTTTTATAAATTTGTATTTTAAAATTTTTATAATTTTTTTAAATATATTTTTTTGTAAATTCTTGGATCCTGGAATCCCGGGACTGCAAGCTCTAACAGTAATAATATAAAAAGAGTGAAATAAATAAAATTTAATAAAATAAAAATCTAAGGAATGTCACCCTTTTTCGCTACCCAATTCTTCAACATTTAAGACGAAACAAAGAGTTTTTTATGATATAACTTTTTGCTTTTATACCTTTTTTTAATTAAATTATATTGAAATTCCTGAAGAAGCAGAAAAGTAATCTGCGAAACGTTGGCGGAATATAATAATATAATTTAAGGTGTTAATCTACATATGGGCATTTCCAAACTGGCGTTACGGATTTGCAAAAAGAAGTATTAAAAACAATAGGAATGAAAATGTCTAATTTTTAAAAAAGCTTTTTTATATTCGCATAGTAATTATGTAGCATTATATTAAGTAAAACAACAACAAAAGTCAACCTTAAGGATTTTAAGATATAAGCAAAAATATGTGCTGGCGTTACGTTACCAAAAACGGAAGATATTTTTGACTTGGACTACAATATTTGCAAAACTCTCTGAATTGGGCAAGACTTTTTGTATGCAACTTTTTTAGCAGGGTTTGAAATAACACAAGTTTATTTTCCAAGTGATCAAATTTTAAAATCTTCTCTGGTTTTTTTTTATTAGGCTCTTTCATCTGGCGTTACGTTACTTATACAGGGTTGTCAATATTCGAAGCGCCCATCTGGCAACACTGTAACTTTCCGCAGTGATGCCAAATCGACTAATGACATACCGCGTTTGAAGCGTCATTCCAAGCAAATGTTTACAATGGAACAGTACACGCCACGCGAACGCTCTAAAATTGTTGAAATTTACATTCAACAAAACAAGTCAATAGTGAAAACTCAACTCAATGAACAATGTAGCTCATTTTCAGTTGAACGGAACGGTAAACAAACAAAATTGCCGTATTTATGCCACTGAAAATCCACGAGAGATTCAAGTGGTACCTCTTCACGATGCAAAAGTCACTGTTTGGTGCGGCGTTCGTGCTAAAATGCTCATTGGGCCGTTCTTTTTCGAAGATGATAATGGCCACAGAGTTACTGTCAATCAGGAGCGTTATCGCGATATGATACACAATTTTTTCATGCCAATCGTTCGTCGAAAGCGTATCAGGCACTACTGGTTTCAACAAGACGGCGCGCCACCACACACAAGCCGCACTACAATCGATTTTTTGAAGCAATTGTTCCCTGGCCGTTTGATGTCAAAAAATGGTGATTTCGATTGGCCGCCAAGATCACCAGATTTAACGCCTCCAGACTTCTTTTTGTGGGGTTATTTGAAATCAAAGGTTTACGTCAACAAGCCAAAGACCCTAGAAGAGCTGAAAACCAACATCCGTCAAGAAATAACCGCCATTCCCATCGAAATGTTGAAGAAAACCATGGAAAATGCTGCAAAACGGGCACAATATGTCGTAGAGGCCAATGGCGACCATTTACGAGATATCATATTCAAGAAATAATGTAAGCAAATCTACTTGAACCCAATTAAATGATATTTATGACGAACAGACAAAAAATTGTGGTTTCTTTGATTTATTTAAAAATAAAATAGGCGCTTCGAATATTGGCAACCCTGTATATCCATTGTAGTTTAAAATTTAAACTTTAAACTTGTAATTTAAATGGGTAATTAAGTAATTAGGTAGCTAAGTAATTTGTAATTAAGTAATTATTAAACGAATTTAATATATTTGCCTTTCCTTGCCTAAACCAATTTTTTTATTGTCTTAAGCCAATGCCTTCCATTTTTACTAAACAGAAAAGTTTACGAAACATTTTCTAAAAATTTACGAAAAAGAAAAACTACATTTGTGAAACAGTGCAGATGATTTGATCGTCACGTTTAATGAATTTATGTATAAATTGCTTAAATTAATAATATTAAAATGTTTCTCTTAGATAATATCATAAAAAATAAGTTTTTAATAAGATTTAATTTTTTGGTCACGGTAGACTTTTCTGTGGAAATGCCCATATATAAAAAGTAGTGTACATTTTGATGTAACCAAATGAATAAATAAAGTTAATAATGAAGTAAATAATCATATATATGTAAATAAGTGTACATTTTGATGTAGCCGCTAACTGAAAAACGGGTGAACCGAATTAAACCAGGGTACGTTGTTGGGTATGGTCTGTAAATGGTTTATGTGCAGTTTGCACGAAATCGGCCCAGTTACTCAAGAGATATGGCATTTTAAAGATTTTCCCATATACTCCCATACAAATCTGAAAACACTGTCTGTTTTTCTGAGTGATGCCTATAGACTACTGGACCGATTGACCTGATATTTTGGCACTAGATTTACTTCAGGTACGAGATGTCTTAGGAAAATTTTTTTGCCACATCCCTTTAACCGCCATCAAATCAGTAAAAATACTATATTTCAGTGGGTTTGGGTCGTATAATACTAAAATTTGGTAATTTAGTTTGTATGGTTACTATCGGCAACTGTATTAAAATTAGGTGTCCACTCCCCATTTTTCCGCCCACAAATCAATGTAAATACTTTATTTTAGACGGTTTTGGTCATATAATACTTAAATTTGGTAATTTTGTTTGTATGGTTACTGTCAGCAACTGTGCTAAAATTTGGTTTCCACGCCCCCTTTTTCCACCCACAAATCAGTGAATATGCTATATTTCAGGCAGTTTTGGTCGTATAGCCACGCATGTGTTGAGTTATGCATGTTTTAATATTGAAATTTGGTGTATGTGTGCTATGAGACCAAGTGGTAGTCACTATATACACAAATGTTGCCACTCCTACTTATACCGACCCTTTTTTACACACAAAATCGTTTGCGCAGTGTCTTTTAAGATATCAGTAACGGTAACTCCTTAGGCCACTAAATTTACAACTGTTATCTGTTATCAAGGTTTATATCTCGAATTATAAAAAAATCGACATTGCCACACCCCTATTACTGCTCACAAATGAATTGAAATGCTATATTTAAGACGAATTTTGCTGTATCGGGCTAAAATTTTGTAATTTATGGCTTTTTCTTTTCTCGCGATAATGTTGCATTTATTCTGCCTGCGCCGGGGCTGTCATATTTTCGTGTTCTTTTCTCAGCATATTCATAGGGTTGCGTGTTCTTTTCTCAAAATGTTACACTCTGATGCGGCAAAAGTGCAACATTTTCTATCCTTGTGAAATAGTAAAGGCGGAATGCAACATTATCACGAGAAAAGAAAACTCTATAACAGTGAGCGTTGCCCAGCGGCTTTTAATGTATCGTTTCTAATTTATTAATAAAGATTTTGTTATAATGGAAGTAAATTGCATACATTTTATTATTTAGCTGATTTGTGGCAGGTTGCATTTTTCTTGTTCTGTTCTCATATGAAAAATGCAACGTTTTCGCAGGGAGTGTGGCAATATTTTCGTAATGTTGCCATATAATGAGGTGAGTTTGCAGCAGCTGAGTTTGGTTACTCCCGGCAACTCAGCAAAAAATGGGCTTGGTTGAACTATAGTAGTTATAGTGCACACTTTTCAGAAACCATTGCTATTCCCGAGTTAAGCATGTTTAATAATGATACTTGGTGTATGTGTGCTATGAGACTAAGTGGTGGTCACTATATCTATACCATTATATAAAAGGAGACTCACGAAATTTGATCCAGAATAAGCTCGAAAACCCCTGAACCGATTTTGGTAATTCTTTTTATATTCGATTTCTATGATAATAAAGATTGTTATAACTTACCAAGTTTTTCGAAAAATGTATTCTTAAATTATTGCAAAATCACGCATTTTATTTGATGCCTACATTCAACCAGCAGCACAATATAACAGCAAACAAAGCTTTTCTCTCTTTGTCGAGAGAGCTGCTCTCAATATAGCACGACAGCCATGTTGTGTAGTTCATGGTATAATTATTTGACAAGGTAGCCGTGACATTTTTGTGGCGATTGGTAGTTGTCAAAACAGCTAAAGAAGTAGTAGTTTACTGCTGTTGACCAACTCTGTGCTTATTTTTAACTTTTCTTTGATTCATTAAATTTATTCGTGAAGTTTATTGAAATGTTTTTAGTTTGCTGCGGTTGACTAGCTATGTTTAAGTTGTCGCTTATTTTTCACTTTTCTTTGATTAATTGGATGAACAGCTAATTTTGACAACTACCCATCTCCGCTCCTGAGAAATAGCCAGTCTACGCTACTACCTTGTCAGTAATTGTGCCATGGTGTAGTTAACCTGAATTCACTTATAACCTTCAGCATGTTTTTGTGTGATTTAAAATAATGTTAATCAAGTTGAGAGCGTGCAGAAATGTTTCTCTCTGAGCGAAAACTTCATATGAAAAAAACTTTCAAAACATGCTGAAGGTGATCAGTGAATCCATCTTTACTTTCAGGGAGATTCTTGCTTTCATAAAGTGTTAATCAATTTTCTTTGTTTATGTTTTGATGGGAGTTGCCAGAATTTAGCTATCTGCATTAATTATGTTTTGCAGCCTTGCCAGCCAGCTTTTCCCCACTTGAGATTGTGTTATAGCTTTGACACATTGGCATAGATAATCTTGGTTATCTTTTGTAGTTTAAAATATAACCATTGGGGATGACACACTCAATATTTTTCTTAACTAGTTTAAAAAAATTACGAAAAATATAGAAGCAAAGAGCGAGCGAACAACACTGTAATCGTAAAATTTCAGCGTGTGTGCTTGAGTGAGAGCACAGTAGTTATCAACGAAAGTGTATAAAGAAGAATATCAAAATTAGCTGTTAAAACTCGTTTAGCTGCGATAAACGACTTTCAGAAACTAGTTTTGAATAAACGAATTCTAAACATAGTTAAGCAGAAAATTAAACTAGAAAAGCGATTTAAGCAAGTTTAAGTCTGCCAATGTGTCACAGGTATTAGTCTATCTATAAAAGAACATATAAAAGCGTTGTGACACTGCACGGATGTATGACAATCAAGCAAGAACCACTGAACCGATTAATACGACATAGGTATCAAACGATTTGTTATTCCAACTTTATCGTAATATGCTATGTAAGATTTGCCAAGTCTACTTTTCATGCCCACTTTTTGCAAAAAATGCTATATTTCAGACGATTTTGGTCGTATGAGACTAGAATTTTGTGATCTTTTTACTTTCGTAAACTTTACTAAAAATGGGCATGACCCATTTTAACTAAGTTCACTTTTCGGGGGATAAGCTTGGAGTTAAGCAAAGTGCACTAGGTTTAAGCTCAATTGATCTGAAATTCTGGCACTCTATTGTTTCGAGTATGAGATGGTTTAAGTGAAAAAAATTTTGCCACGCCCCCATTAGCCCAGAATTAATCAAAAATGTTATACTTCGAACGGTTTTGGTTGTATTAGACTAAAATTTGATAATTTAGTTCATACGGCTTCTTTCGACAACTGTACTAAAAATGGCGAATATATAAATTTTTTTTCCCGAACATCATGAAAATTCGAATATATCGCAGTAAGGTGGTCTGCGGCAATTACCTGCGTTGTCTGCAGGACAACGTCTGCCGGGCAATACTATACATCAATAAGAATGATGTATATATCAGAAAATTCTGATCGTCATGCATTGATGTTTCAAACGGAAACGTCTAACATGTGTTTTGTTCGAAGGTCAATTTACACTTTTACAAATTCACAAAACGATCACAAAAAATTCATTGAATTGGGTCAGGACAAATTCTACTATAACTATAACTATGAATATATAGATAAGGAAATAGATTAAAACATAGATTTAAGTACATAACTTTGGAATAATTTGAAATACTTTTCACAGAATTATTTTTTAAGCTATATTTGAAAATGTTTTTCACATAAACTAGATTTTAAGTTGTAACACATTGCAAAAAATATAACAATATTTGAAGCAAATTAGTTTTCATCAAAAAATCAATGGGGGGGGGGGGGGGAAGGGTAGGTGGCCCATGATTTTTAATGATAGAAACTGTTTGTGTCAAAATAGAAAAACTTTTGCAGGTAAATTATGTTATATGAAAGAATAAGGAAAACTAAAATTAAAATTAAAAAAAAAATTAAAATAAAAAAAGTATGTACAACAAAAGCAACTCTTGGCCTATTGTTAAGTACAAGTTGGATATTTTAGAGGTTTTTTAAAACAATATAAAACATTGCATTGGTGAGGTTACGGTAAGCCTTTTCTCATTTTCCCAATTTACTTAATTGAATTTTCAAACAAAGAAAATTGGATGAAAATCGAAATACCAACAGAAGCCCAATAACAACAATTAATAACTGAAGAAGGCCGATCAACTTCAACAATTTAAGAAGAATAAATTTATTTTCATAATATATGTAAAAAAAATTACATTTTTGATTACAGATTTTTAAAATTTTTTACCCAAATTTTTTTATAACGCTGTTATGCAGGACTTTTTCAAAAGTAAAAAAAATAAACCAGGTAAATGTATGTCATCATAACAATTACCGTTTAAATAAGTTATTTAAATTAAATAAATAATTTCTTAATATATTTATCATTTTTTCATAATTAAACAAAACAAACACAATAATTTTTATATTTTGAATTTGTTTTAATACAACTAAATACTTTCATTTTAAGATTTAAAATATTAACATGGTATTTAATATTTTTATCGAAGGCAAAGCAGCGGGTATTTGCTAGTATATATATAAATGTGACCACGTCTACTTTTACCGCGATTTTATACATATAAAACCGTTCGTCCGGTGTATCATAAGATCTTAGGAACGGTAACACCAAAGGCCACCAAATTGAAAATATCTTTTATTAGGGTTAATATATCGGTTAAAAAAAAGTCCACACCCCTTTTTACCACCCACAAGTAAATAAAAATGATTTATTTTAAACGGTTTTTATAGTCAAGAATTGTCAAAAGGAATCGTGTGAAAAGGAATCGTGTGGCATGTGTGGCACGTTGTTTGGACACTTCCAAATTTTTTCAAAAATTCACAAAATGATCACAAACAAATTAGTTGAATTGAGGCAGGACAACGCACATTGTTTTCTTTTTGCCATAAATAGAAAAGAATCAATATCCGAAAAATCCCAAAAAATTTTTGTTTTCTGATAGAAAACACTTCTACTAAGAAGAATCCCAAAGGATTTTAAAATTTTTTATTTTGTTTGGTTACACGTTGTTCTGAGAGTCAAGTATTAGAAAAACTGATAGTTTAGCAAAAAAAAAACCTAAATTTTGGTCCAAATTCCGAATCCTCTAATTTAGTTCCTTTAAATGCCACCCTAATTAATGAAACGTATTTTAAAAACTTGTAATCAAATGTAACTAAGAAAACTATTCGGTATTTGCTTGGATTACAACTTTCGTTTTACGGATATTTTCAAAGTCGTAGTGATTGCATAAGTGAAAAAAGTTATTTTAATAGTTGTCACGAAGTATTTCTCAGGCCGAGGATACGCTCGCCGAAACCAAGGTCCGTGACAAAAATATAATTTAATTTGTCAGACACCAAAGCAAAACACAAGTTATGTTCCAAACAACAACAATCTTTTATTCACAAAAGCTCTTAATTCTATCTTAGATTAACCCTAGTCTTGATGCAGAAGGCTATGATTAAACCTATTATCTGAAGATTGTACTGGTGGTTCAAACTTACGAATGACTTACGATATTTAAGAATGAAATATTAAATAAATTTCATTGAAAAATCTATTTAGCAAATTATATTAATTGACATGCTTTGTGATTATGGAATTGGTCGCTAATATAGTTCCTTTAGCGATTCGACTCTGGTGAAATTCGTTGAATTCGTTCGGTAGGACAAGGTATTTGACTGATGAGTGAGATTCGACTACACTCATAGCCAGGCAGGGGGTTGAATTCAGACAGACTCCCGCCAGAGAGTTGTTATTCTACTTCGCTTAATACGCTAGTCCTACCCCAAAGGACGAAAGGACTTAGAGGTGGTTGATGATGAATGAGATTCGACTACACTCACCACCAAGGCACGAGACAAGTATGTAGGATAGGATACGGGGTGGGATTCGACCACGCCGCGGGGAATTGGATGAGGCTGATGATGAACGAGATTCGACTACGCTCACCGTCAGCTTCACAGGAAGTAAGGGTTAACGCGTGTTCTTAGGACCAATTCCTGTTCACGCAGCTGAACCACTCTAGTCAGCACTGATTATGTGTAAACGATATTATAAACTAACTATTACTTGAAATTATATTTATTTTTAAATAAAATAAAATACTAAATAACTCCAATAATACGTGATACCGGTCTCCTCTTTATGGTTACGTATGTAGTAGCTCCTCTGCTGCAGTCGTTGATGCAGCTGGCCTCTCTGCCGACGTCTCTGCCTACGTCGCTGTCGGCTTCTCTGCCGACGCCTCTGCTGGCAGTGGCTGTGCTGCTGCGACTACGCGGACGTATGGTGCCTCTGTGGACGCTAGCTGCGCGATGGGTCAACGCTGTCGACGTCGCCGTACTCCCTGGCGACTGTTCGACCTGAAGAACAACGCTTGACGCTGGACGACGTTACTGATGTCGCTGTCGAGTACCGCTGGCTCACGGTGATAGTTTGCTGTCTACGTTGGCGCAGGTCCCACGATGACTGCTCCCGTCGAACGGACTTGTGAAACGTTTGGTCACTGCCCAACTTGGCTAATCACGTTACCGAATGAAAGTCGCACTACTTCTATTTAGAGATGATTTTAGAATAGAACTTAACTCCGCGATGGCTCACACGAGACTGATCATGATGTAAGGTTTTTCCCTCTGAGGTAGCTTCTTAGTCTCTTGATGTTCTTTCTGTGTGTGCGTTATATAGCTCTTATATATTTTCATATGGTGTGACTCGAGGTATGAGCATTGTTGTTGCCATCACGCCATTTTCCCGTTCTGCCTAGTCTTTGTGAAGACACCTGCTGCTTGCAATAACTAGCTCGTGCCAGAGTCCTGTTGTCATATAGCCGCTATCGGCTCGTGACCATGAAAACAAAATAAGACAATATACTTAAAGCAATAACTAAAAGGTTACCCAGTAGAGAAAAGACTACCTATTACCATGAACCATCATTAAATAAAACTATTATTATATTCTAGTTATATTTCAATAACTTTATTATCATAACTTATTATGCTTAACCTACGTACATACTTAAATACTATCATATAGTTAACTCAAATATATAATAGATATATTTGTTTATAAACAATTATATTACGCTTGAGTAATATAATTGTAGGTTTTCGGGTGTGTAGGCCGAATGACGATGATTATGATCATTGCGTGGGGTGGCCTCGCGTTGCCCTGTCCACCGGCCCTTAGGCCTCACCTACTCTCCCTACCCCGGTGTCGTAAGCACATCTACAGTGCCGACAACTTTCTTAGATTGCAAAGCTATTCCTAGGCTTCCCCTCGAGCCTCTATGGGAATAACTGCTTGTTGCTATTTGCTCTAATGAGTGATTATATTCTTCTGTGGCTGGCTCCGCTTAGCGAAGACCCCCGGTCTCCGTTGTTTGGCATCCCAGCCGGAAATAGATTAGTTATGAATGATCGCTGAAAAAGAAAAGAGTTATGGCGTTAGCATGTAGACCTAAAATTCGCAGAATTTTGGGTTCTTACAAAGTTTGAAAGAAAATAAAAAAAGTTATCGAGGTTTAATCTAAATTTTGTTGCTTAAGTTTGCTAAAAGTATGTTTTGTCGAATAAAGTGTGTCCGAGCAGCAAAACCCTGCAAATCATAACGAAATTTTTTTTTATGAGACATGCTCAATGAAAATTGGTGATATCTTCTCTGAATGGCTCGAAATAAAAGATAAACCCGACTGCATTAGAAATATGTTGAGCTTTGTAAAAGCAAAAACTTGCGCAAAGATAAGTCATGGCCAACAAATACTCTGTAAAAATAAGAAAGTAGCATCATTTCAAAATAAGTGGCGCACTTCTCTTCGCTCCAAATGGTTATTTCAGCAGAGACTTTAAATATGGTTTCAAAATTGTTTGATTATGATGAAGTAAAGAAAGTAGGTTTTTCGCAAGTGAATTTTTATATAAATAAAAAAACATTAAAATAAATAATATAAAAATGTAGCTTACTAAACCAAAAAATAAAAAAAATAAATTAAAATCAGTGCAAGTAGCAATAATGACAAAGCGATAACACATGTTTTAAGCGAGGTTTTTAATTATGTTTTGCTTTGCTATTCTAGGTTTGAAGTGAAATTTTTTAGGCGGCGATTTGATACTGAGAGTACAGTTTTTAGAGTCTTGTCACGAAAAATGTTCGTAATGAAAAATATTTCGAGTCTTGTGACGTTTTTGTGTATAAGGGCAATAATATTTTCTATTTTGTGTGGTTTTTGTATGGGGACCACTAGAAGGGTGGCAAATAGAGTATAGGTGTGTTCAGAAGAAATGTTGAGGGAGAAACATCATTTAACATTGTTGGGGGGTCTCTGATTTCGAATCTGAAGTCAGAATTTTAAAATTCTATATGGTTAATAGGGTTGCCACATAATTTTTTTATTTTTTTGAATTCGCTGCTGTCGCGAACACTAGGTACAAATGGGTCCCTGAATCCGAATCCATCGTCAGAATTTAAAAATTACAAGAATTCGCAAATATACAAAAAAATTTAGGTGGCAGCCCCATTGAATTTTGAATTTTGAAATTAATATTGAATTTTAAGATTCTGACTTCAAATTCGAAATCAGCGACTCCCTACCACTGTTAATACTATTATTAAAAATTACATCATTTTGAAATTCTGACAACAGAATCGGATTCAGCCACCCATTTTTACCTGGTGTTCGCAACAGCACCGAATTCGTAAACATAAAAAATTAAGGTGGTACCCCTCTTAACTATATTGAATTTTAAAATTCTGACTTCAGATTCGAAAGCGGTGACCCCCTAACACTGTTAAAGATATTTAAAATTCTTAAAAGTACATATTATTAGGTGGCAACCCTTAATATTTAATTCATTCTATACTTATTTGATTCACTCAAATTCACACAAACAATCACATATGACTACTACTTTGGAAACTACTTATACTCATTCATACTCATTTTTGTGTAAGTGGCACGTGATGTGAAAATAAGATTCACTTTTTTCGAATAAATGAAATATGAATACAACTTTGGAACTACTTTTACTTTTTCATACTCATTTTTGAGTAAGTAGCTCATGATACAAAAATGTGATTCATTGCAAATCTCTGATTTGAATCACTGAGTTGTGAATGAATAATACTCGAGTTCTACTTGTTTTTAAGTATTCGTTGCAGATCTCTGGTGGGCACCACCAGAAGGTTGGCAGATAGAGTCTAGTTGTGTTCATAATAAATGTTGAGGGGAAAAATTAATAGGACCAGTTTATTTACTTGACCTCCCTAGGGATCATAAATTTTTTTGATATGAATTATAATAAAAATTTGTTCTCTATATTTTGTTTTTTTTATATAGATAGATACTCACAATAGATCTCCCTAAATTATATGCAATTTTTCACGTAGAAAATAGCAAATCACGGACATATATCTCATATTTTAGTAATCAAAAGCCATGAAATCAGTATTACCAATCAAAGCACCAACCAATTACAATGCAAATATTAAATAAGCAGAATATTTTTATGCAAATTTTGTATTGTATTTATTTTAAGAAGCTTCCTCTCTCTCTCTCTCTCTCTCTCTCTCCCTCTTTTACTCTGTCTCTTTCACAAAAATCTCTCATATCCTTATTTTAAGAAGTTGCACTTCTGTATATACAGTGCTATACTGTATTTTTTATTACCTTTTATTTTTTTTGTTAAAATAGAAATGCTAGATAGAATAATGATTTTGTTGCAATTGTCTATGAGCTTGCTTAAAAAAACAAAACCTTTTTAACTTTTCCCTTAGAGTTGTCGAAATCAGTAGATGTTTGCTGTTTTGCAGTTTCAGATTGTACAGGTTGAGGTGGGAGTAGAAGAGGTGGTTAGTGGGTGGGTTGGGGATGGTGGTCATTTGAGTCTCAACGTACATCATATTCGAAAATTGTATTAATAAGCTAAAAATACAACATTGTACAAAATTTCATTGAAATCTGGGGATAATTGGATGCTCTTCAGTTTCGAGTTGCACGGGAGGGGAAGGGGGAGAAGGTGTTAGTGAATCAATGTACACTTTGTTTAAAAACTGTGTTAATAAGCCCAAAAAACGATATAATATTTAATTTAATCAAAATATATCGACATTTGCTGTTTCCCAGTTTGGGTTTGTACGGGAGGGAGGGGTTTTATTGGTCCGATATACACAATTTTTTGGAATTTTCTTAATAGGACTAAAAAAGGACTCAATACCAAATTTTTTCAAAATCCGGCAATGTTTACTATTTTTGGCACAAGAATGTATGAAATCAAATGTATGACTGTGCAACGTCTTCCGGGCCCGATAGGTCTTTTATAAAATATTATTTTTTAGAAAGCTAGACCAAAAAAGCTCAAAAATTAAAATAAACCACAAAAAATTTAAACTGATCAAATAATTAAAACCACAACCGATTAAACTAAATTTTTTTTATAAAACACGGAAAATTAATTAATATTGCAAATTTTATGGCATTTTGTGGTCGAATTTCAAGCATTTGAACAACGCTACGTCTTATGAAGGCCATTCTATCGGTCCAATCTTAAATAACTTTTTTCAGCAAAGCCGGTCTTATTTCAGTAATATAGCTCCAAGTGTTGGTACAGTTGTCTACTGTTGCTGACTTATCACCAAAGATGAGTGGATTGACGTAAATGGACAAAATGTGATCTAAAAAAGTCAGATGACACGACCAAAGTGGCCACTTGACAGGTTCATTTCTTAAGATGATTCATACACCAAACGTTTGTACAAGCAAAGTGATGGTATGATGTGCTTGCATTGCTATTGCTGTAAGAAACTAAAAACTCTGGTATTATCTTTGACTTGAGATTTGAAAAAAAATAAATCGTATCGTAACAGCGATTGGTTCGGGATGAAATGGGAGCGAGTGTCCTGGAAATATTTCTCCCTCTAAAAATGGGAATTTTGCACAGATTTAAGCCAGAAACACGTTATGCGTGTGTAAGGCCGCGTTCATAGTGGCCGCTTTGGCTGAAGATGATTCATAAAGTAGATGTGTCGAGCTCATTTTTATCATAGTGAACGCTTATTCAGCACTTCATAAAGTAGCTCCTTGAGCCTATTGGTGCTTATAGTGCGCGCTTTCTGCTTTGTGAGCAAGCAAGATGGAGATATAAGCGCTAAAGACCATTTAAAAAGTATCTTTATGCCCGGAGTCAGCTTGTACTTTAACACTTTGAGCTTTTTCCATATTATTATACACAAAGCTTTTTTAGCAAAACTTCTCACCGGGTTGAATCTTAGGCCACTATCCGCCTTGGCCACTACGCTTTTTGCTGATCCAAGCCAAAATACATTTTGGAGCAATAAAGAAGTCATGCATCTCTTTTGTCCAAATTCGTTTTTGAGTTTCAGTTCAGCTCGGCTCAACAAAAAGCATTCACTATGAACGTGCCCTAAGTCTTCTTGCGCTTATCAAGAAATTTATATAAGATACTTGCTCTGTTTAAAAGTTGTTTTATCGAAAATCACTGCAGGAAATTGTATACCTCTAAAAAAAAACACTTTAATAAATGAAGTTTAGTGATCTTTGATTATAATACAGAGTTGATACTCAGGTTACAGCAATTGTTCGCTGCTTATTTCAAGTTTTCTTCACCATATAACACTCTTACTAGAGGAAGTGTAAGCAAATTAAATAAAGCTTTATGTGCATTTTCAAAATTAAGCAGATATCATGCTTAACTTTTCTGATTTTGTAGAAAGTCTAGCAGATAAGCCGCAGTTGCTTGGCTGTAGCCTCATACTACACTGGCTGTCATAAAAACTGCACTACGTAGAATATTCGTAAAGTTTAGTTGTAATTACAAAAACACCAATATTTGGTACAATGCTAGTACTTTTATTAATTTTCAACAAATTTAATGTAAATTTTAAAAAATGTGCATGTTGTATAGTGTACATGTTTGTTCAACTTGGGTCTCGTCAGATGCTTAAAAGTAATTTTTGCAATTGTTTTTAAGGAATATATGAGCTTAGTGTGCATATGTTGTGGTTTTTCTTTTTAAATTTTTTCGTCGCCATCGCAGCTCTAATTAATTTTTTTTTTTTTGAGAATTTGTAATTTAGCTCATTGCCACGACACCTTGGTCTAAACACAATATATTAAATTTGCTTTCATCTGACCAGATCGCTTGTCGCCAGTCACTCTGCGCTCAATTTTTATATTTTTTCCCTTGGCAAAGGGGCTGGCATCATGTTACTCCTTTAGTTCCATCCAGATTACCACTGCACTTTTGAAGCGGTTTTTTAAGCTAATCTTTTGCATTAAGATGTCTCTCCGTTCGTTTGTGGCTCTTTTGAGTCCTGATCCTCTGGTCCTTTCCAAACAATCACCATATAAATTTTTTTTTCATTAGTTGAACTATAGTTGAATAGCAACCTCACAAAAAGATTGACGGTGTAGGTTACACCGTCTTCTACCATGTAGGAATTTTCCCTTTTTCATGAAAATTGTCTTTATTTCCGCGACATGTTGCTCGTTTGCTTCAAAACTTTTCTTAACTTCGCAAAAACGTATCACAATTCATAATTAGGCTTTTAAACATACTCTTGGAATATCAAAGAAGCAATCAATTGTCCAATAAATAAAAAAAACATCAACTTCTGTTTTTTTGAAATAATGAAATTATTCAAACGATTTCTATGAAACAATGGCAGTGTACCTAGTGGTGCGGTTTTTGTGGCCACCAGTGTACATTATCAGAACAGGTGAAAGAATAACAAATTGATTTCTTTACCAACGCGTTACACCCACGAAGCAACAACATTTTCGGGGTTAATTTTATCAGAGAAGTTTAAGATATATCGCCCAACTGTGGGTGTTTTATTGTGTACGTGTGTGTGTGTGTGTGTGTGTGTGTTTGAGTTGATAAATCCCTACAAACTTTCTAGTTTATGTAAGTGTGAGTTCTTTCTTACACATGATTTATACATGTTATGAATCAATTTTATCGCAAGAACAGAAACAAAAATAAAAAATATTGCATTAGCTGAGGCGCATTAAGTGGAGAATAAGAAAATTTTGAAAGTCGAAGCAACAGAAAGAAATCCAAGAAAAGCAACACTGCTGGCACCCAGGTGTAGCTGAAAGAATAAGGTGTAAGTGGAGCTGCTGTTGCTGATAAAAATTACTTTCAAACTTGTTGGCAACACTACACCCAAAAAAAAGCTTCGTACTATGTAAAAAACAATTATTATATTCTACAAAGCTGTTTGTTCTTTTCAGCCTACGAACGACTTTGTGAATAATAAAAATTACCGTTTGTACATTGTACAAAGAAAAATTTGTATATTTTACAAACGCATTCGTTTCATCTACAAAAGATACGACAACAGTTGGCAACTGTTGTGTGAAAATTCGCTGAATGGTCGAATTTTGGGAGCGCTAACTAAAACTGATCAGGCAACGGACGCCATTTAATCGAGCGAACAAATTCTATGCTACACGAACACAACTGTTTGGTTAACTGTCAGATGCTGCTACTGACGCTGTGAAATTAATAAACACAGAAAGAACGCAGAAAATTTAAGTGAGAAACCTTTGCAATTGAATTAAATTTACATATAAATTAAATATAATTAAATTGAATGTAACTAATGTAACATCGTGAACTAAGGTAGCGCTCCATTACAGTTCACAACAGTTATCTGCGCTGAATGCGGCCAATGTTCGTTCAATTCACAAATTTATAAATTATAGATTTTTACAAACTAGCGTTTGTAGAATGTACAAAGTTACGAATTCACAAATTTTTTTTCATGCAAAACATTTGTACATTCTACGAATATGTAGCCTCTGTTTGTATTTCTGCCAAGATTGTATTCGTAATTTTTACCTAAATATTTTTTGGGTGTAGATGTGCGCAATGTAAGCTATACGAGCGCAGAGTTTATGTGTTAAGGTGTTTTTGTGTTGTTTTTTTTCATAGTTATTTATTATGATTTATTTGCAAAGTCTGCTCGTGCTCTCTGTTATGTTTATGAGAGTGCAAGTGGGCGTGTGTATTATGTGCATGTGCTGATGTATGTGAGTATGTCCTGGTGTCAGCGTAAAAAAGGTAACATTTTGCGATAAGGCCAAAACTATTAAGGGGATTTCCCTCTGTGACGATAAGTAGATTATTGTTGTTGCTCCCCAGCGGCTTTGCTCGCTGTGTGGTAATTTATGAAAAATTATGATGAGGATGATGGAATGAAACTGGTTTGAATTGAAAGCCACCAAGGTAATAGAGATAAAAAGCTAACATATTCTGAGTGATTTGCAGTGGCGGTGAAATGAGCAGATATGTATATTTTTCTAAATTGAAAGCAACAAACGAAGCTGGGGTTTGTGAGTAAAAAAATCATTCTAGATCAACAAGGGTGATAAGTGGTTTTAATAAAATATTGCATTATTTTTAGTGGATGACATGATTTTCAATTCATTACTTTGACTTGCTTCCAAGTCTAACAATCTGCCAAATAGTTCTTCGGACCAATTAGTCGCGAATGCTGTTGCCAATGTTGCATTTATTGCCTCTCCCATCTCCCACCGCACCTAATGCCGTTTGAAAAATGGCCTGACTTCAGGCTAACCTTATCGCAGCGTCGCCAGGGAGCTCGAAGTCTGCCAACTGCCAGTGCTGCTCTAATGAAAATTAATGTTTCTTGATTAACAATGTTTAATTTTTAATGCTTCCCATGGCGCGAGTGCAACGAAAATAAATGAATGTCGAGCGAAAGCAGCACCCTGCAAATGTGCCATGCTAAGATGCAATTATACAGCAAAAACAACAACAACAGGAATAGTGATAAAAAAGCAATGCACAATGAGTGTCATTTACAATTTCTTAAATCTTCTTCGTCTCTGGCATTTCTTTTTTGGTTGCAATGAAATTTAATATCGTAATAATTAATAAGTAATAAATACCCTTTTATTTTGTTCAGATGGTGGTACATCCTTAATTTCTATTTATATGAATTAGTTAATACTTTTGGAACTTACCACTCTACTTAGTTCAAGTAACAGAGACTAACGCGATTTTTTGTAAAAATGGGAATATATATAAAAAAGTACGGAAATAACTTCAAGTAAGTTTTAAGCACAGCAGCTGTTCACGCATTTTTGCAATAAAAAAATTGAATTTTGCTTGCAAAAAGGGTTTATTCTTATAAAAAAAAAAACATTTAAATAATATATACGTGAGTGTCATTAATAGAGAAAATTAAAATATACAATTGCATTTTTTCTTTAAATACAAAATAATACATATGCTTTTGGATATTTTTAAACTGTTTAATCATTTTTGCTATTTTACTACGATCGTGCTTATATAAGCATATTTGATACGTAATGAAAATTAAAAATATACAATATACACATTGCAATTTTTTGTAGTAGTAGTGAAATATGACTTTAAAAAAACATTATGTATCGATTTGGCCTTTACTAAATCTAACTTTTCGATAATTCATTGCTCAGTTTTGTAGCTTCAGTCTAGCCCAAAAGTGGTTGAAAATGAATAAGTTCTTAGTGAATATACGAGTAAGCTTAAGCACAATGAATTCTCATATTTTAGATATTGTCCCGCGTGGTTTCAGCGTATTCATTTTTTAACAGAGAAATGTAGAAAATTTTCTATTGAGTGAAAATTCGTCAAATTAACCACCTAAAACAGAAATTCAGTTTTTTTTCTCTTCCTCTCAATCTTCAAAGATCTTGGGCGTTTTTTGAATTAGTATCAATGACAAATATCGTCCGCAAACAAATGGATTTGGTAATGTGGTAACGAATGAAGGTTGTTTATAAAAATCAACTACTATACGAATCGTTCTGTCCTTGAGGAAACATGTGGTCCATCGAGCAGAGTTACCACTAACACCATATAGAATTAGTTTTGACGCGAGCGCTTTATGTCACACTCGGTCAAACGCCTTAAAAATATCTAGAGCAACAACCTTGCTCTCTCCGAAAAAGTGAACGCATTGGCTCCATTGGCATTCCATGGAATGGAATGGTCACCCAAAACAAACAAAAAACTGTACTATTATTTAGGGTTTCAGACATTTTACCAAGGCGAAATGGTTATCTAAATATCTCCGCGCAAGTTATGTTAGCCAATTAGCCAGGAGTTATTGGGGGTTGGAATTAATTTTAAAGGTTTTTTTTCGGTTTTTGAGCATTTATTTAGAAACAACGGTACAATGTATATTATTCAAAGTATTGTCCATCGTTAGCTACAACATTTTCTCATCTTTCTGGCAGCATATGGATTCCGCGCCGGAAGAACGATTCGTCTTTTGAGGCAATCCACGAATCGACCCATTTTTTGGTATCCTCGTAAGAAGTGAAGCGCTGCTCAGCCAAGCCATGCGTCATCGATCTGAATAGGTGGTAGTCGGAAGGGGCTATGTCTGGGCTATAAGGCGGGTGGGGTAGCACATCCCAATTCAGCACCTCCAACGTTTCCTTGACGGTTCTTGCAACATGTGGCCGTGCGTTGTCATGTTGAAAAACCACTTTGTCGTGTCTTTTGGCATATTCCGGCCGTTTAACCTTTAATGCTCGGCTCAATTGCATCAATTGTTATTGGTAGCGTTCCCCAGTGATGGTTTCGTTAGGTTTTAGCAGCTCATAGTACACGACACCCTTCTGATCCCACCAAATACACAGCATAAGCTTGGCGCCATGAATATTCGGCTTGGCCCTCGATGTTGATGCATGGCCGGGTGGTCCCCACGATTTTTTTCGCTTAGGATTATCGTAATGGATCCACTTTTCATCGCCAGTGACAATACGATGCAAAAAACTCTTCCTTTTATGCCGTTGAAGCAGTTGTTTGATTCTGACAATTCTTGAAGGGTTTGACACGGGTCTTCATCGAGCAAAGCCTCCAATTCCTCATCTTCAAACTTTTTCGGCTGGCCCGGACGCTCTTTGTCTTCCGTATCAAAATCACCACTTTTAAACCGACGGAACCAGTACTCACAAGTAGAAATCGATGGAGCATAGTCCCCGTAAGCCTCAGTAAGCGTGCGTTGTGCTTCAACCGCTTTTTTCTTCAAATGGAAGCACAAAAGTAAACCTTCCCGCAAATTGCGTTTTGTTGGAACGAAAGTCGTCATGTTCACAGAGAAAAAAATATATGTTGTTTACACTTCAGTGGAATGACACATACTGAAAAATGAAGCTTAGACAATGTGCTTTGAAATGAATATAGTCACAGGTGTGCCCGATGCGATCTATTGATAGTTACGCCATCTCTTAGAAAACCTTTAAAACTAATTCCAACCCCCAATAGAAGAATGAGCCTCGTCGGTACCCTACGAGAAAACAAAGCGTACAACACCAGGAAGAATAAAAGCCTTTTATTTTTGTCAGCTATGCATTCATTACTCACTAAGAGAGCCAGCAGTAAATGTAAAGGAAATTACTGTCTTCTACAAAAAAACTAAAGCCGAAGTAGACTTTATGGACCAGATGTTGTCTAAATAAAGCACCAAGCGTGCATCAAATAAATTAGCCATTTTTTATAACATGATCAAAGTGGCTGCGTTGGATGCATTTTGTGTCTATTCTTGCATTTAACCCAATGCCAAAAAAAGACATAGCTCTTGTCGAAGGCTTTTTGACATCACTTGGTGTGGAGTTGACAACAGAAAACATAAAAGGAAGGGCCACTCATAATCGAACAACCCGAAACACCAACAAGCGAGCTGCTTTTGACTAAAGATCAGCAAAATTATTTCTGAGCCCGTTTTCCTGGACGATATAGTCCCATCCGGTTTAACTGAGAGAGATAAAACTGGTCGGTGGCAATCGAAGTGTCGTTGCCAACAGAAAGTCACGCAAAAAATGCGATGGCTGCATGCGGCCAATGTACAACAAGCCCACTAAAGTCATAGCACAATGCTGCATTAGCTGCTAATTTTTCACTTTTGTTGCTTCTATACCATTATAGTTTATACCCGGCACATTTTGCTTTCCTCCACACTGATCTCATAAATATGGGCAAAACTTTAAAAACCCCGTGCCCATTTTTAATAAAATTGCCGACAACAACCAAACGAACTAAATTTCCGAATTTTAGTCTAATACGACCCAAACCGTCTGAAATATAGAATTTTTATTGATAAGTGGGCGGTAAAAAGGGGAGTGGCAACATCTTTACCCATCTTTTACTCAAAACAAATA
Source organism: Dichetophora obliterata (assembly GCA_963920525.1). Taxonomy (NCBI): domain Eukaryota; kingdom Metazoa; phylum Arthropoda; class Insecta; order Diptera; family Sciomyzidae; genus Dichetophora; species Dichetophora obliterata. Next base: position 155,707,098 of record OY986435.1, on the reverse strand, counting down.
TACTGCCAAATTTTCAGCTTGATCGGCCCATTAGTTTTGGAGTCTATAGTCTAAATGTGTGTGTAGAAATTCACGGGTACCTGGTTAACCTTATCAGTAGGGTAAGGACTATTCGGCTTTTGGTCGGCTCTACAATCAACAAAACAATGCTAGAAAGCTAAAAATGCGAAAAAATGATAGAAAACGGCTATTTGTAAGATGTCATGGAACCTCAAATTTTTAGCTCTTTTGGCAAGAAAAATATTTGTTTTCAAAGTCAGTTCGGGTACCAGATACCCGTATCAGGCGGGTTAGGGTTAACGTCGTGGTCAGTTGTTTGAGCCACTGTATATAAAAAATTGATTTATTTTCTTGTCCTTTATACACAAAAAGAAATAAAATAAATTAATTTTTTATAAAAAATTTAAGTAAACTGTGCTTTTTTTACTTACTTTGGGCAATATTTTAATAAAAAAATACCTTAACTTTTACATAACTTTAGTGGTTTGGTTACTTTAATAAAATAAACATTTGTCTCAACTAAAAGAAATAAACAGAACACATTTTTATTTATAACTAGAAGAAATAAACATTTGTCTCAACTAGAAGGCTTAAATATATAATAACAAGCTGAAAACAAGCTCGTTGTCAAACTTCCATAAAATGTTATCAGTGAGCCTGCATTCGTAAATTGAGTTCGAATACTGAATTCCAAGGCTGTGCGACGTATAACTACAAAGCAATTCGATATCGCAAACTTGGGTTATGTGGGAGGTTCCACGCCTCCTTGTTTAACGCCCAAAAAATGTGAACCGGTACGTGTAAATTGTGTTCGAACACTGAATTCCAAGGCTGTGCGACCTATAAATCCAAAGCTATTCGATATCACAAGTTTTTGTTGTATTGGAGGTGCCACGCCACCTTGTCCAACGCCCATAAAATCTTATCAGTAAAACTGCATTTGTAAATTGAGATCGAATACTGAATTCCAAGGCTGTGTGACCTAGAACTCCAAAGCAATTCGATATCGTAAATTTCGGTTGTATGGGAAGTGCCTTGGCCCATTTTCCAACGCTCATAAAATATTAATAGTAGTGTCCGGCCTAATATTCGGTTTCGGTTCGGCCCTTTTTGTCAGTTTCGGCCAGTTTCGGCTATTTGGCCATATTGAGGCCTTAACTGGTCATATTGAGAAACTAGCCAAAACTTTTGGTAAAAACTTCTTGCATCAGTCATTTAATTTAAATATAAAAATACTTACAATGCATTGTAAAAAACAAAAATTATGAATTCGTCTATATTTTCATTTCTTGTGTTAACGCAAAGAATTTTGGTTAATTTTATGCGTTCTTTACTATCATTTTCGATCTTATCATCTCTGTTGCAATTAATATTAAAGTTTTATATGTACTGAAGCCAAAAAATGATAATTAAACTTCTAAACGAATTCTGTGTGTGTGTGGAATAAAGGAAAAAAAACGAAATACTACTATTTTTATAATACTAAACCTTTAACAAAACACAAAAATTCTATTTTGAGTGTGTACGGAAGATATAAAATATGCAATGCTTTTGTTATAAAAAAAATAACAAATTATCTCATTTATTTTTATAGTTAACTTCAATTAATTATTATAAACTTCAATATTCAAATAATGTTTATTTATATTAAATTTTATTCTTATGTGTAGGAAACAGAGATCTGTAGCAGATAGCTTTTTTGCGACTCTGAGTATATCCGAAGAAATAAGTATAAAAACCTACTCGGCAACTCGAATGCGGCGGCTCAAATAAATATGAGTATCCTAAGTCGTGAGTCGGATCGGGAAAGATCGTGTTTTTTTAGTTAATTAAACTTATGGTTTTCCTGCTTGCTACTTATCCTACTTGCCGAAATACTCATAATCGACACAAGCAGCCGAATCCATGGTATAATTATTTGACAAGGTAGCCGAGACAGTTTTTTGGCGATTGGTAGTTGTCAAAAACAGCAAAAGAAGTTGTAGTTTGCTGCTGTTGACTAGTTATGTGATTGTTTTTAGCTTTTCTTCGATTCATTAAATTTGTTCGCTAAGTTTATTGGAATGTTTTTAGTTTGCTGCGATTGACTAACTATGTTTAAGTCGTTGCTTATTTTTTCACATTTCTTTGATTAATTGCGTGATCAGCTAATTTTGACAACTACCCACCGCCTCTAGAGAGAAAAAACAGTCTACGCTACCACCTTTTCAGTAATTGTACCGTGTCCGAATCACTCGGCTCATCTGCCAGATATAAAAACAGAGCGCAGTAGATCACAGCAATAAAAAGTGAGCGGATTTTTTATATTTGTTTTGTGCTATTTTTTTCCTGAGCATTAAGATAGCAACAGATGTGTTCTTCTTGTGCTTCTTTTTGTTTTTGTCTTACACAGTAAAATGTAACACTTACCTTTCCTTTTTTGCGTTAGTTTGAAGGTTTCATTAGCAAATTTTTCATTAATTTCTTGCGCATTCATTTTATGCAATCAGCAATTATTATTAAATTTGTAAAGATTTTCTTTTCTGTCATCTTAAGTTGCCAAATCACATGCGGTTAATTTAAATAAAACTTAAATTGTACTTGTTCACGCACAAGAAGCAAACCAACATTGGCGCCGGTCTTTGTTTTATTTTTGTTTATGCCAGTTAGTGTTTTCCGTGTTAGAAAACAGATGTTGTGGAGTATGTACGTTTGAAATTGCAAGTTTTGATATTTGGCAATATTCGGCCTATACCATGTTCTCACTATCGTAATTTACGGCTCATTCTTAATTTATGCATAAATCATGACCAAATTAAGTAATTTCGCCGTGGAAAAACTGTCAATGAAATTACTTCGAAATTAAGTAATTTATCATAAATTACCATTTAAATTAAGATGCAATCGGCGTCAGCACTAGTTTTTTCGATAAATAATCGAAAAAATCGCATCACAAGCTGTCATTTTTATAAATAACCAAAACTAAAAGTTCACAATGTTGTTCTGTCCGACTTGCGGTAATATTTTAATGGTAGAGGAAGAAACTACAGGTTTCGGTTTTCATGCAATACATGTCCTTACATTTGCAACATCAATTAAAACATTTCAACGCGTACCTTTCCACGACTAAAGGTGATTTGTGCTCTAAGTATTTGAGACGAACTATTATTAAGATTCCTGCAATGTTTTAGGAAGTGGATCATGTTATGGGCGGTGCAGCTGCTTGGGAGAACGTAGATTCAACTGATGCTTATTGTTCGGCTTGTGCTCACAAACAAGCTTATTTTATGCAGATGCAAAATCGCTCTGCTGATGAACCTATGACCACATTTTACAAATGCTGTAATCAAGCACGAAGATGCTTACAATCGGACGAAGTTATAGCTCTACCAACCGACACTTTTTATGGTCTAGCCTGCAATGCCAACAATGAGAAGGCCATACAAAATTTGTATGAAATCAAAGGACAAGACTGTCATAAACCAGTGGCAATTTGTGTGAAAGACTTGGCTGCTCCTCGTTGCCATGGTAAAGCTGAGCATATAAGCGATGCGTTGTTGAAACGTTTGCTGCCGGGATCCAGAACGGTAGTTATCGAACGTTCACAGAACTTAAGCATTAGTTTTCTCAATCCAACTACTAGAAAAATTGATATTCGTATTCCCAAATTCCAATTCATTCACCAGCTGTGCGATGAGCATCCATTGCTCTGACTAGTGCAAATCGTTAGCCGAACCAAGCAGTTTGAATGTTGAAGAATTTTTAACGTTGTGGCCTTAGCTAAGGGGTGTCTTTGATGCAGGCCAGCTGGGACTAACCAAAGAGTGTCGTTCTGCATCAACGGTTATTGACTTGGCACAGCCGGAAAAATTAAAAGAGTACGTGCAGGATGTGCGATTAAACAAGCCCTCGAAGTTATGCCTGGATTCGGTATTAGAAACCTTGAACTGCTAAGAACACTGCTAAGAACTGCTAAAACAATGATTCCCATATATAATTCTGCTGTCATATAAAGTGCCCCTATTTCGTCCAATATTAATCATATTTATCTCGTTGGAAAGACAATAAAAAACCAACATGTTACAGTATAGAATTTTTAAAATTAAAAAGCAACTATGGAACGTTTTATTTGTTTTTTTAAATTTTAAGTACATAGTGGGACAGAATATATATTTAAAAATAGTGGAAACTTATCACTTTTTCCTGGTCGGACATGCTAAATAAAACAAAAACTGTTTAAATTCAAGTTAATGCCTTGCGATGGTTTATTTACTTTCTTTGCTTTACTTACTTTTGCCACAAAATAAGCAAATATATGAGTTGCCAACGAACTGTCAAAACAAATTACGAACAGATAGTTTGAACGCAGTTGATTTAAGTGAAGTAATTTATGGCAAATTAAGTAATTTATGCCGTAGTATGAACGTAGTATTAAGTGTCGATAACTTGAACGTTTGAAATTGCAAGTTTTGATATTTGGCAATATTCGGCTTAAGTGTCGTTAACTTGCCTAACAAACCAAAATCACAAGCGTTGTTGTTGTTTTCTTCTCCCTAGAGTGCAACAATAAAATACCAAGAACGAGTTTTCGAGAAAAAACAAACAAAAATGAGAGCTGACAATACCTGCACACAAGTACTTACGAAAAGTTCATACGCAAAAAAAAAACATGCAAATAAATAAAAAAAAACGCGATCTATTGTGCGTTGAAAACAGTTACACAAAACTTAAATTTTCAAATGTTAAAAATATATGGAAATAAGGCAATCTAAAAATTAGTTTACATTTTTATATCATTTTATTTCAATAAAAGCCTTACCTTTTAAAAATTATGCTAAGAGACGTTGGCAGAGAAGGAGCAGTACTCAGAGTACACTCAAATCAACACAACGCACTCATTGAAAATGGCTCGAAGTGGTTCAGGTCACGCCACTCTCGGATATGTGAATTTACTTATACCCAAAAAAATGCTAATGAGCCGAATGCCAATAAGTATTTTACACATTTTATTGAGTATAGATAGAATTGAGAACAGCACGACACTCGGTTATGATTTGAGTATCCGAATTCTGTCGGATACCCATTGCAGTTCTCTGGTATGAAAGTACTTTTGTTTCCTTTTAATAAAAAAAAATTATTTGCAAAAATTTAAATTTTCATAATAACAACCCGTTGCGGTTTCGGCCGAATATTCGGTTTCGGTCGGACATTAGTTATTAGTGAAACGGATCGTGTAAATTGGGGTCGAGTATCGAACTCCGAGGCAGTGCGGCCTATAATTCCAAAGCTTTTCGATATCGAAAATTTTAGATGGAAGGTCCCACCCCCTTTTTCAATTCCAAAACTCTTTACTTAATTCTTAAATTTTCATGTGTATCGGTTCAGACATGAACTAAATTACAAAATTTTAGTGTTATACTATCAAAATCGTCTGATATATAGAAGTTGTTTTGATTTTTGGGCGGTAAAATTGGGCGTGACAACATTTATATAAAGTGACCGCTTCTTAGAGCAACTCATAGCAAGTTTCACTTTAAAAATGTGTACAACTCTGGAATTGTAATGATTTTTGTTATTGTAAAAAGTGGGCTTACTTATATTGTGACCACGCCCATTTTTTACAGTTGCCAACAGTAGCTGTCTAAACAAAATATCTTAATTTTAATTTCTTTTACGATCAAAACCGTCTGATACATATTTCTTTTTTTGGTATGTGGGCAACAGCACAAATTTGGCTTGTATGGGAGGTACCACGCCCCCTCGTCCAATTTACATTAAACATCAGAGGAACACTCTTAAGATATAGCTTCAGTTTTCCTGAAAACTTTATAAAGATTGGTTTAGCGGTTTTGCAGTCTATACGTTATGTAAAAACTTACACACATACCCACATACACAGTAAAAAATTTGAGCGTAAATTTTATCTTTTTTATAACATTTGTGTGGTATAAATTTTTTTTATTCCAAATAATTTATAAATTTTATACCACTCAATATTATAAAAATAATAGAACAAATATAATTTAAAAATTTTATATGAATATCATGTGTAAATCAAAATATATTCTGGTTCGAAAGAAAAAAAAACTCACTGAAATCGGGAAAATTAAAATTATAGTTGTTTCGATTGGTCTGAAGAAAAAAATGGTCTGGAAAAATTTAAAAGACTTAATGGTATCACTTTTAAAACATTTTTGGTTTGGATTTATATGTATACCAAATAGTATAAAATTTATGCTCGTATTTTTTAATGTGAACATGCATCCATTTTTATATATGAGCCGTTTATTTTGAAAGTGGAGCAAGTCCATTGTTTTAAAAAGTTGAGATAATTATAAGTATATATAAAACTTTGTATGATCTTTTTATACGCAAACAATTTATATTAAAAAAAATATTGCCTAATATTTCGGGGAAGGAAGTTTTAGGTAATAACGGTATTGTAAATACGTTTATTTTTAAAGTGGTGCAAGCTCATCTCAGGTCAAGGCAATTTCTAAGGGGGTTTTCGGAGTGCAAACCACCCCCAGAGGGTCAAACTTTTAATAAAAATTAAAGCATTTAAATAATTATTTCATAAAAAAACTAAACAAATCCTATACTGAAGTTAGAAATCCTGTACAAAGCTAAAGTTTTTGTTATTTGGGATTTGTTGGGAGTTGATTCGTATAAACAACAATAGAGATATCAAATGTATCGGGATTTATCGGATCAAACGTAATACACTCAAAATTACCATCACTATTGTTTTCACTACCCTTGACATGGGCAGTTGTAGATGATGGAAGTGATGATAACAGTGAAGCTTTGCCGTGACACATATGACACAGTGAAGCTTTGCCGTGACACATGTGACACAGTGAATGTTTGCCGATGACATAACAATTTGTTCTACAATAAAAGACAATAATGACTGTATGAATCTAGAAAGGGATTTGTTCCAATTATCTTCTTGGTGCAGTAACAATTTTTTGCCGCTTAACATGTCAAAATGCCAATGTTTGACTTTCAGTCGTAGTTTTTCTGTTTTGTTTTATCCGTATAAACTTGGAAATATATCTTTGTCAAGAATTACTGAGAAGAAGTATCTTGGAGTTATACTTGACAGAAAACTTCGTTTCTCAAGGCACATAGACTTCATAGTAGCAAAGTCAAATAGTATGTTAGGCTTCATAATCAGAAACTCGAAAGAACTTTCTGATCCTTTTTCCTTAAAAACATTACATTTTACCTTTGTGAGATCTGTACTAGAATATTGCTGCATAATATGGGACCCATTTTACGCTTGCTCTTCAAGTAGAATTGAAAGAATTCAAAGACGTATTGCAAGGTTTGCAATAAGTCGCTTGCGATGGAGTATTGAAATGCATTCACATGATGCAAGAATCCTTCTTCTTGGTATTCAATCCTTAGAAAATCGTCGTAAATATTTTGCCATCATGTTTGTAAGAGATAAAATATGCTCGATATAAATTGTTTTCTTTTGCTTTCTCAAATTCGCTTTCACCTTCACGTGCGCTAAGATCTTCTAATCTTTTTTATGAAACTTTTCATAAGTTCATACTATAATTTACAGAGTAAATTTACAGAGTAAATTATAGTATGAATGAACCTATTACTGGATGTTTAAGACTGACAAACTCAGTGTGTCGTGAAATATATTTTAATCTTGGTTAAAGTAGAAGTGCTTTTAAGAACACCTAAGAACTTTCGAATACTGAATTGCGAGACTGTGCTGTCTATAGCTCCAAAGTTATTTGATATGGCAAATTTGGGTTATATGTGAGGTGCCACGCCCTCTTGTCCAACGCCCATAAAATGTTATCAGTAAAACGGCATGTGTAAATTGAGGTCCAATACGACATTCCATGGCTGTGCGAACTGTAACTCAAAAGCTATTCGCTATATCTAATTTGGGTTGTATGGGAGGTGCCACGCCCCCTTTTATAACATTCATTTTTATAAGCTTTTATTTAACTTGCTTCGTTCGTATGTATGTATGTATGTATGTTATGTATGTCCTCAAAACTTGCAAGTCATTTTTCTACAACTTGTTGGTATCTTATTCAGCCGAAACTTAGCATACATATTAAGGTAAGTCTGTTTACAATGCACTATTATAATAAAATCTTTGCCACACCCCCTTTTACCGCCCACAAATCAATAAAAATGCTATATCTCTAAAACTACTGGGCCGATTCAGCTGAAATTTTGGAAGTAAATTTCCTTTGAGTAGAGGATAATTAAGGAAAATATTTGCTACTCCCCCTTTTACCGCCCACAAATCCATAAAAATGCTATATCTCTAAAACTACTTTACCGATTCAACAGAAATTTTGGCAGTAAATTTCTTTCGAGTAGAGGATAGTTAGGGAAAATTTTTTGCCACTCCTCTTTTACTGCCCACAAATCCATAAAAATGCTATATCTCTAAAACTACGGGGCTGATTCAGCTGAAATTTAAACAGTAAAGTTTCATCAAATAAAGCATGGTTTATGAAAAACATTTGGCCACACCCCCTTTTTCCGCCCACAAATCAATAAAAATGCTATATCTCCAAAAGTACGAGGCTGATTCAGCTAAAATTTTGGCAGTCTTTTTCTTTCAAGTAGAGGATGGTTCAGGAAAAAATGGTGCCACATCCTCTTTTACCGCTCACAAATAAACGAAAATTTTATATCTTCAAAACTACGGGCCTGATTATAACTTGCTTCGTTCGTATATATGTATGTATGTATGTCCGTCAAAATTTGCAAAAAATTTTTCGCAATTTTGCGAACTTGTTGGTACCGATTAAGCTGAAATTTAACATACATATGTAAGTCCGGTGACAATGCAATATTATAATAAAAATTTTTGCCACACCCCCTTTTACCGCCCACAAATCAATAAAAATGCTATATTTCCATAAGTTTTGAAAATAAAAGATGTTAATAATAAACCATTAAGACTCAAAAGAAAAAAATAAATAAAAAGTTAAAAATTTTTTAAAAAATAAGCTTTTATTTAAAAAAGACGTGAACTAAAAAGAAAAAAAAATTTGAGTGACATTTGTCATATACATATGTATAAAACATTGTATCTAGTAGGTATATTCTAGGTGCAGAAGAACCCCTCTCTTGGTTACTCATCATCATAGTATAACAGTACGTAAATTGGTAAGTTGTAAGGACTTATATAAATTTAGAATTTTTCAAATACGTTTATATTTAAGAGCTTGAGGCACCGATGTCCGCGATCCGTTATACAATTTTACTACATATTATCAGTGGCATTGAATCTTTTAGTAAGCTTACTTGTATATAAACTGCGATCCATTATACAGGTTTACTATACAATATCAGTGCCTTAACAACATAGCTCTTTAGCGCCCAACAAAATAGTTAAACGCGAATATAAAAAGTAGCTGTAAGCTATAAGTTCGTAGTTGATTAAAAGAAATAAAACGCGAAAAAAAGCTATAAGCTCAATCTCGTAAACATACAACTTTAAGAAAAAAGTGAGAAGAAGGAAAACTCGAATACTGGTTGCTGAAACTACAAGTGCAGAATAAAAATCTATCGAAGGAAAATTCTCAAAAGAGCTGAAATTAGGAAAACTGTTACAGTACAAATATAAATTATGATTACTTTACTCATGTAAGTACCTATTCAGAGTAATTCAAGTGGCAAATTAAAATAATTCGTGTATTAAAAAAATAGAATAAAATTTAATCGTGTATTAAAAAAATAGAATAAAATTTAATCATTAAAATAAATCGTGTATTAAAAAATAGAATAAAATTTAATCATTAGTGTTACCAGAGAACAGGTTTTACACATTGTAACCTCGACAGTTGAGGCTTTAACGACACAGGTGAATCAGCAAATAAATAACTTAACAAGTAGAATCGGACAAATACAACCAGTTCCGGTTGAACCATTTCAACCCGTGACAATAAATCCGGCTATAGTTGACAATAATACAACTTTGGACCTTATCAAATCTCTACCAGAGTTTACAGGTGATCCAACAGCATACCCTACATGGCGCTCAGCCGCGCATTTCGCAATGTCTTACTACCCTGAGGGTTCTGTAAACCATTACATTGCAACGGGTATCCTTAGAAATAAGTTGACAAAATCGGCCAACGCTAGTCTGTCCGCTTTTAACTCCGTTCTAAACTATAAAGCAATTATTGCACGTCTTGACCAATCTTATTCAGATAAACGGCCCTTGCACGTGCTAGAAAATGAACTCAGTATCTTGCGACAGGGAAATAAATCTCTTATTAATTTCTATGATACAGTAGATAAGCAATTGACACTTATTATCAATAAAAACATCATGAGCCATAATGGCAGCGAAGAGGTCGTAGCGGCGCTAAACAGCCGCGCTAGGGAAAACGCTCTTCGTATTTTCATCTCGGGGCTTCGTCATCCGCTCTGCGGTATACATTTCGCGGCTAGACCAGCTGACCTTCCTACAGCCTTGGCAACGGCACAAGAGCTGGAAACTAATAGGAGACGCTACGAATTTGCAAATACATTTGCAACGGGAGACTCGCTGAAAGAAACACAATTTCAGCAACGTAATCGAAATCAGCAACAATACGTAGCTACGAATAATTCGTATCCCTCTTTTTGGCGGGAAAAACCCGTGGATGCACCTACCGCAATGGATGTAGATCCGAGTACATCAAAATTTAGAGCATCTTTTGCCCATAGAAATGGGGCACAACAACCCACCTCCGGTTTCAAGCGAACACATGAACAAATCCAATCAGGAAAGACGGTAATGCCGCAGCAAAAATCTCAACGCGTTAACCATATGCCATTACTGCAAAATGATACGCCTATTGGCAATAATTCAAATAATCCCTATGTAGAAGAGGACCAGTCACTCTAATTTTTCTAATTTTGAAAAAATAAATTTTTTAGAATAAATTCACTCTTGCCTTTTATTACAAAGAAAACCACACATGGGGAAGAGTTACGTTTGCTAATCGATACTGGGACATCGAAAAATTATATAAAAAAACTTACAATCCTAAAGGGGGTAGTTCCAGTTCAAAATACTTTTAAAGTTAAATCCGTTAATGGGGAGAATTCAATCAGAGAAAAATGTAAGGTTCATATATTAAATAAATTAGGGACATTTTTTATGTTACCCGCACTTATTACTTTCGATGGAATCACTGGGTATGATTTTCTCAAAGAAATTGGTGCCAAAATCGATATCGAAAACAACATTTTATATCACGATTCTGGTGAGGAAACACTAAAGCATTGGCAAAGCAAAGAAGTTAATACATTGACATTTGATGATAATTCAGTCCCTATAAATATCAAAGACGAATTTAATATGATGATTTCTCTTAACAAAAAAGCATTTGCAGAACCAAATAGGGCACTGCCGTATAACACGCAAATAGAAGCAAATATACTTACATCTACTAACGAACCAATTTATACAAGGGGGTACCCGTATCCCATAGCTGCTGCTGAATTTTGTAATAAAGAAATAATGTCACTTTTAAAAGATGGAATTATCCAAAAATCCTGTTCACCATATAATTCACCTATTCATATAGTTCACAAAAAAGGTTTAGATGAAGAGGGAAAACAGAAATTAAGATTGGTTGTAGATTTTAGAAAGATTTATGATAAAACAATAGCTGACAGGTATCCTATACCGGATACAGCTGTTATATTAGCAAATTTGGGTAAATCCAAATATTTTACAACATTAGACCTTAAATCTGGGTTCCACCAGATTATTTTAGCACAAAAAGATAGACAAAAAACGGCATTCAACGTGAATAATGGCAAATACGAGTTTTGTCGCTTGCCATTCGGTCTAAAAAATGCCCCGGCGATATTTCAAAGGGCAATAGATGATATCCTTCGGGATTACATTGGAAAAAGTAATCCGGAAAAATCTAAATTCTTCAAAACAGAAGTAGAGTTCTTGGGATTCGTTGTTTCTCAAAATGGCATAAAAACATGCCCAGATAAAGTCCGAGACATTCTGAATTACCAAATACCCAAGTCACTAAGAGCATTGTGCTCATTCTTAGGCTTCTCTGGCTATTATAGAAGGTTTATAAAAGACTATGCCAGGATAGCAAAGCCTTTGACAAGGTATCTTCGAGGTGAAAACGGGCACATAGCAACCCGACATTCTAAAAACACTAAAATAGAGCTGGATAGTGAAGCTCAAGCTGCATTTATTAAGTAAAAAAGAATTTTAGCGTCAGACGATGTGTTAGTACAACATCCTGACTATAATAAGTGTTTCGAGTTAACAACCGATGCTTTTTCGGTAGCATTAGGGGCAGTGCTATCGCAAGATGGCAAGCCAATCACTATGATATCCAGAACTTTATCGAAATCTGAGGAAAATTACGCGACCAATGAGCGTGAGATGCTGGCAATAGTTTGGGCTCTCCAAACATTACGTCATTACCTTTACGGTGTTAAAAATATAAAATTTTTTACAGACCATCAGCCACTCACGTTCTCTATCTCAGACAAGAATCCAAACTCTAAAATTAAACGGTGGCGTGCATTTATCGAAGAATTTGCACCAACATTTTATTACAAACCGGGAAAGCAGAACACAGTTGCAGATGCTTTATCGAGGCAATATATTAATAATTTGTCTAGTAGAACTTCCAGTGAAGAAACAATTCACAGTGAGATTTCGTCAACCAATGTTATAAAATCTGTTAAGACCCCGATCAACCAGTTTAAAAATCAAATAATTGTATCCCAATCGAATGGTAACAGTAAAAGTACTAAGATATTATTCAAAAAATTCATACGGCATACAATTACTTTCAGCCACACAGAGTATTTATTGAAAACCGTTTCAGAAAACGTAAACACGAACGTCGTCAATGGGATACACTGCGTTTTACACACTCTATCCCTAATTCAAGATTATATAATAAAAAATTTTCCCAAGGTAAAGTTCGTACATTCAGAAAAATTAGTTATAGATCTTGTAAATGAAAATGACCAAATAGAAACTATAGTTAATGAACACAATCGAGCCCATCGTTCCCTACAAGAAAATTTTAAGCAAATCCTTAACGAATACTATTTTCCGAATATTAAAAAAATGCTAAATCCCATTATAACAAATTGCAAAATTTGTTACGAGAATAAGTATCAGAGGAAACCACCAGATCCAGGCATTGCAGAAACACCTTTACCTAACTTTCCAGGTGAAATCATTCACATAGATATTTTAATAACCGACAAGCAGCATTTCTTAACTAGCATTGACAAACTTTCAAAACATGCTATAGTTATTCCAATAGCTTCTAGGTCTACAGTAGACGTGAAATTAGGCCTCATTCAAATACGTGGAAATTATAAAAAAACTAAATTAATCGTATCTGATAATGAAAAAGCATTTCAATCAAACGCAGTAAGAACTTTTTTACGTGACCATTTTGGTATAGAACAATTTTTTATTCCAACTCTCCATAGTGAAACCAATGGCCAAGTTGAGCGTTTTCACTCAACTTTGCTAGAAATTGCACGCTGCGTAAAAAAGCAGCAACAAATTAACGATACTTGTGAACTAATACTATTATCAACTTTGAAATATAACCTCACTATTCATTCAGTGACAAAAAACAAGCCCACAGATATTCTACATGACTACAAGGAAGAAAAACTAAAGGAAGTTAAAAATAGGCTACGTCATTGTCAAGAGAAAACTTTAGAGTACACGAATAAGAAAATTAATCTAAAAGCATATGATCCAGGAGACATTGTTTTTATACGTAGAAATAAGCGTCTAGGTAATAAGTTTGATAAGGTTTTTGAGGAGAAAATAATTGAAAAAGATCTAGGCACCACAGTATTGATCAATGGTAAAAAAATTCACAAAAGTAACCTACGTTAATTTTACAGATTTCTTTGTGTGTCCCACTCGGCGCTAACGAATATCGTCGATTACACACCAGCACATTTCATCGCAATCACTCAGGGGAAGGTAGCGACGTATGAAGAATCTTTCTATTTAATACATGAAACCAACCTTACAGAATATCAAATAATAGCCACAGACAATAAAAACATTTTTAAAGAATTACCAAACTCAATTCGAAATAAGGAAATTTTGGTGGAACAAACCAACGAAATTCAAAGAATAATAAACACACTAAAAGTGACACGACGATTCGCTAGAGCGATTGATTTTCTTGGGTCTGCTTTAAAATTTGTAGCCGGAACACGTGACCATAAGGACTATGAATTATTGCTAACAAAACAGAATATGCTGATCAAAAATAGTAACAGACAAACAAAAATCAATTCTATACTACAGAACAAAATAAATGAAATTACGCAAACTATTAACGCACTTCAGACAGGAAAATATTCGGACAATGCTATAGTGAACAGAGAAGAATTGCTAGCAGAATTTATGGTGAATCGTAACAACGGCATCATAAATCACTTAAATAATATGGCCCTATCAATAGTTTTGGCCAAGATGAACATAATCAATCCGCTAATTTTGGACAATATCGAAATACACCACTTGATTGATTCTGAATATGTACCTCTTAGTATAAGCGATATTTTAAGCGTATCTGAAGTTAAAATTCTTCAAAATAATAGTGTTGTCGCAGTTTGCCTATTGAGCAAACGTTGAGGAAGTTTGCCTCGGTTTTCCCTGGCGTCTAAATTCGAATATGAAGGTAGTTGAAGGCGGATTTGACCATGAAGTTAGAAGGCGTTTTTTTGGTCAAATCCGCCTTCAACTACCTTCATATTCGAATTTAGACGCCAGGGAAAACCGAGGCAAACTTCCTCAACGTTTGCTCAATAGGCAAACTGCGACAACATTTTAAAATTTTATGTTTTCTTCGTACGACGGCTACAGTCGCTGTCTTAATACAACTGTAATACAAATCATCGTGTGACGAGGCCAAAGCATAACTGCAATCGCCACGCTATAGCAAAGTGAGTACAAAATGAGTTTACCTTTTCAGGGTCAACCTCCGAATCCCCAACCAAATTTGCCCTCGCTAGGCATTTCATCATGCCTGCTCTGCACTGAAACCATCCACGAAAATTCGGTTTCATGCGCCCGGTGTAAAGAAAGCTTTCATAAAGAATGTGTAAGCGAAAACTCTTCGAGCAACATTAAGATTTTCCAATGCCAGCCATGTCGTCAGCTCCCACATCCTAATCGCTCACCAAGAAGCCGTTCAGGCCACACTTCGAACGCCTCCATAACCTCACAATCGCAACGAATTGCACTTGAGCTACGCAAACTTGAAGAAGAAAAGGCTTTAGAAAAAGAGTTCATAAAAAAAAAATATAGGCTACTCGAGCAGCAAATTGATGATGAGGACAACTGTAGCAGGTCTAGCCAGTATAGCTCCGTCCGCGAATGGCTTGACAAGCAGCAGGAGGAAAATCAAGAACACATGACTACCACGCAAGAATACGCCGGGCATCCGACCAGCTATAATAGCACACCATTTCCACGAATTAACTCTACTACGATTCAAAATAAAAAAACAGACTTCAAAGCTGCTCACGTGGATGGTGTTATGAATTTATTTCAAGCACCTACAATCCCTCAACAGCATGCACTGCTAGCTGCGCAAACTAATATTGCAAGGTTCGCTTCGGACCTTGACAGACAAATAAGTTCAGAAAAGGTTCCCCCGCATAATTATTCTCGAGAGCGAGTTGCTACATCAAACGTCCCTACATCACAGGCCGCAGTCTCTAACACTGCCCAAAGTCTCGCATCGCGTCCGCACACGCCACATGACCGCAATACTCAACAGCAGCAAGCAGAACCTGCTCCTAGTTTTCATGCTAATGTCCATCGCGTCTCTTTAAACAATTTGCCTACCACATCAACGCAAGCTTTTTCAGAATCTCGGCAAAACCTTCAAAACTCAAATATAAATCAATTTATCTACAATCCGAATCACGGAGATACCTTTGAAACAACAAATCAAACAGATATAAATTTAACGAGATTGCAAATTAACGCTCGCCAATCTGTGCCAAAGGAGTTGCCTTTATTTTCTGGGCATTCCGAGGAGTGGCCACTATTTATCTCCACTTTCGAATGGTCCACCAACGTCTGCGGCTTAACCGATGCCGAGAATCTCGTGCGCCTTCAAAGATGCCTACGTGGCGAAGCTTTGCGATCCGTGCAGCACGTACTTATTCACCCTTCTTGTGTTCAAGCAGCAATTTCGACGTTGAGACTCCTTTTCGGTCAACCTGAAAAAATTCTTCACGCTATTAAAAACAGAATAAAATCCACTCCTCCAATTCAAGTAAATAGGTTGGAAACGATTACTGCATTCGCTGTCAACGTAAAGGGTCTTCAAGCAACCATCGAGGCATGCGGCTTAATCGATGAACTTAACAATTCGTGCTTGCTTCAAGAATTGGTAGAAAAACTTCCACCGGCGCTGCAATTGAACTGGGGTTCACACAAATTAAATTTAGTACAAATAAATTGTAAACCAAACTTGGTAGAATTTGCAAATTGGATGATGGATGCCGGCCTGGCTGCGAGCAGCGTCGTTGTGTCAAACAAAACGTCAGAGGCAATAGAAAACAATTCACGAAATAGATTAACGAATAAGGTTTTTATTCACTCGCATAGCGAAGACACAAAGGTGAATTGCTTAGTATGCAAGGACAAGTGCAGCAGCGTTGCCAACTGTGGACAATTTAAGGCAGCTAATCGTGGTGAAAAATGGGATATCGTAAGAAGATATCGTTTATGCAGGCAGTGTTTGTGTCCGCACTATGGTCAATGTAAAAGTAAGAGCGTTTGCGGTGTTGATAATTGCCAATACAAACACCATCCTTTACTTCACCTCTACGACAAAAATGAACAACAACGATGATGAGTCTTTGGCACGTGAGCTAGGATTACAAGGAAAAAAGCAATCGTTGTGTCTTAAATGGACTGGTGGCCAGCAAAGGATGGAAAAGTCGTCACAGCAGCTAACCATACGAATTGCAGGCGCAAATCAGCGAAAATTTTTACTAGACGTGCATACTGTAAGCGATTTGTTGCTCCCAAAACAAACTTTAAATTAGTCGGAGTTATCTCAACAGTACCAGCACTTAAAGAATCTACCCATAAAGTCGTACACCGATGCAGCACCGCGCCTATTAATAGGCATCAATAATTGGAAGTTAGGCATTCCAAGTGCAGTTCGCGAAGGCAGTCCAAATCAACCTGTGGCAGTACGCACACGACTTGGCTGGCATATTTATGGCTCAATAAAGACTGAAACTCCTACAAGTAAGCCTTACAGTTTGCATATCTGCGAATGCAATCATGAAAATGAAGCAGAGTTGAATGATCTTGTAAAGCAGTTTTATAATTTAGACCACATAGGTATCAGCATCACAAAATTGCCTTCGAGTAAGGACGATGAACTAGCTTTACAGATTTTAAACAAATACACTAAAAAAGTAGGCTCCCATTATGAGACGGCTCTCCTATGGCGCTCTCATCAGTTCAACATTCCGGATAGCTACGAAATGGCTAAGCGTAGATTAGTCTGTTTAGAGAAAAAGTTAGCTAGGGAACCCGCTCTGTTACAGATTTTCGAAAAAACGATTAACGACTACTTATCAAAGGGATACATCCGAAAAATAGCTGAAGCACCTCAAGAAAATTGTATTAATCGTGTTTGGTATCTGCCCACATTTGCTGTTTTCAACAAAAATAAACCGGGAAAGACAAGAATCGTCTGGGACGCTGCGGCGAAGTCACAAGGTGTATCACTCAATACAATGCTGCTTAAGGGTCCAGACTTGCTTTCTTCGTTGCCAGCAATTTTATTTCGTTTCCGCCAAAGGGCAGTCGCTGTTTGCGGTGACATCGAAGAGATGTTTCACCAAATCTTTATCAGATCTGAAGATCAAGACGCTCA
The DNA here is from genome assembly GCA_963920525.1 of Dichetophora obliterata. Classification (NCBI taxonomy): domain Eukaryota; kingdom Metazoa; phylum Arthropoda; class Insecta; order Diptera; family Sciomyzidae; genus Dichetophora; species Dichetophora obliterata. The sequence goes on along the minus strand of OY986435.1, from coordinate 155,689,189 downwards.
ACGTTTTTTGTGGCGCGGATGCAACGAAGAAATGCAGCCTGAAATTTATGTCATGAACGTCATGATATTTGGTGCTTCCTGCGCGCCCAGTACATCGCAATTTGTGAAAAATCTTAACGCATCGCTTTTCGAAAAAGAATTTCCCGCGGCAGCCAGAGCTATTAAAGAAAATCATTATGTGGATGATTATTTAGACTCAGTAGATACCGTCGAACAGGCAATTAAATTAGTAGCTGATGTGAAATACGTACATAAGCAAGGCGGATTCAATATAAGAAACTGGGTGTCAAACCAAACTGATGTTTTCTCATCTTTCTCGTGCGAACAGAATCCTGCTGCAGAAAATGTCAACTTGAGCGGTGAGAGTTCTCCAGAAAAGGTGCTGGGCGTTTTCTGGGTACCTACTAGAGATGTTATAACATTTAAAATTTATCCTCTAATGCATCAGAGCGATGTAGTCTGTGGTAAGCGACCACCAACAAAAAGAGCTATGTTACGCATCCTAATGTCTGTTTACGATCCTCTTGGACTGATTGCTAATTTTCTTATGTATGCAAAAATATTAATGCAGGAAGTCTGGAGAAGTGCAATTGAGTGGGATGATGTTATCCGTCCTGCCCAGATGGAAAAATGGGAAAACTGGTTGAATCTTTTACCAAAATTAGCAAAAGTTCGAATACCTCGGTGCTATCTTCAACATTTTACAAACTACAACCATATCGATGTGCAACTGCACACATTTGTGGACGCCAGCGAAAATGGCTATGCGGCTGTTTGCTATTTAAGAATTTCAAATGGTGAGAGCGTTGTGTGCTCCCTAGTTGGATCGAAGACTCGAGTAGCGCCGCTTAAAATAACCTCGATTCCACGGCTTGAACTAATGGCAGCTCTTATTGGAGCTCGTTTTTCAAAGTATGTATGTGAAAATCATACAATAAAAATTAAAACAAAAATTTACTGGTCAGATTCCAAAACAGTTCTTAGCTGGCTGCGATCAGATCACCGTCGATATCAACAATTTGTCGCATTTCGTGTGAGCGAAATCCAAGACACTACTGACCTGAATACTTGGAGATGGGTGCCTAGCAAACTCAACGTAGCGGATGAGGCTACTAAGTGGACAAAAACGCCTTCCATTGAATTAGAAAGTCGCTGGTTCAGTGGTCCAAGTTTCTTATATCTCACTGAGAATGAATGGCCGCAAGATTCAGACATTCCGCCACCATTTGAAGAGCTTAAACATAATATTCTTCACATCGCAAAAACAGAACCGGTCATTGATATATATCGTTTCTCGAGGTGGAATAGGGCCGTGCGGGCTGTAGCATATGTTATACGTTTTGTACACAACAATATGTTTCGAATGAAAAGAACGTATAGCGAACTGACCCAAGCTGAAATACGAAAGGCCGAAAATGTTATATATCGACAAGCACAAAGAGAGTCCTTTGCGGACGAAATCAAATGTATAGAAGCTGGAATGAAGCTTTCAAAATCAAGCCCTTTATATAAGTTGTCTGCTTATCTAGATGAGGATGACATTTTGCGTGTAGAAGGAAGAATTGACGACGCGTGCGTAGGCCAAGATATAAAGCGCCCTATAATTCTGCCACGCAAGAGCTATACTACAACTTTATTAATCATGCACTGCCATACAATGCTTCATCACATAAACCATGAAACGGCAGTAAACGAGCTACGTCAAAAGTTCTACATATCGCGTTTGCGCAGCACATTTAAGTCCCAGGTTCGAAATTGTCAAATGTGCAAGATTGAGAAAACTAGACCTGAGCCACCGCAAATGGCTAAATTGCCTCGTGCGCGCCTTTCTGCATACGTAGCACCATTTACCTTTACGGGTTTAGATTTTTTTGGACCGATTTTAGTAAGCGTGAATCGTCATAAAGAAAAAAGATACGGCGCCCTCTTCACGTGCTTGACAGTGAGAGCTGTTCACGTCGAAATGGTTTATACTCTTAACACCAGTTCATGTATACTAGCAATCAGAAAATTTCTAGCAAGGCGTGGCACACCGCGAGAATTTTATAGTGACAACGCCACTAACTTCGTCGGCGCAGACCGGGAACTACGAGAAGCAATAAAAAATGTCGACACTAACCAGTTTGTACGCAGCTTTACATCAGCCACAACTAAATGGAATTTTATTCCGCCTGCATCACCACACATGGGAGGAGCGTGGGAGCGTCTTGTACGTTCCATCAAAACGGTGCTCTATAAAATAGCACCTACGCGATCGCCGAGCGACGAGCTTCTTCAAAGTATGTTGGCTGAAGCTGAAAATATCATCAACTCGCGCCCATTAACGTATGTGCCCATCGACCATTCAACTGCAGAAGCACTTACACCGAATCATTTCTTGTTAGGCTGCTCTAACGGCATGAAACCAGTTGCAAGTTTTGGCGATAGCGAGATATTACTTAAGCACAGCTGGCTCTGCTCGCAGCAGTATGCAGACCATTTTTGGAAACGCTGGGTAGCAGAGTTCTTACCGACGTTGACCTGTAGAACAAAATATTTTGAGAAAGCGAAGCCTTTAAAAGTTGGGGATTTGGTTGTCATCGTTGACCCTGCATCTCCGAGAAACGTTTGGCCTCGTGGAAAGGTGATAGAGACGAGACTGGCTAAAGACGGCCAGGTGCGCAGCGCTAAAATCCTAACTGCTAACGGCATTCTGGAGAGGCCGGCTATGAAGATTGCTATTTTGGATGTAGAACGAGAGTAAGGCTCCGAAACATTTCTTGCCATACTGTAGGGGGGAATGTTACCAGCACTACCAAAATATTACTATTTGCTTATCGATTATTATTCTTTTATAGTGAGCTGTCATAAATATGTTCCACTTGTCATGTGTGTTCTGGCTTGTACTTAATAAAACTCCATTTATAATTTCTTTACTTCTCTAGCGCACACGCGGTTAAGACTTCATTTTCAAATTTTAAAGTACTCAGAACTACAGATTTGTGACCAGCTCAATATATTTTCTTGGTGTCAAAACCATAAGTATATATTACTGAACTATATGTAATTTGATGAATTTGTAACTTTTTTTACTATGTTATAGAATTTTAATATTGAAGTATTGAACATTAATAAACTGTGAAGTAGTTAGAATAAGAGCTAACAAAAAACGCCTTCTAACTTCATGGTCAAATCCGCCTTCAACTACCTTCATATTCGAATTTAGACGCCAGGGAAAACCGAGGCAAACTGCGACAACAAATAGTATAATTTATAATATTCTGAAAATTCCAAGAGTCTTAAGATATTGTAACTATGTTAAGATTTTTCCTGTAATTCACAACAATACAATAATTAAATTAGATGTTAAAGAAGCTGCAAACTGCGACAACGTAGCAACTCCTGTAAAAAATTGCACTGCTACTACATATTTTTGTCGACCGACATTATCAAATTGCCTATCCAATTTACTAAACAACAATACAGCAGCTTGCCCAACCGAAACAGCTCATCACCTGCCGACAATTCAAGAAATTGCAGACGGCACTAAAATTTTAAACGACGTTTACCAGACAACTATATACGATGGTCACAATCTAAATTTAACAGGCACCTTTTTGGTAACATTTTCCGAATCCATAACTATTAACAGCACTACTTACAAAGTCACTGAAAATGCAACAATTATGACGCCACACCCACCGAAAACGGTATCAACAAAGTATTTGGAACACGAAACTAAACTGTCACTACCATATTTACACAAGGCCCACATCGACAACACTAACCATATAACAACTCTAAGGGAAGAGGTGTCACTACAAAAGATATACTGGTGGACAATCATCGGGATAATACCCTTAGCTATAATTATTATTTTTCTATTGCGCCGCCATCAACATGTCCAAGAAGATAGTTCTATCGGACAAGAGATCCAAGAAATGTTGGAAAATATTTCCAGTCGGAACAGGGACGTTCCGAATCTAAGCGTGGGGGAGTTAACGCTAGTCTAACATAAAACAACAAACGCTCTTTAGCTACGCCAACACTCAACACTTAAACGTAACAAGCAACAACAACAACAAGCGCATCATTCGAACTAGCAGCAACAGGAGTAGTAGGAGCAGCAAAATTGATACAATGTCAGCAACGTCAACAACATCAGCTATAAACATTATCAAAATTAAAATAAGAATACATGAAATTGTAACGTCAGCTTTAAACATTATCGCATACATAGTTTAAGAATTCTTTATCGCATACATAGTTTAAGAATTCTTGGAAACTTCTTAGATATGAACTTTTGCTGTAAACATTATTTAAGTTTTAAATAAAGATCAGATCAACTTCGACTTCGTATAAGAACGGTTTGATTTCATTAATTTACATAAATAAATACAAAAATAAACAAGAATGGCATACACATGTATACTGAAAAACCTTTCTAATTTATCTCGAAGGATTTTAAAGTATATTTCAGTCAAAAACTGATTTTAATTTTAAATTTCAGCATCCATGGTATTGCCGCTGGAGTTGGTTGGCTGACTCCAAACATGCAAATGGAGCTTATTGTATTCTTCTTATAGCGGCATTGCATCACAGATCAAGATCGAAAATGAGTCAAATCGGATGAAAACTACGCCTACCTCCCATACAAAGTTACCTTATCAAAGCGATGAAATCTCTTTAAATTCCACAATAACGTTTTTTCCATTTTTGAAAGCATATTTGGTAGGCCCATTTCGCAATGGCCTTTAGCTCCCTCTGCGAATTCTCTTAGATGACTTCAATCGTCACAAAATATTTACCGCGAAGCGACAATTGGAGTTTGGGAAGTAGGAAAAATTCACACGGGGATATATCTGGCGAATATGGTGCATGTTGAACGATATTGGCATTGCTTTTGGTCAAATAATCACGTACAATGCGTGATGTATGAGCTGGTGCATTATCGTAGTGCAAAAAGCATGAATTGTCCTTCCATAATTATGGCCTCTTTCACCGAATATTCTCACGCAAATGCTTTAAAACACTCAAATAATATTAAACGCTTACCGATTGACCTTACGGAAGGAATTCCGAGCAACGACATCTTGAGAATCTAAGAAAACAAACAACATCGCTGGTGACAGCAAGAGCCTTTTCTTGCCAGTTTCTACTTACGAAAAAATTATAAGCGTAAAATTAATAAGACTGAGTTTGATTTATTATGTCTGATCGATTTATTATGTCTGATTCACTTCAAGGTCTTGTTGCCAATGATCAATTTAAAGTGAAAACAAAGCTTAGGAACCAATTTATAATCGAGAGAAATAATGCGTGCCATAAAACACATTTTTTTAGCATAATGTCGCGATTTATAGCGCGTTTTCCAGCAGCAGGTGCTGCTAAACAAATAAATAAAAAATAAAACAAGGAAAAGGAATAAAAAAAGAAACAAGGTATTGGTTTGGGTACTGTTAGCAATGTGAGTGTGGTTTTTTGCATGTGTAAAAAGAATTAAGAACAAAACAATCCCTGTTGGAAGAAGAGGTTCCAACATACTCCAAGCTTATTACAGCTCGCTTAAATGTGCCTTCTGCCGTCTTAATGATTACCACTCGTGCTTGATCGTCTGGACTCGGTATAACTTAAATTGTGTGACTTAGTGGCCATGTGAGTGGAGGAGAGTTTTCATTTTGTATTAAGACCATGTCAACCTTTTCAAGATTTGGTCTCGCTCCTTATCAAATGGAAGTGTATTTGCTTCTTTTTTGTAGCAGCGGTCCCAAAACTGTTGGTGAATCCATTGAAATCGTTGATACCTCTTAATTGGGGCAGCACTGTCTGTTAAAGCTGACGGATCTGCTATTGCTGTTAGAGTACAGCCAATCAAAAAAATGTGCTGGAGTGAGCGGACGTAGGTCATTTGGATCGCTTGATAAATTGATAACCACTTGAGTGAGTGGACGACTATTGATAATGGCTGTGGCCTGGCAGCACACGGTTTGGAGTTCGTCATATGTTAACACAGTCCAATCGCCTGTTCAACAACACATTCCCATAACCTAACAAAGTGTGGTGATCATGGAGGTATAAACTTCGATGTTGTACCTTCCTGACAGCACATTTGTTGAACTAGTTCGTGATGATGCTGCGATATAAACAATGCTAACAGTTCACGAAGTTCTTTGTTAACTCCCACAAAACTTGTAGCGTTATCTGAGTATATTATGCGACTACGTCCTCGTCTAGCGACAAATCGCTTAAGAGCTGCTATGAACGCTGCTGAAGTAAAATCTGGAAGACATTTTAAATGCAGAGCCTTCGTCGTAAAACAGATGAAGATTGCCATATATACCTTTATTGCAGTCCTTCCACGAATGTCCTGTGTTATGTACAGTGGTCCACTATAATCGACACCTAATACTTCGAAAGGACACGATGATTCCACTCGATCCTTTGGAAGGTTTCCCCATGACTTTGTTCTCTGTAATTGGACGAAAACACATTATACATTTGCGTTTTACTTTCTTGATTGTGTTGCGAGCATTTATTATCCAGGATGCACCGCGCAAATTGCTGTTAAGTTTTAACTCACCAGCATGAAGGTGCTGCCGGTGAGATCCTTCAATAAGATCACGAGTGTTAGCTACACGTGAGAACAGGTCTGTGGGACTTTGCGCTGATGGCACATGACGCCATTTAAATTTGGAAGTCAACTGCTGGATTTTAGTGACAAGATTTGAAACGAAGGTGACCCAACAAATGGGTTCTCCAGTTATCCAGTCCAGTGTTATTGTTGAATCCGACAAGCTGTATGCCTCAATTGGGCTTAGTGACAAGGTTTGGCAAACTGACTCCAGTAACTGTGACAGAAGCAGTGCTGCAAACAATTCCAGCCAGGGAAGATAATTTCTAATTTCGGTGTGGTACGGATTTCAAAAAGTACTGAATTAAGAAATTAAATCATAATACGAAGTTTTATATACAGGGTCCGCCATCTAAAGTTTTTTTTTTCAACTAGTGCTTATTTCGTGAATGGTAACACTTAGCTCATGTCTGATTTGACAGATAATTAATTTTATCCTTCCGCTAAACGAATATGGTTGTGTATACGCTTGAACAACGCTGGGAAATATTGCGACATTACTTTAAAAATCATGGTAATGTTGCAGAATGTGTGCAAAAATTGCGTACGGATTTTGGAAGAAGAGAAGTACCGTCAGCTCCGTATGTTCGTTATCTTGTGAAAAAAGTGAAAGGAACTGGCATCCTCATCTTGAGAATATTGCTGCTGTGGCAGAAAGTGTGCGTGAAGCGCCATCAACATCAATTCACCGTCGTTATCAACAATTGAACATTTCGGAGACATCATTGAGACAAATTTTGCATAAAGACCTTGGTATGACGCCATACAAAGTCCAATTGGTTCAGGAGTTGAAGCCAACTGACCATCCAATGCGTTTTCGCTTCGCTAAGTGGGCCTGCGATCGACTTACAGAAATTGCCGATTTTGCCAAAAAAAAAATCATCTTTTCAGATTAAACTCATTTTGATCTTGGCGGGTATGTAAACAAGCAAAATTGTCGCATTTGGGGCACAGAAAACCCGAAAAGCCGCTGCATCCAAAACGAGTCACTGTTTGGTGCGGATTTTGGTCCAGAGGCATAATTGGGCCATTTTTCTTCGAAAATGAGCAAGGAGTGGCCGTTACAGTCAATAGCGATCGTTATCGGGCCACGTTGAACGAATTTTTGTTCACAAAAGTTAAAGAGGAGGATATTGGCAACATTTGGTTTCAACAGGACGGTGCTGCGTGCCACACAGCCGAAGCTACACTCGATGTTTTGCGCCCTGTTTTTGAAGATCGCATTATCAGCCGCAGAGCTGATGTCGTTTGGCCACCTCGGAGCTGCGATTTGACACCGTTGGACTATTATTTATGGGGTGCCTTCAAAGATAAGTGTTACGCCGACAAGCTAGAGACAATTGACGCTTTAAAAGACAATATTCGTGAAGCCATTGGTGAAATACAGCTGCACACAATCGATAATGTGCTTAAAAATTGGACCGATCGTGTAGGCTACTGCATGGCCAGCCGAGGCAGCCATTTGAATGAAATTATTTTTATTATTAACCGGAAAGATTGTACTTTCAAATAAAAAAAGAAATTTGAGAATATATCCAGAAGTTTTTTTTATAGAATTTAAAAAAAAAAGTTATTTGGCTTTATTTATATTAGTAAAAAATATAATTAGAAAAAATAATAATAACGAAGTTTTAAGTTTCTGAATTCAAATTAACAAATTACAAATATTTTGACTGAATTCATTTCAATCAAAAATGGAAGTTTAAATATGACTTTAATTTTTTTGATCAAAAATCAAAGTTAGAATTTTACTTTTATTTTTTTTATCAAAACTAAAAGTTAAAATATGACTTTTATTTGTTCGATCAAAAATATAAGTTTAAATTTGATATTAATTTATTTTGATCACAAATAAAAGTTGAAATTTGACTTTTAATTTTCGATCCAAAATAACATTAAAATTTGACTTTAATTTTTTCGATCAAAAATAAAAATTACAATTTGACTTTTATTTTTTTGATCAAAAATAAAAGTTAAATTTTAATTTTATTTTTTCGATCAAAAAAAGAGATTAAAAATTTTACAGATCTATTTCTTATTAACTATTATAATAGTTTAAATTTTCAAAACAATTAATAGAGTACATTTTTTATACTTTTACAACATATTAAAAACATTGCTATCGATCTTCATATCGTTGCATGGCATCGCATAGTTGCTTATCATTGCACATTCTATTTTCATTTGTTTTGAAAACTACCGGAACAGTGACTGCAAGCAGATGATATAGAAATTAAAATATGACTTTTAATTTTGATGGAAAAAATAAAAGTCAAATTTTAACTGTTATTTTTGATCGAAAATAAAAGTCAAATTTTAACTTATATTTTTGATCGAAAAAATAAAAGTAAAATTTTAACTTTTATGTTTTATCAAAAAAAAAAAAAGTCAAATTTCAACTTTTATTAGCTTCATTTTATTTTAAAAGTTCTTTTGTTTGTATTAACCCACCGTTAGTGTGGTGGAGTATGACATACCCAGAGACCTTGGCTCTAATTACGTTACTTTTAAAACGCTATCGTTTGAACTTCATAATCCCATATTCAAATACTATCGCGCCAAGCAATCGTTTCGACGATATCATTTGAATGTTATTTGCCAAGCATGAAGCTAGCAAAACGATATCGTTTAGACGATACATAAAATTAATGGTTACGTTATGTTAAAGTATCGTTGTAACGATTTCATCAAACGATTCACGTCATACGTCATGAGAGCCCTTATTTCCTTCAATATCTTGTAAGAAGTATTTGTAGATTTCAATAGAACTATTTTTTTGTTTAAATTGCAAAGCACTAAAAATATTATTTTTTAATAGTAATTCAATCAAGAAACCAGAAGCTACTTTTTTGATAAAATTTTTTTTGTAGTATTTATACGACTTTTACGTTTGAGGTATGCCATACCCCACCAAACTAATGGCGTGACTTTTTTCCACCACACTAACGGCGGGTTAATATTGAAAGGTGCTTACTTGCAGCCTATATCGACATTTTGTCTTGATTAAATTTTTATATGAAAAAATGCGCTTAAAGTTAGCAGAAGAATAAGATATGTAAAGTAATCATTTGATAATCTTACATATATGGTGTCTGCACATCACATACACAAGACACACATGCAAAAATCACTCAACAAAATCACTTAGCACAAAAATTAAGTTTAAAAAATATAATTTTATGTTAAGTCAGTTTTCATAAATCAAAAAAAGTATTTTATAAATTTTCATTATACGAAATAATTTTGAAGAATCAAATTTTTATTTAATAAATTGCTCTAAATAAAATTTATTTAAAATAAAAAATTAACAGCCCTATTCTTGCAAATTAACAATTGCTAACCAGTATTTTGAATATTTCTATGTGTTTGTTGTAATTTTTTGATTTCAAAACAAAATTTCATGCTCAAAAATAATACATTTTGATAAAAATTGTCAACTGCTTTTCAGTTATTAACAATTTCATTCAAAAATTTTGTTTTTTTGAGCTTCAAATTTTGTTTTGAAAACAACAAACACACAGAAATATAAAAAAATACTTATTAACAATTTTTAATTTCCCAGAATAGGGCTGTAAGAATCATCTTTTTGATTTCCCACGTTATTGAATACCCATATATATATATTACCATACATAAGTTAATAACTTTAATTTTTATTTGCACCATTTTTAGCCCAATACTCTGCCTCTCTTAAAATTGTTTAATTAATTTTTAATAGTACTGTTTTTAGACAATATTTGTAAAAAGTACTGAAATCCTCGCGGGGGTACTGCGCTACTTTTGCAAAATGAAAAGTACTGAATTCAGCACTTTAGTACTGAATTTATCATCCCTGGTCTCGGCAGACTGACTTTCTTAAGAGGAGCGACTCGAGATTTCGCTCATAACAGCGAAGACGATGATTGACCAAAACTTGCATCCCAGTGCAATTTGAGCGCACACAGCTCTTGCAATAGTATTTTGCACGGGACTATCGCAGGATTAAGAAGACCTAGTGGATCAAAGAAACTTGCTACATGGGATAAAATCGTGCGTTTTGTGATCCTTGAAGATTTTATCGATTGTGTGTAAGTGAACCTAAAGCAGTCTTCGGTTGGAGACCATCGAAGACCAAGTGTCTTTATATACGACATATTGTCGACCTCCACAGTTGATTCCCTGTGCTCTAGCGGTATGTCCGCAATTATGTGCTCATTGTTTGAAGCGAATTTTCGAAGAGAAAATTCGCGGCGATCTAGCATTGCAATGACTTGGCGTATTTTTTCGATAACCTCTTCAATCGTCGCACCACCTGTCATCAAGTTTTCGACACAGAAATCCTTACATGTTACTGCTGCTCCAATAGGAAACAATTTCATGCCGTCGTGTGCTTACTGTTGTAGGCATATTGTAGGCAGATATGGTGCGCAGCTAGTGCCGTAAGTAACAGTTTGTAACTGATATGAAGTTACCGGATCAGTTGGGCTAGCCCTCCACAATATGCACTGCTAACGAGCATCCCCCGAATCGACAAGCACCTGGCGATACATTTTAGCGATATCAGCCATAAGAACGTATATGTGAAATCTCACTCTGCTCAAAATGGCGAATATGGTATCCTGCAGTGTGGGCCCAACTCTAAGTATATCGTTTAAAGACTTACTATTAGACGTGGTACATGAGGCGTCAAGCACTACGCGTAGTCTCGTGGTTGAGCTATCCGGTTTAACCACGCAGTGATGTAGTATGTAAGTGTTCAGGTAGACATCCATGTCAGTAGTTGGCGACATATGTCCCATATTGTAGTATTCATTTAAAAAATCACAGCATTCCTTCACTGTATTTCTTCACAGTTGCTTCTAGTGAGTTAAGACGTCTGTGTGCAATGTCATAAGAATGCCCAACACAGATGAAATCGTTCCAAAAGGTTATCCAATGTCGGATTTAGCGATGGAACAACAAATGAATTATATTAAGGGCAGAACGTACTTGATGCAGCGTGCGACGCTGATGAAATCAAAATATTGTTCGTTAGTGTAGTGTTTGATGGTGGTGGTGATTGATTTAACATGACTTGACCCGACACTATCCAGCCCAGCTTGGTCTTCTAAAGAACTGATGAATTGACGCATTTGATCTGCCCCACACGCAAGAGATCGTAAAATAGCCCTGCTAAGATGAGTAGATGTCAGCAAGCCTTATGTTTGCACAGATTCTTCAACCAGAATCGATGCGTCGTTGTGGTTGATATAATTTGATCGATTTGATGATAATGGCATCGATACACGTTTCGAAGCCAGGTTCGCATGATTTGATTATAACTGAGCACATATGGTGCACATTAGACCACCCATATGTGCAAAAGTGTTATTTTCTTCGCTCCCCGCGCATTTTTGTAGAGAACAACACTAAAAAATAAGAACTGTAAAAAAACCGGGTGCGTTTAGTGGTTAAATGCCAGTCGCATTTGACTTAAAGCCTCAAAAACACACTTTAAAAAAGTTCAAAATTTTTTTGATCTGTGACTCTTTTAAAAAGTTTTAAAGTAGTTCGTGATTGGGACTTTCAATTTAAGAATAACCTAGCCAATAACAACAGTGTATAAACTTTTGACCAACTTGTATTATTTGTTGTAAAATCGACGTTTAAAGACAAGATTTTTGAAATTTTTTGAGCACCTTTTTTGCAAAAATGGTAGCCATTATGCTTTTCGTACGGATAAAATGATGTGATTTATTTTATTATAGAGATAATTAAGTAAAGTTTAAATAAAATCTTTTTTTATAAAAAATATTTCTTTTAAGTGCCGATAACGCTGTTCAAAGTAAGAATATATAAAACAATAATTAAAAACATTAATACAAAAAAATTATATAATTCAATTATAGTTAATAATATAATTCAAGCAGAAATAATATTTATTATATTTTAAGTTAAATCATTGGTAACATATTTAAGAACAAAAAACATTAAACAAATATCTTAAAGTTAATTTTTCATTTTAACAACTGGAATTTTGTTTTGGGTAATTTTTATCAAAATATTGTAAAAATTTTGTCTTAGAAAAATTGTTGGATGGCAAATTTTTATAATATTTCTCCACTGCATGCAGAATAAACTCTTTCTGCTCTTCTTGGTGAGTTAAAACGGCATTAAAACGTGAAATTATTGCTATGCCACGTTCTGCAATATCATTAACGACTAATAATTTTTTAACAATTAATTTTGCAGCAAGATAATCTTAATTTTCCTCCTAAGTGGCTGTTTTCCATTTTCACAATTTATCTGATATAGTTGCGAACGCCAAACACTATCACTACATTAGAACTACAAAAAACTTAAGATAATGTATTACCGTCGCAACGAAAAAAATTGACTGCGCACCTCGTCATTGGTGCTCATCAAATGTGACACTTGATGAATACATTCAAAAGAAAATGTCAAAAAGAGACGAAGTTAGCGAAATGAAAATGAACATACAGTCAAAATTCTGTTAAGCACATCAACTAACGTAGCCGCTTTTTGTGTAAAGAGGTAAAAAGGGGAAAAAAGCCCCTACAATATATGCATATTTTTTTCACAAACAGTACTAAAAAATATATTTACTTTATTTTGGAATTGTGCTTTATTTAACAATATATATTTCATTTCAGTAAAACAAGTTTTCTTAAGAAAATTTCGACATTTAAAAATCTTTACACCCTATGAATAAATTGTGGCTACGTTGCTACCAATGAGCACCTTCTACATCACAGCAAAGATGGCAGACATGAGCAATACTTCATCTGTAGTTCTCTGTATCATGCTATCACTATATAAATTGTTAAAATGTCAACAAAAATGACAAGTGGATTTTACGTTAGCAACGAAGCATATTTATGTTCAAAATGTTTTAGAAAAACTGTACGACTAGAAATTCTGAAGGTCTTTGGATAAGCTGAGCGTGCAGTTATTCTTTACTTGGCTTGAGAATGATTTTTTTTTAGATGTTCACATAATTTCAAGACTTTGTCGCAAATTTTTTTAATTAATGCTTTATATATTTTTACTTTGAACCGCGTTTTCGGCGCTAAAAATAAATATTTTTTATAAAAAAATTTTTCATATAATCTTTACATCATTATCTCTATTACGAAATAAAGCACATAGTTTTATCCGTACAAAAACCATAACGGCAACCGTTTTTGCAAAAAAGGTGCTCAAAAGATTTCAAAAATCTTGTCTTTAAACGTTGATCTTACCACAAATAATACAAGTTGGTCAAAAGTTTATACACTGTTGTTATTGGCTAGGTTATTCTTAAATTTAAGGTCCTAATCACCAACTACTTTAAACACTTTTTAAAAGAGTTACAGATCAAAAAAATTTTGAACTTTTTTAAAGTGCCTTTTGGAGGATTTAAGTCAAATGCGACTGGCATTTTATCACTAGACGCACCCGGTTTTTTTTGCAGTTCTTTTTTTTAGTCTAGTTCTCTAAGAAAATGCGCGGGGAGCGAAGAAAATAACACTTTTGCACATTCCATATATTTTACGGGTGCTCTAGTGCACATGAATGGTATTGGAGCCAATGCCGTTTACTTCCATTGTGACCTACGACCTACCTCTGCGGTGCCAATTGTGCTGCAAAGATGGACAGTGGCGGTGCATAGAATCACCTCACAGTCATTAAGTGAAACTTATAGGCTGGTTTTAGCCCTAGTATCTGCCTGCTCAACATTTGAAATTGAGTTTGATGTTGAAATGTGTGACGTCTACGCGTTTGATGACTGTTCTGAATGCTCTCTGTGCAACAAAGTGTGATGATGACCACGGCAATGTTGACACCTGTTTTGTGATTGACAAGCGCTTACAGCATGACTTGCTTTTAGCCAATTGCGACACAATTTATGACTCTTTACCAGGTTGTGTTGCTGATCAAGAGCCATATTCAGAAAGTGGTTCCATTTGAATGCATTAGGCGCAGGATCGCTGCCACATAAGTTGCATTTTGTAGCTGCTGTGTTTGCGATGACAAATGATGAGTGCGGTGATGATCGGTGTTCCGTCATCGACCAATTTCACGCAGGATGCGTCTGAACTCGTAATGAATGATGGCTTTTTTAAATTTCTAGTGATTTACAGCGCCGTTCCACGTAAGATACTAGATCCTCCCAAGTTGGAAGCTTTAATTATCCTGTTTGCTTCTTCCCACTTTGCTTGGGTCTCTGCATCAAGATTTGAGACTGCATGTTGCAGAATGATTCTATCAGCTATCTGGTTTTAGTAGCGAATGACTGCAATGCACGCAGCTTAGCGTTGATGCTGTCAATATATTTCCTCAATGCTGGCACACTGGGCTTTATACTCTTTGGCGATTCGAAAATATTTTGAATATGCGCCTGGAAAATATATAATTTATTATTAAATCTTGAAATGAGAAGATCAATTACCTTTGTAAAATTTTCATTGGTAACATCTTGTGATTCAATAAATCAAGCTGCGTCGTCCGACAAGTACGAGCATAGATAGTCAAACTTCGTGATTGGTAGCAGAACGATGTTGTTGTGAACCATGCAAGTGTAAGCGTTGAAGAAATCCAGCCAATCGCATTGTTGCCCACTAAATTTAGACAGCTGTAAGTGAGGCAGCTGTATACGATTGTAAGAATGCTCTTGTGCTTGCTTTAGAATGTGAGTGATTAAAAACGCATTTTCTGAGGCTTTTAACTTCATCGCTTCAATTTTCTCAATAATGTGAGATTTGATGTTGCAGTAGATTTCATCAAGCGTCGAACGATGATCTATGTCAAATTGTGATCTATTTAGATCTTCCAATTGAGACTGCAACTCATCAAATGTATTGAAGCTATGTTCGATGAGTCCTAGTTTAACTTCAAACTGGTGCGTAGAAATTGATTCAATGCCTTCAGGTGACTTCTGCAAGCGATTAATGAGCAGTTGCCGTTGCAACTCCTTGCGTTGCATGCGTAGAAAGAATTGAGTACAAAATAATCCCTGTTGGAAAAAGAGGTTCTAACAATCGCCTTAATTTTTTGAACGACTTTGTAGTGGTTTTTCGGGTTTTGGCTCATTTGAATAGCGCCACTCTGTAGATTGTCGAGTTGCTCGAAGTCATACTCGTACACTCAAATCTCGTGTCCAGTAATGATGCGCTGAATGTCTGTATCGTCCCTTAATTGTATCTACTGAGCGACAGTATTTCTCTTTTCTTTTTGAAGAAAATTCAGTAGTTTTGGCACAAGTCGCGCTGCAATCCGTCGCATGCCCTAAACATCATGTGAAATGGTGTGCGCTGATCGAGTCGATGTATCAAGCTTGCCAGCTATATTTCTCACGGTCACGCATAGATTTTCGAGCACAATTTCCTGTACTTTTTTGACATTTTTATCGTTTATTGGTGTTGCTGGACGAGAAGGGTAAGGCAAGTTGTATACCAGTGTTGCCAGCTAGTGCTGATCAGAATCCGCAAAATATACCAAAGAAATCTGCTAGAATCCGCTAATTGTCTTTTTTTACTTTTATTAACATAATTCATCTATATAAATAAAAATCAAATGTCGTTCGTTGGTAATTGCATCAGTTGAGAACGGCTGAACCGATTTGGATAATTTTTTTTTTAAAATGTTCGTAATAGTCCAACTTAGGTTTTTACGGAAAGAAAAATTGACCACGCCTACTTTGCGCCCACTTTTTTTGATTTATCTAAAATCGGAAAACGGCTGGACCGATTTGGATAATTTTTTTTTTAATGTTTATAGTAATCCAATTTAAGTTTTGTCGGAAAGAAAAATTGACCACGCCCACTTTTGCGCCCACTTTTTTCAATTTATCTAAAATCGGAAAACGGCTGGACCGATTTGGATAATTATTTTTTTTTAAATGTTCGTAGTAATCCAATTTAAGTGTTTACTGAAAGAAAAATTGACCACGCCCACTTTTGCGCCCACTGTTGATATCTTCTATATAAATAAAAATCAAATGTCGTTCGTTGGTAATTGCATCAGTTGAGAACGGCTGGACCGATTTGGATATTTTTTTAAAATGTTCGTAATAGTCCAACTTAGGTTTTTACGGAAAGAAAAATTGACCACGCCCACTTTTTTATTTATCTAAAATCGGAAAACGGCTACACCGATTTGGCTAATTTATTTTTTAAATGTTCGTAGTAATCCATTTTAAGTTTTTACTGAAGAAAAATTGACCACTCCCACTTTTACGCCCACTTTTTTATATATACCTAAAATCGCAGAACGCCTGCGCCAATTTGGCTAACTTTTTTAAAATGTTTGTAATAGTCTACAAACGTTTTTTACAGAAAGAAAAAATGGGTGTTGGACAAGGGGGCGTGGCACTCTCATACAACCCAAATTTGCGATATCGAATAGCTTTTTAGTTACAGTCCGCACAGGCTCGGAATTTAATATTCGAACTCAATTTACACATTAAGTTTAACTGATAACATTTTATGGTGTTGGACAAGGGGGCGTGGCACCCTCCATACAACCCAGATTTGAGATATCGAATAGCTTTTGAGTTATAGTTCGCACAGCCATGGAATTGGGTTTTCGACCACAATTTACACGTGCCGTTTTACTGATAAAATTTTATGGGTGTTGGGAAAGGGAGCGTGGCACCTCCCTTAAAACCCACATTTAATATTTTGAATAGCTTTTGCGTTATAATTCACACAGCCCCGGAATTCAGTATTCGACGACAATTTACACGTGCTGTTTTACTGATAACATTTTATGGGCGTTGTACAAGGGGCGTGGCTCCTCCCTTGCAACCAGAATTTGCGATATCGAATAGCTTTGGAGTTATAGACCTCCACAGCCTCGGTATTCGAGCACAATTTGCACATGTCGTTTTACTGATAACATTTTATGGACGTATGGTGTGGCAACCTCCCATAATTTGCGATATCGAATAGCTTTTCAGTTACAGCTCGCACAGCCTCGGAATTCGGTATTCTACCACAATTTACACACGCCATTCAGGGGGCGTGGCACCTCCCATACAACCCAAATATACGATTTGCGATATCGAATAGCTTTGAAGTTATAGCCTAAGAATTCATTATTCTACCACGATTTACACATGCCGTTTCACTAATCAAATTTTATGGGAGTTAAACAAAGGGGCGTGGCACCTCTCATTCAACCCAAATTTAGATCAACCCAATGCAGGTTCACTGATAACATTTTATGGAAGTTTGGCAACGGGGGCGTGGCAGCAACGTGCCGGGTTCCAGCTAGTAATAAAATATTAATCTTCTGTATACCTACTTCTATATCTTCTATATCATCTTTGATGAATCACCAAAGATTCCAACAGAACTTTTATCAACACTTGGAATTGATAAAGGCGGGAACTTAACTGGCACTTGAAACCAGTTAAACAGGGCTTGATTTTAATATGATGAAAACACTTTCTTTGCACCAATTAAACAGGGCTTGAATACACTTAAATACTTTGACTTGATTTAACGTAATAATTAATATTTTATTGATTGGACCCTTTTATTGGTACAAAAAGCTTATGCTACAGAAACTAATATTACACAATATGAAATGTTATTAAGCTTAAATTACGTGTTGGGCAAAATAACGAAAAATAATAAAATATGACATAATTAATTAATTAATGCATGCTTACACTGCATAGCCTACCTTTAAAGTTAAAATAACTAATGCGTGCTCTGCTTAAGGCTTGCGCTACATTAATGGTTGACATCGTTTTGGTTCTTAACATTCTGCGCCCCGTTGAACGAAGTTTAACTGAGTTTTCGATTTTGTTTTCCATTTTCAAAATATTGCAGCTAGAAGTGCAATGCCAATGAGTGCTGAATATCCGACAGCAAATTGGTGTTTGATATTCTTCTGAATTTGATGAGGCAACTCAAAAATATTTTGTTTAGTCAATTGTTCGTAAAGAGTTGCCAGATGATCGACCTTAAAGATATAATGGCTCATATTTTTTATTATGTGCATTGGATTGTGTTCGCTATTAATAGGAATTATGTTGTTCATGCTCGTGTATGAAATTTGTTGAGTAGTGTTGACTATTTGAATTGACTATTTAAATTGAAAGTGTTGACTTTGATTGCAGTGAAAGAATTCCAGAACCACTAAGTGTGACTTGTGAAGATTCAGATCCACAAACTGTGTTCATCCGAGTCGGAGCAGTAGCACTGAATATCCACTGATTGGACCTTTTCATTTGTTTCCATGTAAAACTATCATGAGTTTGTATTATTTCACAGTTCACCTCAGTTGCATTGTTGAATAGTTCGACTTCACAAGAATTTATGCCAGAACCATAATTATAAACAGTCTAGATATCTGGACACAAAAATTTATTGTTGATTACTATTGAACATAGCTGCAACATGGTAGAGTTCATTGGAAAATAATTGTCCCGGTATCGAGAGATGGCCTAATACTTCGTTGAGATTCTTATTGTTGTTATTGTGTTGTTGTCCACATGTGGAATGGATAATACATTTAACACTTCGAATTCTCTTTGATCACTCATTGGAATTTGGATGTTAAATAAAATATGAACTTCGGTTAGTCCGGGTACAGCCTTCATGAGTTTGTAGAGTATTAATAATTTGTCTTGATCTGTTGGTAAATGATTTTTTTTGTTGATGATCTCCTTTTTAAGTTGGTAAGGTGATAATAATGGGTGAATTTACCCGTGATGAATATCTGTTAATATATCAAGTATGGCTGCCTGTAGTTGTTCGATGTCAGCCCTAAACATAGTGAGTTGAATTGCTAGAGTAGTGAAGAGTTTAAAGCGATTCAGTTGTATCGTGTCTTCCTGCTCATTGTTTATGTGGTTGCGGATAGCATCAAGTTGCTCATCGAACTGTTGAAAAATGACCTTCATTTTCACTTATACTGTTGATTATAGATGACATTTGTTCTGCGTATGTCAACTAGTACCCCAAATAAGGCGTTTGCTATGTTTCCAATCGCATTTACTGCTCCTCGCTTCTGACGTCTATTTGCAAGTAATTGGTTGTTTCGCTGAAGATGATCTATGTCTTGTTCATATTGTTTAACCAGCATATCACAATGTGTGAGTTTGTTCAATTGTTTTCAAAGTTGTTTCAAGGAGGTTGTACCATTCACAAAGATAGCAAGAATAGTTTTTATTGGTTGTAAATTGAAGAAGGCTATGAGATTGCATTCAGCTGTTACTAACTTTACTGTGGCAATTCGAACTAACTAACTAACTAACTTTTCGAAGTGAATGCTTGGTGTTGAATTGAATCTTGTTAATGTGATAGGCGATACGTCAGCTAGAACAGTTGGTAAAAACAAACAACATAGTTCCAGTAGAAAATTTTCTACTTTTAGATGGAATATCTTCAACATGACTGTGTGCTTCATCTCCTTTTACGCTTGTTGTCGGTTCTTCTTGTGTGGGTAATGGAGCCAATCGATAAATAGGACGCTTCCAGATTCCTGATGAAGTTTTTACCTTCGCTACTCTTAAAAAACCATCGTCTCCCTTGTACGTCATAGCTATTCTGCCTAATGGCCATTTTAATGGTGTAATGTTGTCTTCCTTAATTATTACCAAGGTGTCAAGTTCAATTTGTGCACTTGTTGAATATATTTACACAGTGCCCTCTATTACTAATAAAACGCTCTAAGGCTCCAATGAAAGCTGCGGTTGTTAGATCTGACACGAGTTCTAAATGGACTGCTTTAATAGCCAAGCCACAAAATATAGCTATATACGCCTTATGGGGTCTTTTTCCTCGAATTTTGTAGTGAACTTCGAATGGTCCACAATAGTCTACACCACTGTTGAGAAAAGGTCGCAAAGGTTGGATTCTTTCTTTTGGTAGATCTCCCATGAATTGATTTACTCTACTGCACCGTATGCAGTGTTAAACAATAGATCGTGCCATTATTTTTCCTTTTATAGGCCAGAAACGTTGTCGTGCGTGAGCTAAGAGGACTGTGGTTCACAATGTAGATGAGTATCGCGTATCATTTTGAAAAGGAATTTTATTATGTCATTATATGGAACATGCATTGGGTGTTTCCCATTGTAACTTAATGACGATGATGTGAACCGACCTTCTACTCTAATCACTCCCTTGTCATCCAAAAATGGGTCCAAGGTTGCTAATGAGCTTGATTTGTGCACTTGTTCGCGTTTCGATAATGATTTAATATCTTCACTAAATTCTGACTGTTATTCTGTCTTTATGATGAGTGTTAGGGAATCGTTGAGTTCTTGTGGTCATAATTGCAGTTCATTTTGTCTGCAGGGGGTTGTCCTTACAAATGTTTGACAAAATGGATCATAAAGGCTACAATCCTTTGAAGCGTTCGGAATGAGTTACGGTGATTATTATTATAGATGATTTGTTCAAATGGTGCTTCGGTGATAACCAATGTGTGACTCTTGAGTTTTCTTTCTTCATCAGTATCTATTTTTAGATCTACTCGAAATGGTGATGGCCAGGCAGCTTCGTCTCCATGAAAAACGGGTCCGTGGAACCACAACAAGCAGGTCTTGAGCTAATTTGGCATTATCCCTCTGGATAACACGTCAGCAGGATTTTGATTTGATGGCACATGATACCATTGTTGTTTGTTAGTCAATTCGTGAATCTTTGCAAATCTGTTTGCAACAAATGCATGAAAGTTTGCAGGAGAAGAATAAAGCCAGGAGAGGACAATTTGTGAGTCTGTCCAATAGTAGGTTGGATGGTTGTTGTATTCTAGATCATTTTTTATTTTTGCCATGAGTGCGGCGCAAAGTAATGATGCACATAGTTCAATTCTGGGTATATTCTGTGTTTTTATTCGGGGCCACTCTAGACTTGGAGCACAATAAGTTGACTGTTGTTGATACGTCTGTAAATTTTGAACGAATGTAGATGACAGCACTGTAGGCCCTTTCAGAGGCGTCTGCAAAACCATGGAGTTGAACTGACTCAGGAATTTGCTTCTTGAAGATATGTCGATGAAATTGAACTTCATTAAGTATTGGTAAATTTTGATAAAGTAATAACCATTTGACACGAAGTTCTGTGGAAACAGGTTCATCCCATTTCAATTTTAATTGCCATAATTCTTGAATGTATATTTTGGCTGTTACAACTATTGGTGCAACCAGGCTCATTGGGTCATAAAGATGTGCCACATCTGATGATGCAGTTCTCATTGTTACAGTAGTCATTTCCTTCGGAGTAACTTTTATGTGAAGCGTGTCAGCCTTTGGATGCCAGATAAGGCCAAGAGTTTTGATCGTTGCATTATCTTCGTCCTCAAAATTTAAATCCACTTCTTGGTCCTTGACTGAAGTACGTTGCAGTAAACTTGGATGGCTGGCACACCATTTTTGCAATTTAAACCCTGCTGTTGACAAAATCTTAATGAGCTGTTGCTGGGTTTCAATTAATTCAGTAAGACTGTTTGAACCGGTTAAACCATCATAGACGTAGAAATCGTGAGTTAAGGCCCTTGATCCGAGTGGTAGTTTGTGGGTGAACTGAGTCGCCAAATGTTGTAAACACTTTGTTGCAAGGTAGGGAGTTGACCTGGTTCCGTATGTGACTGTTTTCAGCTGATAGTAGTTTAATTGTTTCTTGGGATCCTCACGCCTGACTATTGTTTGAAACTGTTGATCTTCATCGTTGATAAGTATTTGACGGTACATCTTTTCAATGTCAGTGGTGAAAACAAAACGTAGAGTTCTAAATCGCTTTGTACCACAGGTCCGTTATACATTATGTCAATTAATGAATAGCCTGAAGACGCTTTGGTGGACGCGTCAAATACAACTCTCAACTTCGTTGTGAAACTTTCTGGTTTAAGTACATAATGATGTGGTATACAAAAATGTGGTGACGTGAGCAAATTTTTGTTTAATTTTTGCATATGTCCAAGGGTTTCATAGTTCCGCATGAACTGTGTGTAAGCTGCCTTAATTTCAGGGTTGCTAGTCGTTTCTCTAATGCATACAAACGATTAGTGGCTATATCGGCCTTTGTAGTCTAGTGGAGAGTGCGCTAGACTCCCAGCTCAGAGGTCCCTGGTTCGAATCCGGGCTCGGGCATGGTTCTTTTCACTTTCTTTGCTCTTTCCTACATTTAAGAATTATGGAAAACTAAAAATCCACAACTAAATTGTGGAATTAAAGGAATGGAACAAACTAATAGACTGAAAATGCTTACCGAGGTTAAGGCATAACACTAGCCTCGGTTAAAAGCAATTCAAATTGCCTTTCAGTGTTGTTTCGCCTAATCAATAATTCACGTATGGTTCCAATCAATTCTTCTAAATAATCTTTCCCTTTCCTTTCAGGTCAAAAACCAAACCTTGTTTGTATAAGGCGCATGCCTTGGTTCTTTGATCTTTTTTTTTTAAAAAAAAATGTGCATGGAATCTCCTATGATGCAGGAACTTCCATGAGTGGAAATTTTACGATAAAGCGTCCGTCTCTATTTCTTTTTGTTTGTAGGTTTTAGAGATCTTCACATTTACGTTGAGAGTCCGTGAACTTATCAGGAGTGGATGTGACTTTTTCTAACCCCCAGAATTTCTTGAGCTGATTATTGAGATTTAAAGTGAAGATCTGCCAATCTTTCCGAAAGCAATCCATCCAAGGACTGTGTTCTGAAGAGTTGGCCCATTATGATTGATTTTAAAATTTTCGCCTTTCAATATTTGAAGAAAGAATTCTGCTCTTCTGAAAGAAGAAATATTTATTAGTGACTCAGAATCTAGTATAACTCTGCATTCAATTGTTTTTCCAGCTGTAGATTCCAGAATCACTCGTGCTGTGCTGAGTAAAACGTAGCCTCTTTGCGTTGGTTTACTTGATGTGCTCAGTGATACTGATGATGGTGCATTGTTATAATTGGCTGATGGTGCTGGTGGCTGGTGGCCCTTACATCGATGTGTAGAAGTGTATTGTGCTTCATGTTGCACTTGCTACAAGTTCTGCTTGTACAAGCCTGTTGTTTATGTCCAGCTCTGAGACAGTTTGTACAAAATTGTTGCGATTGAACAATTTTAATGCAAATAGAGACAACATTATCAAAAGTGGCAGAAACGAGCTACTTTTAAAAATTTTGAACACAGATTTTGCACTTCTAAAGTTTATTTTAATTTTAAAAACAAAAATTTTAAAATGAAATACTAATACGTTTATTTTAATTTTAAAAACAAAAATTTTAAAATGATATTCTGAAGTGCTTGTTTGATTTTTAACAATAAATATGCTCAAATACAATAGCAAAACGTATATTTTCATTTTAAAAACAAAAATTTTAAAATAAGATTCTAAAATATTCGTTCGATTTGTAACAATAAACATTTTAAAATGCAATGGTACAACAAATATTTCTATTTTTAAAACGAAAATTTTAAAAATTCGAAACGAAGAATTCCCATTTCCTTTATGAATTAAAAACGTTTCATTGGTTTTCAAAATTACAGTTTAATTTCAGTTATTTTACCATCAGCTATGACCATCTCGTTAAAATTTTTTAAATGATGATACTGTATCCCAGCGTCTATAAAAAAATAGAATTTTGTCAGATATTATTTATTTTATTTTAAATACTTACCTTTTAGTTGCGGCAGCAAATGCTCCAACTCAAACTCTTTCATTATTTTCTTGCATGCAGTTTGAGTGATGAAATCGAGAATGAAAAATATTTTATTTTCTGAGCAAATATCAAATACATAAATCAATGAAACATATTAATATAACAAGTAATTCGTTACTAACAAGTATTTTAAAACAAAATATGTGAAACCAACACCCCCCATGAATTGTATTTATATATTTATATATTCATTTTACTATGTCATAGTAAAACATTCGTAAATGTTTTAAAAACGTTTTGTTTTACTTTTTTATTTTAAAATGCACGTTTTTATTTTTGAACGGCGTAAATGTTTTTAAAATATTAATTTTATCCTACTTTATCATTGTAAAATATTCGTAGTTGTTTTAAAAACGTTTCGTTTTACTTTTATGTTTAAAAATGTGCGTTTTAATTTTTGTTTGGCGTAAAATATTTTCAAAAATATTAATCTTACTAAACGTTTTTAAAATGTGCGTTTTTGATTTTTTTTGTTTTCTCTGTGTACGATCAGTTGCTGATAGTTGTAGGAATTGCCTACATGCAAAAATAGGATGTGACGCAATTTAGCAGCATTTGCAAGATACCTCGGCTGTCTTAGTGGTTGAAGGCCGTATTTGCTTGATTCGGTCTTCCTTGCAATGAAACATTTTTGCGGCTAACTGCTTCGAAATAGCGGAATCGTCCTTCCAAAAACTTTAAAAATGTATTAATTGAAGGAGCTGTGTCGCAATGTGGTTGGTCTACTAATTTTTTGATAAGAGATTCCGTTAGTATTCGTTTGTTGTCAAATCTATCCCTGAAAAGGTTCCAAGCCGTATGGTAGTTCTCTTCTGTTAATGAGAGGTGGCTAATTATTCTTTCCGCTTCGCCAGATAGATTTGCCTTCCGATACTAACATTTTGTTATAATTGGTATTGACTGTGTGACAATATGAATAATTTCGCTGAATAGATTGAGGAATTGCCACCAGTTCAGGTAATTTACATCAAATTTAGGTATAGATATTTTCGGTAGACTTGTTTCATCATAGAAATAAAATATAAGGTAATGGTGTTACCCTCACATACAGTGTATGTGTACTGCGGTATGTTTCGTAAATTGAGTGACTGAGACGGAGAATATTTTTTGACATTTGGATCGTTCTGTCGGCCAAAGTTAGAAATAAAAAAATTACTAATATTAAATTTTTAATTAAAAGCTATTTGTATTGATAACTTCAGTGAGATTAGTAAAGTTTATCATATAAACAATTAAACAAACATGCGTTGTGCTGTAAAAAACTGTTCAAGTAGTCAGAACTTGAAGAATAATGTGGTTTCCTTCCATAAGTAAGTACATATATGAACACCAGTTGGATTTTTTAAACGAAACAATGTTATTTATAATGAATTGTGTTTAAAAAAGTTATTTGAAGTGAAAACTTGTGCATTTCCAATTGGAAATAAGTGAAAAAAGCAAACTGGAGTACGTTGTTTCCGCGCCAATTTTAAGAAATTGAAATGTCAAAGTATTTCAGGGGCGTATTCAATTTACATATTTCCATACATTTTAAGGGCGCTTGTGTTTTCAGTGAACAAGTTTTGGTCATAAGTGCAGTTTGTGGCCCATGCGTAAATAATTTTTTTTTCTTAGGTTTATTAAACGTACTTGGGCCTCTTTAGTCCAAAAGTGCAATAATAAAATGTCGGTCTCAAATGGCTTAGGAGATAAAATTCGCGAAAGTTTCCAAATTCAGTGCATAATATTATGAAGATGCTAGTATTTTAACTGAATATACTGGTAATGTAGTTAAGTATATAGCAGGGTTTGTTGTGCTTAAATTGCAATCAATTCTGAAATGCAATGACTGTAAAATAGATTTAGAGGGGGAAAATAGTCAGCAATCGTTAATAAGTTTTAAATCAAAGGGTTATATGAATAATCCTTTAAAATCAGTTGAAGACGTTTGCATTATTGCTGAAAAAGAACTTCGCGTTCAAACAAAATTATTAGATAAAGACAAATCTATTTGCATAAAATGTATTACAATAGAATTTTGTTGAACACACAACACTCTCTGCTTGGCAAAAGTATATTTGAGGGTCATATTAAGTCTTCCGGTCATTTTAATATTATTTTAAAATCTTTAATTGAATTTTTTTTAAAAACTAGATATTTTTATATATCTAAAACAAATAATGAAATAATAATGAAAATAATGAATTTTAGAGGTGCTTAAAAAAATTAATTTTATTTATCTTCACTTAATTTATTGAAATCCATTTTTTTATATATAATTTTTCAATATATAATTATTTAATATATAATTATTTAATATATAATTTTTTATAATTTTATTAAAATATAAAATTTAATGCATGAATATAAATGAATACAAACCTAGAAGATAGCTTTTACCATAATTGTTTACTTTACTAATATTCTTTTTTGCTCTCGGGTGAAATATGCCAACTGGGGAACCGAACACCCACAAAAAAAATCGGTAACGCACCAAATTGTATACCTCAAGGGTGGTGTGGAAATGCAATCTGTTATTGTTATTGGATAAGAACAAACAAAATAGCGAAAACTTTAAGCCTTAATCTGTAAATACAGTCATGTGAAAATAAATAGGGACACCTGTATTTTTCTATTTAAAGCTGCATGAATTACATACAAGGTGCAACAGATATAGCATTAATTCCCTCGGGTGGTGGTTCCTCTTGATAAGGCGGAAACCTTGATAAGTATAAAACCTTATGGAGTTTCTTCCCACATTGTAAAACTTTAAAGATACAGGTTGTTTTACGGTTTTGGTACGTGTTAACTATTATTGATCTAGAATCTAAACTACTCAACATAAAATAAAAAATATTTTGTATTTTATAAAAGAAAAGATACAAAATTTGTTGATTTTTCGTTGGATAATCTCAAAATTTGAGCTCCGATACAGCACATCACACGAAAGTGGTAGATATACTGATGAAAAAGTTGATATTTTTTCTAAAATAGAAAATATTATTTTTTATTTTATGGTGAGTAGTATAGATTCTATATCAATAATACTAAACACGTACCAAGACCGTAAAACACCCTGTATCTTGAAAGTTTTACAATGTGGGAGGAAACTCCATAAAGTGTTATACTCGCCTTATCAATAAGAATCACCAGCCGCGGGAATTAATGCTATATCTGGGGCACCTTGTATATAATTCATGCAGCTTCAAATATAAAAATATAGGTGTCCCTATTTATTTTCACATGACTGTATGTGATTATCATCAGAAACAGTTTGGGCCTTTTTTATGATGCAACCGAATGCGGCCGTGTTTGAATGTTTATGTGTTTGTGCGAACCAACACCAATATGGAAAATGCCGCACTTTTCTGCTACTACACCACTTCCTTATATTTTACTTCTTTGTGTTTCATTAGGGGTATTCACGGGTTGATGCGAAACGCAGTTGCGACGATGCGATAATGCAAGATTGCGAACTTTCGCATTACTCCAACAACAAACACATTAGAAGCAATTTTGCAACTCTTCTTGAATTACGCAGTGATGCTTAACAACTGATTCATGTTTTGGTTGTTTTCAAAAATAGTTGCCACCTGGGTTAAACTTTAAAAAGCCTAAGTTTGTACATTGATTCTAACAACTTTTTGTGATTTTGAAATGAGATGGCAATATATTTACTGTTCATTCGACATATAATTTTTATTGCATAATTAAGTTGCAATATCGATGTTCACGCGTTAGTGCGCAAAATATCTTGAATTTTCACACTTTTGCAATTCGCAACAACCCGTGAATACCCCTATTGATATTTGCATTCGATGATACGTTGATTGCTTTTATGTTGTGTGACATAGTAAGCAGCTTGGTTTGTGTGTAGTCTTCAAGCTCAATGTATGCCTTTAGATTGTAGCCAAATTCAGTGGGATTTTGGCATATTTCATGAATTGATTGATGTAGCTGTTCTACTTGCTCCCAGAGCTTTGTTATGATTTGGATCTTAACCTTCCAAAATTGAGAGTGAGTAAGTTCGATTTGAGACGGTATTGGTGAAAACTGGCGATGCAACGACTCAATAATGGCATCTTGTTTTCGTATAATGCTTGTTGCATTTTGATTAGTGTGTTCTGGTGCAGCGGTTGCTTGTTTGTTACTTTGATTTGAATGGTCAGAGCTCTGTTGAGGTTTTAATAATGCTGATTGTTCATTGTTGTGAGGTATGTTGTCCTCAGAACACCAAGTCTCGATCACCTGTGAAAATCCGCTGATGTATTTCTTGCCTATAGTTGCAATTTTTTCATAAAATTCTTCTTCGTATTATCGTATCTTGCTCTTCAAATTTGTCAAAAAATTCCTGAAGTTGACAAAGCTTATCCTCAAAATATTTTTTTGATGATTTGCGGCTTGATGAATCCTTTTTATAATTTACTATGATGCGCTGAATTTCTTGGCCAGTGGCCTGTTGGTTTTCAATTTCTTCCTGGATCTTGGCCATGTTTAAATTGACCGATGTTTACGTTTATGGATGTCCACTGACAATGTTGAATTTCGTCTGACTTAATTGAAGGCTGAGTCGCAATCACGTCGAGGTCACCAAAATGTTGAAATCTTTGATGATTCCAACAGAACTATTATCAACACTTGATAAAGGATGGCACTTAACTGGCACTTGAAACCAGTTAAGCAGGGTTTGATTTTAATATGATGAAAACACTTAATTAGCACTTTGAAACCAATTAAGCAGGGCTTGAATACACTAAAACACTTTGACTTGATTTAACGTAATAATAAATATTTTATTGATTGGACTTTTATAGGTACAAAAAGCTTATAGTACAAAAACTAATACTACACAATATTAAATGTTCCTTAGCTTAAATTACGTGTTAAGCAGAATAACGAAATAAAATTAAATATGACATAATTAATTAATTAATTATGTAAGCATTATGTAAGCTTATAATTATAATTAATTATGTAAGCTAAGCATTGTAAACCACTATAAACGGTTAATGAATGTTTTGCTTACACTGCATAGCCTACATTAAAAGTTAAAATGACTAATGCGTTCTCTGCTTAAGGCTTGCGCTACATTTATGGTTGACATCGTTTTGGTTCTTAACACCTACATTAGACCGACCCAAAAAAAGTGAAGGGTTTTTATTTTTAAGGCATGTTGAAAAATAGCTTCAATCACATTTCAAAAGTGCTTACTGAAAATTTTGTCCGAAAGTAGTAACCCTTAGGCACTGCTAGTCTCCAATTTTTGAAAATTTTCGCCACATAAATAAAGTTATTATTCAAAAATATATCAATAGAGAATGTGATGACTGATGGTTTATCTCATGATCTTACTTTATGTTATTATCTATTCGAAGTCGCTGAACACGATGGGACTATTTTTGGCTTTGTCCGATCACGGCTTCTATTAAAATTAAAGCAAAAACACAAAATTGATAAAAAAAATTATGAATTTTCACATTCAATGCTTGACAGTAAGAGGCTGAAAATTTTTCGACCAATCCAAATAAGCCAGATTTTAGACCTATGAAAAGAGATTATAATCATGGAAACCTTGTAATTTTGAAGCTTTTGTTTTTCAAGATATGATCTAAATGCTGAAAACGAAATTTCAAAAAAGGGAAGTATTGAGTCTGATTGGATCCTTAAGTCATTTAAAGTTTCTGAAAATTATTTCTGACTAGTTCAAACCAGTGATGCTGCAAAGACGTTGAACATGACGGACGCGAAATTTCGGTCTGTGTCTTCATAATTCTGAATTATAATGAGTGCCCTCAAGAATAGTCATCACAACAACCATGAAAAACTGTGGCTGCTTGAGTGTCCAAGACAAGATTTTCAAACAGGGCAGTACTGCAGAGCCTTCATTATTACATTACATTGGGATAGACAGTATCAAAGCTTTTGAATATATTCAACTTTCAAATTGTTCAATTTTAAATTTAAGCCTAGTTAAATTTGTATTGAAAATTCATTAACACTTTACGTTTTAAGCCATAACTTCTGAACCCTTTAAGAGCACACCTTCATTTTATATTGTTGGAAAGGTAATGGAACGTAAAAAAATAATGTAAGGAAATTGAAAAAAAAAATTATAGCGTCTGTTCCTTGTTGTTGTGATGACTATTCTTGAGGGCACTCATTATCAGTAAACTCAAATTCAGTACGAGATTGTTTAGGAAGGAAAAAATTTGCCACACCACCTTTTACCGCCCACAAATTACTAAAAATGCTATATTTTAGACGGTTTGGGTCTTATTAGCTTAAAATTTTGCAATTTAATTCGTATAGTTACTTTCGAAAACAATAATAAAAATGGTGAAAATATAAAATTTTTTCCGTATAGCATGAAAATTCGTACATGGCAGTAAGGCGGTCTGTAGTAGGACAACGTCTGCTGTGTAATACTTTTTTAAATATAAATGTAGACTATTGCCCGATTAATGTCATGTGTGTACAATATATTTGTTTTGTCGAGACAATGTTTCTTAGCTCTGTTACGATCCGCTTGGTGGCGCTGTTGTCAATTTATTTATTATTTACACAATCAAACATAAGAACCTTTACCCTTACACGTGGAAGTCATAAAGGTGCAGAGCAAAGTTTTCCAGGGCATCTAGTAATAATGTAAAAAAAATCACAAATTAGTAGCATTAGATACATTTTTGATATAATAATTCCGATATATGGTCATCGCTACAGTCACAAGTTTTCAAAAAGGCAAAATTTCTTCTTTTAAAGTTTTTAAAACATTGTTAATGCAGAAGTGCTCAATAAGCTTCAAAATTAAAATAATTAAGCTTTAGGACTTTTGATATTTTATCCCGCCAAATGATATTAAAATCCGCTGATTTGGTGGAAAAACCGCTGATCTGGCAACAGTGGTGTCGACCAATGTAAGACCCTCTTTAAACAATTCGTTCCACTCAAATGTGTGCGTGCGTTATAAAGCAGGCTCCCAATGGATTTCTGCAACATTTTCAATGCATTCGGACAAGAAGTTCCGTTTGTAAGAAACATTTTCAAACACACTTTTTGCTCAACTTGTTTTTCCATTATGAAACTCGCAGGTGAGACTCGAGGTGAACTTGTTTACAAAACAATAAGAAAGAAACTACTGGACAGATCGTTTTAAAAATTAACGCCCAGAGCTGGGTCAAAAGTAATCATTATAATTCAATTCCAAACCCTTGGAATTAGGTAGTGGTGATTGGTCTTCTCAATTCTGCGGGAATGTAGTTGAAAAAAAAAATAGTCAATTTCATTACAGGAATTGTAAATGGTAATTAAACACCTCAATTCTTTGAAAAGAAATTATAAAAAATGGACAATTCCATTACAGGAATTGTAATTGGTAATTAACATTTCGATTCCTCAGGAATGGAATTGGAAAAAATCGTCAATTTCATTACAGGAATTATAATTGGTAATTGAACACCTCAATTCCTTGGAATGGAATTTTTAAAAATTGCCAATTCCATTACAGGAATCGTTATTGGTCATTGAACACTTTAATTGCTCATTAATGGAATTGGAAAAAATCATCAATTCTATTACAGGAATTGTAATTTGAAATTTAAATTTCAGTAACTTTTTCATAAACTCAGAACTACTTCATTATGTATAAGAAAACTTTATTTGACTCCCACTGTTAGTCCGATGATGAAATATTCACAAATAAATGTATTATCGAAGATACCAATTTTTTAATTTAATACCATATTTTGAGTTAGATCAAAATATATGGCTGTTACGCTAGCTGGTTCCATCCCGCCGACTTTTTGCAAGGTCCAAGTACCAAGCTACACATCTTCCACACCCCTGTACAAAATTTCTTTAATCTACTAACAAAACTATGGTTTCCAATTCTATTCCTAAGGAATTGGGGCGTTCGATTACCAGTTGCAATTCCCGTAATGGAATTGACAGTTTTTTCGAATTTCATTCAGACGAATTGAGGAGTTCAATTACCAATTACAATTCCTGTAATGGAATTGACGATTTTTTCCAATTCCATTCCTGAAGAATTGAGATGTCCAATTACCAATTACAATTCATTTAATGTAATTGAGAAGGTTTTCCAATTATTCCTAAAGAATTGAGATGAACAATTACCAATTCCTAATTCCAGCAAGGAACAAAATTTTTTAGTATTTTGAAGGGTGCTTTTTAAACTTAAAAAATTTATTTTGTTAAAAACGGAACATAAAATGGTCGCTTGATAATTAAAGCATTTTACAAAAATATTCCGAAGTTATCTAACTTTTTAAATTGTAAATTGATTAGTTAAGAGTATACTTTAAAACGCCAGTACACTTTTTTTTTGTCTTTTTTTGCTAGTATTCGCTTATCTAAGCTTGCAAATATTGTTGAACACTCTTATATATTGCATGAATTTTAAAAAGAGATATATACAATCAATTAAAAGCGGTGCTTGAGTTGTTTTAACATATATTTTTTATTGTAAAATTTTTTAAAATATCTTATACTTTTTTCGTACTGAGAAAATCACGGGTTACTCTTAAACATACTCATCTTAAAATACTTCACACGTACTCTTAAAGCTAGATATTTTAGCCTAATCATATAACTTATATAAACGTATATGTATTTTCGCTAATTAAATCTTAACTAAGGCTCGTACTGTGCCTGATTCAACTTTTCGGTTGCTTCAAGCATTGAATCCTCTTTGGGTGGAGCTTTTGGTAGGCTGAAGAATTTCTGCAATAAGAAACAAAATTGAAAAAAATATATGAGGCAAAATAAAAATTCAATAGCTCACATCATAACGGCCAAACTGACGTGCTTCATCCATGGTATCTGGCAATTTTTTATGCAGCGTTTCAGGAAGAAATGCTGCTGCAATGCCGCCGATAAGAAAGAGCGTGCCTAAAATATAGTAAGGAGCGCGTATATCGACTGTAGTTCCCAAATAGACGAGGTAAGGTGCCAAAATGCCTATGGCATTAGCAAGAATTGTGCCCAGGGCGATGCCAGTCTGACGCATGCAGGTGGGATAAATTTCCATACCCTGTAAGCTGGCGGTAAAGAAAGTAACAGCATTCAGGAATTTGATAAAGCTGGCTAGGCCTACCATGACAGCCTCATATTCGGCATCTATTAAAAAAAAAATTGAATATTTTTCCTACATTTTCAACTAAACGAAAGGGATACAAAAACTGACCTGTAGCCAGCACAATGATTGGTATACATGCAATGAAGGATATCAAGAAGGATGTCGTATTGGTAAAACGGCGTCCATATTTATCGCCTATAATAAAAAAACGGAAAATTTAAGACTCATTTGTGGCTGCATTCAGTTTTGTCCATTTTGCTGTTGAATTTTTTGCCCTCTTGTTTTTGCTTTTGTGTAGCCAAATATGAATTAAACACTTCAATGCCACATCCGTCATTTTCCGCCGACAGCCGCGAGCACTTACCCAAAAATTTGCCAACTATATAAGCAGGAATCTCAACAATGCTTTGAAGTAAAAAATTCAAAAATGGATTTCCTCCCATGCGCGAACTGAACAGCACCAGCGTAAAGTAGGAAACAGCTACGACACACCTTAGCATGGAAAACGGCAACAATATAAAGCGAAAAAACAAAATAATATAAAAAGGACGAAAATATAAATGCCAGGAATGGCAAAAAATGTTTCATTTACACAGTAGGTAAAAAAAATACAAGCTAAACAAAAAAGATTTACGAAAATCAAATAAAAATTTTAAGCAAATAAAAAACATTCCTAACATCATGGTGCACAAAAACCATTCGTGAAGGAAAAACTATTCCACAAAAGCATTCCGTTGGCATTCCGAGCGTCGTTGCTGTTATGCAAACGTGGGATAAGCTTCGAGCATTGCAAATAAAACCCGTACAGGAGCAAAAATATTACATCCTTAAATTTTTAAAACACTTCTTAAAATTCAAATGCAAATGTTTAACGTTTGTGAGGACATCAAATTGTTCTGACAGTGCACCCACCACCAGCATTCAACCAACCTACTACATACTATGAAGCATTACTTTTGGTGGCAGTATCAGTAGCAAGTTGAGGAGGGCATTGTATTTGTATGGAATTGATTATGAAGTGGGATAAGATGTTGTTTTTGATATGAGTACTGTGATGGATACACGTTACAAAACAACGAAACATTTACAACTGAGCAAAAACAAGCGAGTTAAATCTTTTTAATGGGGGTTGTCAATATCTTTCTTCCTTAAGGTTTCTTACATTGCTTTAAAACTCATCATAGATATCTTCCACTGCATATTTCCAAAAAATTTGGGAAGCCACTCTACATTATTTAACAATTTATTTTTTTTTTAAAAAGCATAGTATCTATTTGGAATACCTCAGCTCAAAGCTTGCAATTAATTCAAACTATTTTGCAGAATTTGCCTAGAAAAACTATACTTTATGGCATGCAAGTAAACATATAAAACCTAAACATAAAAAGAATCAACAAAACTTACCAACTGAATCCCATGATTGCTGTATTTCTAGCCAGACGCCAACCGCTGAATAGCGATGCAATACCGTACGTCACATCCTGAGGTGTTCCCGCATACATATTCCTCAACTCCTTCTCCGACATGTCGAATGGCTGGCCATTAATTTTTGCAATTTTCTTAAATTGAACAAGTGCATCGGCGAAGCGTCGTTTGCTAATCAACCAACGTGGCGATTCAATAACATATCTTCGGAAAACAAAAATAAAAATTGTAAATAAAAACAAGTTGCAGATAAAGAGTACAGAGCCGTATCAATAAAACTATTGACAGCAATTAGACATTTCAGTAATCTAAGAACAATCATTGATATCTTATGAGTAAACAAATTAAAACTTTACTTTATTACATATGTAAACATTGTTGACTAAATCCATAGATTGAATACATAAAATGTTGACTCTTAACACCGATAGCACCACCGTCCATATAAAAAAGCATAAATGAGAAATGATCATCATAAAAAAAATGACATCAAATAAAATTTTTATAAAACCGTTAACTAAATTGTATAATCTGTGGAACACAACTTGTTGATTGTTTCCCTGAGCCGTCTTTTTTCGAAATAAATTGGTGGTTCGCAAAAACTTAACATTTTGCGTTCGCGGGGGAATTTTGAGGGTTATTCACTCTCAGCACAACATGGCAGCCGACTTAAAAGACTTAATTTAAAAAAATTTATTGTAAAACATAGTATACATAGAGACTTAATTTTTTTTAAAGTAAATAAAATAAAAAACAATTTTCCAAAATACATTTTGTGTTTATTTTTAAATTCATCTTCTTCTCGCTAGGTGACATTAAAAAAAGATCTGCTTTTCAGCCGGTGTCAAGATATGTTGGTCCCAATTTCTCGAAAACAAAAATATCAAAGTGCATATTAATAAGGGTACTTGTAGCCAACGCCGTAAATAGGTATTTCATAAGGGGGGTTTACTACTTAAAGCAAAAAAATATTTTTTTTTCAAAATTCTCCAAATCCATTTCTTATCCTTCCAAACTTCTTAAGCGATTTCAACAGTCGAATCGCGAAGCCAATTTGTCGATAACAGTTTCTTTGTTCACAGAAATATTCTTATAAGTATTTAATAGCGCAAAAGCAGCTAGGCGTTCCGTTCCAGTAGCATTTCGAAGCCAATTTTCCAAACACTTTAATGTGCAAAAGGAACGTTCACTGAAAGCTACTACAGGGCAAATTAACAAATATTTCCAGAATTTTGTAAAACTGCGGAAACATCAATTTTGGACAGCTAAAAAATGATTGTTGCCGCAATATTTCAAGTGTTTCAAGAGCTGTTCTGCCACCCTTATTTCTATTGTTGGTCCATTTAGTTTTATTTAACTCAAGTTTGGTTCCCAACTTTTTTATATCTATTTTATTTGGATACAAAACCCTTAAAGAAGTTAGACAAGATTAATTATATAAAACTTATTTATTTGTGATGGAATTATGTTTTCAAAATTTGCAAATATTTGAAAGTGCTTTTTGAATTGGAATTTCATTTTATTAACTTACTGATATATGAAAGGAATGAAAACCTTAATTCGATAAAAATCCTCTGCTATTTCTGCAGTTACATTGCATCTTGATAAAAGACGCTTACTTATTTCCATTCCAAGTTAATAAAAGGATATCTCAGTTTTATGTCTTATGTTTAAATATATCTTGAAATGTTTCTTTATCGATCTTCCAAAAATTTGCCGCAGTTTCGACTGCAAGACTTATATGTTTGCAGTATTCTATTAGATCTTTATCAATTTTTTACAACTGTATTGTAAGATTTGACGTAAATGAAAATATTTTGTGAATTCAATGGATTGCAAACAAAAATATTTTGGACTCATAACTGCGCATATTAAATCATTTGCTTGAGACGAAGTGTCACCGCTAGAATTTAAGGTAAAAAGTTATTGTATGCATTTGACAATAGTCACATACAGCTCAAACTGACAAATAATTCAATAAAATGCAAGGGGTAAAGTTTTGTACTTTTGAAGATTTCTTATAGTCAATTAGAGAAAAACTCTCGAAGTTGTTGACTTATTAGTCAATAAGTCTCGACTACAAGTCAATCGATTATTCATTATTGAATGGTTCTCTTTCTCAAATTTGTTATGATAAATATTGGTTTTGTGTGTCTGTTGATGATAAATTTAATGTTCTTACATCGCATGTATTAACTGCTTTTGATAAGTTTGTGCCTCTCCGTGAAGTAACTGTTGTGAATAAGACTTGCCCGTGGTATACCTCATTCGTAAAAGCATCTATTATGAAAAAAATAAACTTTATGGTAAGTGGAAGAAAAATCGCACTGATGATAATTGGAGACTGCTCAAGCTTGCCCGCAATGAAGCTGTGTATGTTATTCGACAGTCTAAGAAAGAATACTTTCGTAGTAAGCTCGACAGCTCACTTTCTTCGAAAAATCTTTGGAAAAATATACGTAAACTTGGTGTCCATAGCAAAGATAATAATCAGTGTAATATTGATCCAAATGCTCTAAATGACTATTTTCTTACCAATACATCATTAGGGAATAACACATTTCAATGTAATTAGCGCCAGTTTCATGAACTTGATCAATTCTTATTTTCTAATGTTGACATAAATGACATAAATGAAGTGGTTAGAAACGCTTCTGCTATGAAAGAGTATTGACCAATTAGCATTCTGTCTACATTTTCTAAAACACATGACTCACCATGAGGGAGACAAATTAATAATCATCTAAAAACTCATAGTCTTCTTTCTCCATACCAATCTGGTTTCAGAGCTGGACATAGCTGTGCGACTGCCATGCTAAAAGTTGTTGATGATATTCGAACATCGTTTGATGCAGGACATATAACACTTCTCTGCTTATTGGATTTTTCCAAAGCCTTTGATTGCTACAATCACTCTATTTCTTTTCGAGAAGCTTAGGCTACTTTTTGGCTTCAATAATGCTGCTGAAAAATTAATAGCCAATTATCTTGAAGGAAGCAGGCAGAGAGTTAAGATTAAATATAAATTTTCCGACCTTAAGGATATTGTAACTGGTGTGCCACAGGGATCAATTCTTGCTATTTAGTGTCTTTAAAAATGACATTTTTACCGTGTGCAGTGATGTGCTGATGCATGCTTATGCCGACGACATTCAGTTGTATTGTTCAAACCGTGTCGGACTACTTGATGACTTGTGTTGCAGGTTGAATGACGATATCAGTGCAATTTGTAAGTGGGCGTCTGACAATGATATCTGCCCTAATGCAAAGAAGTTTTATATTCTGCCTATCTCCAAGGATAAACTTGGAAACCTTGAAATCCCTCCTATACTATTAAATAATAAAAATTTGTAATTGGTGAATAAAGTAAAAAATCTAGTTTTTTTTTTATTAACTCATAACTGTAATGTTCTGATCACATCAATAGTATAGTTGGAAAAATCTATGCCTTCGGCTCTCTGCTAGGTTTACACGAATTAAAACCAAAAAGAGACTTGTTATTCAATTAATTGTTCCATTTAATACATTCTCTGAACTAGTATATAGTAGTCTAGATTCACATTCAGCGCATAAAATACTTGTAGCCTTTAGTGATGCGACTAGATAACTAGATATGTTTACGGACTGAGTCGTTTTGAACATATTTCTGCGATCAGTAAGAATATTTTGGGGTGTAGCATAGTTAGCTATTTGAACTCGAGAAACTGTATCTTTCTACTCAAGCTCATTATTTACAGGACTCCTTCATACCTTTATCAAAAAGTGCGCTTCTCTGCCTCAAATCGAACATGTAATCTTATAATACCGAGATTTAGTTGTTTATCTAAAGACTATCTAAACGTATTCGGGTCAGTAAACGTATATAAACGGGTCAGTAAATAAATAATTAGTTATCTAACTTTAAGATTTTTATTTGCCATCTGTTGATTATGATTTTTTTTTATTTTTATGTTTATTTCTGTTTTATTTTTATATACAAAATTACTGTCGTTAAGTGCTACCTCTAATTTCATTAGTTGATTATATATTCTTATGCGTTGTACTAATTAAAGATCTTTTTGTATCTTACTGTAATAATTTATGTTCAAATAAATAATAATAATAAATATTAATTAGTTCACTCTCCTTTAAAACTGTAGCTCCGACAGCAATCATTTTAAACTCGTTTTTATTAAAACCACTTTTTAAAAGTCTGTGTACAATGCCGTTTTAAAACTACATTGCTTATTCATTTCAAACTTGGTTCACACTTTCTACATATAAAATACCTCCTCCCAACGCACTTTAGGTCAAATGACTGGTTTTGCTGGCCAAAATTTTGGTTTTGGCTTTGTTTTTGTTTGAAATAATCTACCGTCATACAGACACAGCCGTTAAAGTTGACTTACAAAAACTAAATTTTTAAAATATAAAATGTGCTTTTGTTAAAGAGAATTTTTCGACGGCGTGTTAAGCATATTTTAAGTGAATTAATAACAATCCTTTTTTGTAGTAACATCGAAATGGGTACGTTTTATAAAACAGAAACTTCTTAATTTTTTATTGTTGTAGTTGTAAAATACACATATAATGTAAGTACGTTTAAATCTTTTGAATTTTTTTCCAAAGCAATATTTACGAAAGGTTATAAAATTTTGCATATATTTTGCTGATATACTGACAACGTAAATTTAACTTGCAGAAATTGCGACTTAATGAAAATTGGTTTTTTTAGATACATAAAAGTTTCAAAATTCAGTCTTATTTGAAATCTGGAAAAGACAACATGACCCATGCCAAAAGCAAACTGACGTTTTTGGTTACATTTTTTAGAGAATTGACGAAGATATTTATTAAAATAAAATTACTTCTCGAATAAGCAATAAAGTCTCAAGTTTCTGCAAAAATTTCAAACAAAGATGGTCGAAATGTTTCCCAAAATTTGAGTTCTTTCAGCCAAATATTTGTTGCATCTTAGTTAAACAATAAAATGATGATTAAAATAGAAAAACAAGAAATAGTTTCCAGCTAACTTCAAAAATCGCATTCAGCGAAGAAACCGACTTCCCTTACCGACTGAAGTATTAGGAATGTTATCCTGATGCAAAAC
The DNA here is from genome assembly GCA_963920525.1 of Dichetophora obliterata. Lineage (NCBI taxonomy): Eukaryota > Metazoa > Arthropoda > Insecta > Diptera > Sciomyzidae > Dichetophora > Dichetophora obliterata. Next base: position 155,649,365 of record OY986435.1, on the reverse strand, counting down.
ATAAAATAGATGAAGATAGATCTAATGATGAAGATGATGACGTTCGAATTTATGAAATTTTTTAAGAAGACAACGTGGACTTAGACAATGAAATATACAATTGTGATATAATATTTAACTGCAAAACTATATTATTCAAAAAACTATTCTTAAAAATAAAAAATTAAAAGTTTCTTTAAGGGATTTATTTTCTTTTTATTTTACAAACTTCATTATTTTTATTATTTGGAAACACAAACACATTTTGCTTAAAACTATAATTTTAAAAATATTAAGAAACGGTGTGATTCTATAAGGGTTAAGGGCTTTTAGAACGTTTATTTTTGAATTTTTTGTTAAAGCAGACTTTTCTTTACATTAACAAATAATTTTATGTTTCATTTACTTAATGGCGTAATTTTTCATTAAAAAAGCAATTTCATTTTAAATGAACACCAATTTATAAAAAAGGAGATAAATAATAATCAGAGAAAGTTGGAGGGAGGATTTGATGATACTTCTACTAAATTTTAATGTTCTTTGATTTTAGGTAATTTCCAGCTGAGATTCAGTGAACACCGCAAATCGTATTTTTCGAAAAAGGTTCTTCGAAAAGCTTTGTCACCAGGTTTTTTGCCGATAGTTTTTTTTTATAAAATAATTGGGTACATTTTATTATTAAATTGATATTTTATAATAAACAAAAGGTTTCAATAAGTTGGCTCTATCCTTATTTCTGACAACAATTAGCAAAGAAAATTGTTTTCTTACGCTGACTCCCTTACTTCTCCCTTAATAACTCATTATCATTTTAATTTCACAGCCTGGTTCAGAATATTTTTTTTCACTTTATATACATAAGTTCTGCAAACATAAGTACATTAGCAAAAATGCATGGGTAAAATATCATGGGTAAAATATCAAATACCAAACTATTCATATACAATTTTCAATATATCATTATGTTTTGGCAAAATTCAATAATTTTTAATATCTGTGTATTTATTCACTAGATAAAAATATACTGGATTTCTAATGAGAGGGTTTGAACCCCCCTTATCTCTGGCGTTGCTTGTAGCTACAACCTTTACTAATTTTTAAAAAAACTGTCATTTTCGATCCTTTTTGATTTAATATGAAGATATTTAAAAAACTGTCACTGCCTAGAGGGGGAAAGCTCCCCATGAACATCCCTGTGGACGCCCATGTATCGATCAATAAGTCGATTCCTGAAGATTGGTGAACGTTGCCGGTTTCAGTCGCTTCTAGCGAACGCTTGTTTTCATCACTTCGAAGACTCAAAACATACATGAGAAGTAAAACTGAAGAAGAGAGGCTTAATGGGTTAGCTCTTTTAAATGTTCACAGTGATGTGGAAGTAACCACAGAAAAAATTTTAAATGCACTAGCACGAAATAAAAGAAGGCTAGACATTATGATATAAAGATTATTTAATAAAGGGTAATTTTATAGGTCTGAACATCAAGAAAAAAGTGCAACTTGCAAGTTATCAATGTTTTTATACTTTCCAAAAGAAATATATTTGGTTTATTTGAATTCTAAATAATATTTGTAAAAAAGTGGTTATTTGTGTTGTTATAAGGCCTCAAAGTTGATATTTTGTAATATACAAAAAAATATAGGCTTTTTTTAAAGTCCTACAACATTTTGTTAAATCGTTTTTTAAACATATCTTACCTATTTATGAAAGGGCATACTGTGAACTTTCATATCAAGTATTTTTGCAAGTTTTTTGTTGTTTCAGTTTCGCCATTAAGGATTAAAAAAAAAACTAATAAGTTTTATAAATAAAAAAAAACATGTGCATCGTTGGAAACACGAGTGAAGCGAAGCTTTTTCGCATTTTAACAGATTTGATAATTAAATCGTTTTTTAATAAAATAATTTTTAAATTCAAAAATTTTAAATATCAAAGAGCTAACTAAAAAACACACGTTAATATTCACACCAGAACATTGAATTACATTATATTATTAATTTAATTGATTACATGTTACATAATTTTGAATTATTTTTGTAAATGTTTAAAATTATTATTATAGAAATTTATTAATAGAATTGTTGATTTTGGTATCTAACATAGCAAACGTATATTACATATCATCGATATATCTAGCAAATACTGCATCAATAGTTGTCCTTAATCGTATTTTACAAATATTTAGATCGCTTATCATTAACAATTCTAAGAAAAATGTGTATGGAAAATGTGTCGTTTTTAGGATTTCACTCAAGCAAATCACAAAACGAGGCGTAAAAAGCTTCGCTTCAAAAATGCACTGACAATAATTTATTTACTGATTTTACAGCAATTAGAAAGTGCATAAAAGAATAAGTAAAACAAAACCATATGATTTTATTTATTTACTAATATAAACACTTGTCCTACGACAGGTCCTTCGCACACTTCCTTTTTGGAGCCTTTTGCCGAAACACTTTTTCTCTTTTTAATGCATGATTTTTTACACATTTGAATTTTGCAAAATACCAATATACCACTTAAAATAAAACTTAACGTATTGAAGCAGTGCTGTAAAATTAGTTCAAGTGTAAAAGTGCAAAAAGTCGAAATTGGTAACTATTGTAAAAACTCCATATTGTCACTGATAAGTATTAAATATATTTTCTTTGCATACTTGCGGGCTGAACATTTTTGAGAACAGTGTGTCTTGTAAAATTACTTTATTGTCAAAAAATAATTAAAATATGAGAAATACTGTGTGCGGAGCAGCAGCTTGCCTTTTATGTATAAATAAATAAAAAATAAAAATATTGAATAAACCAACCATCATAACAAAGAACATTCGATCTGTTGGTAGTGTATAGGACTATCAGTCGAAGGGTTATGAGTTCGATACTTCTCTCATATTTTTTAATTTTATATCCTCTTGTATGGAAAAAGATGTATGGAAGAAAGTGTCGTTTTTGAGATTTCACTCAAGCAAATCACAAAACGAGACGTAAAAAGCTTCGCTTCAAAAAAATGGACCAAACTACCTTATACTAAAAATTTAGATACTAAGAGATACTTTAAAATAATTTTTACTGTGCGCCACCCAGTGCCTTCTGAAAAATTTCACCATCAAAACAGTACTCCGCGGATTTTTATAGCATTTCACAAAATTTGGTATGTGTTAATGAAGCACCATCCAATTAAAATAAAACGAAGTCGACAAACCCGCGACAAATTTCGTCAAAAATTTGCTACTGTGAAAAAACACATAAAGTGGTATAGTTTGGATAATGGGTATAAAATCCATTTGGGTGACATTAAACTTTCGAAGAAAAAAAACAAAAAAAAAAATGATTTAATTTAAAACATTAAGTGTCAAAATACTTTAAAACATAGGGACTTGAAATCTTTTAATGTTAATAATACGAAAAACGATATTTCGAAGTATGGTAATAGTTTGACCTGGCAAAGGGGATCTTAACAATTACAGTTTTTTGAAAAGCGCACTTCATTTATACTATTGGACTAAACTTAATATATCTAGTATATATTGTAGCGACTTATTAATATGCCATTTTATTTTCTTGTTTCCGATAAATTGGGATCAAGATATCTTGACCCCGGCTGAAAACGTTTACTTTTTCCTGCGCCATGCGCCACTTACAGGCCGGTTATACAGGCCTGTGACAATGAAAGTGCGAAAGAATACGTGTACTGTTCGAATGATTCGAAAAATTTTGAACTTTCATGCTAGTAGCAAGAGGTGCTACAAAAGCACGTGAAAGTTCATTAAAAAATTCCATCGAACGCGAAGGTTCTCGCTGCTATTGCAGATTGCGTGTGCTTTACTTGTTGTTTTTTTTTTTGCTTTTAATTGTAAACAAGCTATCAGTGTTGCCTCCTGTACGAAATCAACGAAAACCCGAAATAAACCCACCAAAGGTAATTAAAAACAACACTGATATTCCTCTTTTTGACATACACTGGCCGCTGCTGTCAAAATCCACTGGCTCTGAAATTTCGTTGCCAGTAGCGATGAAAGTGGCGTGAAAGTGAATCCAGTGTGAGTGTATTTGTAAAATAGTATGAATGTATTGAGTTTTTCGAACTACAGAGCCAGTATACTGGCCTGTGTAGCATGCCTGTTAGTGAGAAGTAAATGCGTTTAAAAACAATATGAAAAATATTTTGGAATATTGGTTGTGGTATTTTTTACGCGACGTACGACACACAACAGCACTTTTCACACATGAATTCAACAAAATACGCGTTAAACTAGAGACAAAAGATAGTAAAACCACTGGCGGATCTAGAAATTGCTCGTGGGGGGAGTTAATAAGAAAATTAGTTTCTTTTATTCATTGTATTTATTGATGTATTACATAGTAAACTTATTTTTAAAAATTATATTTACGTTTTAAATATCATCAGTATATAATTCAAAAGCATATCAAAAGTTTAAAATTTACATAATTTGTAAGAATTGAAAGAAAAGAAGTAGCTAATGATTATTTTCCACTTAAAATTCTTAAAGTGCGTGAAGATAAATTCGTCAATCCGACGCTAACTTAGTGAAGACTCAAACCAATACTTTTGATCCAAAAAAGATAAATTCGTACTTTTTGCTAAGTACAGCACGAATTTAACTATTGGGAGTAAATTAATTTCGTTCTTTATGAAAACTACGAATTTAACTTTTAGGAGGAGCTTATATTCGTTCTATATGCAAAGTACGAGCTTAACTTTTTAATCGAGTTTAGCTTTTAGCACAATTTTGAGTGCACAATTAAGACTTTTGCGATATATTTTTTAAAAAGTAGTGAAACTGGCGGTCATGGTACTAAGTTTTAGTAAAAAAATGCAAAAATTCTCAAAATCTGAGCAAAGAATGTTTTTGAAATGCATGTCATTGGACAGGTGATTAAACCACCTTTATAACGATATAAAGGTTATAAGTGCACAATTAAGACTTTTGCCATAAATATCTTTTAAAAAGTAGTGAAACTGGCGTTCATGGTACTTAGTTTGTGTTCATGGTACGGTCATGGTACGTAGTATAAAAATGCAAATATATCATTTTAAAGGTGATTTAATCATCTGCCCAATGATATGCATTTCAAAAACATTCTTTGCTCAGATTTTGAGAAATTTTGCATTTTTTTACTAAAACTTAGTACCATGACCGCCAGTTTCACTACTTTTTACAAAATATATGGCAAAAGTCTTAATTGTGCACTCAAAATTGTGCCATAAATGCTGAAATGACTTGAATCTACTGCGGACAAAGCCGCGGGTAACTGAAAGTATTTATTTAAAAAATTAAATTAAGCATCTGGGGGGCTTCAGCCCCCATATACCCCCTGGATCCGCACCTGAGTAAAACTGTGTTTTTTTTCTCTAGAACGTCAGGATTTTGTTTAAAAAGACTTTGAAGCTCCAAAAAGGAATTATTTAAAAAAATTTATTTACATACTTAAAACCTTCAAAACATCACAATATAGGTATCAAATGAAAGAAGACAATCTCCCACTGCGGTTGGCTTGTCCCTGTATACGAGAGACTTCACGTAGGCCCACAAAAAATAATCTAGTGGGTTTAAATCACATGATCTTGGTGGCCAATAGAATGCTTCAAAACGTGAGATTAATTGCTCACCAAACTCGCCTCTCAGTAGGTCCATGATATCACGTGCCGTGTTGCATGTGAAACCACATGTCAACCAAGTCCAATACTTCCATTTTTGGGGAAAAAATTTTTTTATAATCGTACTGTAAATTGCTCCAGGGCGGTAGCCAAGGGGGGTTTTCGGGGTTCAAACCCCCATAGGTTCGAACTTTTAATGAAAATTAATGCCTTTTAATAATTATTTCATTGAATCACTTTAATATGTTCTAAAAAAACTTTACAAATCATGTATTGAAGTTGAATTTACGTTTAAAAGTTTTTGTAATGAGTTGATTTGTGTAAACAACAATAGTGAAAACAAATGTATCGTGATTTATCGGATCAAACGTAATATATTCAAAATCACCATCACTATTGTTTTCACTATATTGTTTTCACCCTTGACATCGGCAGTTGTCGACGATTGTAGCGATGATAACAGTGAAACCAACAAGAATGACATACTCGAAAAAACCTTTCTAATTGACCTAGAAAACATTTAAAGTATACACAAACACTTAAAATGTGCTTATTTTGGTTTTAACCATTTTATATTTGCATTAGCAGGTCATTCTGAAAATTTAAAAAAATTTACTCAGGTTGGTTCGGATTAAGCCAAGAACTGATTTTAATTGTAAATTTCAGCATCCATGCTTTTGTCGCTGGAGTTTGTTGGCTTACTCTAAATATGCAAATAGATTTATTGTAAGCATCACAGCCTCTTCGTAAATTACGGAACAAAAAAGTTTTTATTTTATAATTTTTCTGCTCTTTTCATTGCGACTATTTTATAGGCAAGAGATTTTAAGCAATTAACTTTCGAATTAAAGATATGAGTCTAACTCTGGTTTAATTTTTGAGGAAGTCACTCATGAGTTATAAAGAGTTCACATACATTTTTCAGAATTCTGACTCAAGGAAAAGTTTTAAGTCAATCGTTTAGGTAATTTTGTGAATTTTTAGGTTTTAAGATTTATGAAGTTTATGTAAAAGTGTTTTGTCTTCAATTTATTAATTTGAGATAAATGAGATATCGTAACGGTGACCATACTTTTTAGAGTAAAACACAGGACAAACCAGGAGGATAAACCATAGGATATAAAAGTATATGTATACTGAGAACAGTATACATACATAACAGTATACATACGAGTTTATTGAAATATATTAAAAACAAATTAGCTTATATTTCGCTTTGTATATTGATTTGCAATTTTAATATTGCTTTTTATAAGATAAGTACATATGATATTAGTATTTAGATATTACTTGTTCATTTACCTTCAAACGCATTTGAATTTTTGTAAAGTAAAAGACTTTTAGTGCCAAATCGACACTATGCATTGGAACCAAAGATTTGAGTTTAATACCACAGAAAACCAAATTTTTTTCTTTTATTCGGGTTAAGTTTAATTATTCATTTAAAAAAAAACTCAAAAGGACATTCCTTTGTTTGCCACATTAGAACTATTAAATTAAAATAATTCATAAAATGTCAAAAAATAACAATTTTTTTGTTATTCACCAACTAAACCTAGTTTGAACACATTTCTTACATGGGGCAAGAAGATGAATTGGACAAACTGAAAATGACCAGTAGTTTTTAGTTTTTCTTTGCGTTATTTTCTTAGCTTTGTGCAAATTTGCACCTGAACGTCGTCAGAGGAAAATTTTTTGTACAACTTTACAACGACATCAATTGGAATTTCTTTTGTTTGGTAAAATCTAAATTTAGGCATGATTTTCACATTTTTAAATAAGAAAGATACACAATTTCCTATATAAAAAAGTGTCAAATTGACACTAAAAGCGATTGAAGATACAAAATAAAAATAGCTAAACGTAGTTAATTTTAGTGAATAGTTTTTATTTAGATCACAGGTTTCTATTCAATGAGGATAGTAAAAAGCTTAATATAAAAATACAAATTCATATGAATAAAAATTTTAATCAATTTTGTGGAATATAGTACAAAAACAGAACATTTTATAAAATACAGAACATTTTATAAAATACAGAACATTTATACGTTTGTATAATTTAAACAGGATATTGCCTTAAAAAAGATTACTGTGCTGTATTATACAGTACGAATGGTCGCCATAAATATCGTTCTCATCCCTAAAATTTCTTAAAACATACCTCCGTAATTCAATGGGCGAGTTCCCACAGTGATCGCACAGTAACAGATGTGTTGGTCTTTAACGTGTAGATAGAATTTGCAAAAAAAAAGACTTAATTTTTGATATTTTTTTTTATTTCCATACAAAAATTTTCAAAATTCAAATACCTTATTTTTTTTTTAATTTCTTACAAAATTTTTTCAACTTTTTATTTTATAATTAATATTTAAGCTTTAATTTTTATAAATTTTAGAAATTCTGTCATTGAATACAATAACTTAAAACCTTTCCAACGACATCTTGAAAGTGAGGATCGCAAAATTTAAGAATTTAAGTGAAAATAAAGAAAATTGTTTCTGGGTACTCGCCTGACCTTCAATCAAACAGGGACCGTAATGGTCATGACTTTTCAAGAAAGTCAACATATAATCGTTATTTTTTGACTGATTTCATTTTGATCAAAAATAAAAGTTAAAATTTGTATTTTAATTTTTCTATCAAAAATATAAGTTAAAATTTTACTTTTATTTTTTATCAAAAATAAAAGTTGATATAAGAATTTTATTTTTTTGATCAAAAATATAAGTTTAAATTTGATTTTAATTTTTTGTAATCAAAAATTAAAGTTTAAGTTTGATTTTTAATATTGGATCAAAAATAACAGTTAAAATTTGATTTTTATTTTTTCGATCAAAAATAAAAGTTGAAATTTAAATTTTATTTTTTTTTTATCAATAATTAAAATTGACTGTTATTTTTTCGATCAAAAATAGAGATAAGAAATTTGACAGATCTATTCCTTATTAACCATAGTAATAGTTGAAATATTCAAAACAAATAATAGAGTACATTTTTTATTCTTTTACATCTATATTCGTAACATTTTTGCACAGAGATAAAAACATTGCTATTCATATCGTTGCATTGCATCGCTTAGTTGCTTATAAAACACGTTCTGTTTTCATTTATTTCGCAAACGACTGGAACAGCGACTGCAAGCAGATGATATAGGAATTAAAATATGATTTTTAATTTTGATAGAAAAAATAAAAGTAAAATTTTGGCTATTATATTTGATCAAAAAATAAAAGTAAAATTTTAACTCTTATTTTAAATAAAAAAAAAATAAAAGTAAAATTTCAACTTATATTTTTGATCGAAAAATAAAAGTCAAATTTTAACTTTCATTATTGATCAAAAAAATAAAAGTCAAATAACAATTTCTATATTTGACCAAAAAAATAAAAATACAATTTTAACTTTAATTTTTGATCGAAATGAAATTGGTCCAAAAATAACGATTACTTGTTGACTTTTTTAAAAAATTCATATGAATTAAAATCATTTAAGATTATTATTCCTTAGCGTACAAGCATCACATTGCTATATTAAGAAAAATATTATATCAAAAAAATAAATGTCAAATTTTAACTTATATTTTTGATCGAAAAAATAAAAGTCAAATTACAACTTTTATATTTGACCAAAAAAGACCAACATAGCCGTATCGAACAATATCAAAGAAATAACAGTCAAATTTTAACTTTTATTTTTGATCGAAATAAAATTGGTCAAAAAATAACGATTATTTATTGACTTCTTTAAAAAAATCAAATGAATTAAAAACATTAATGGTTATTATTCCTTAGCGAACAAGCATCACATTGCTATATTCCAATAGACTAACTGTTTCCATGTGACTTTTTGGATAGAAATTTCGAAAATAACTTTTATTACCATAAAAATGGCTATGATTACCATAAAAATAACGCTAAACTAATAAAAAAGAAAACATAAGTTGAAAGTAATTTGAAGAATAAAATCCAAATATAATTTTTATTGAAAAAAGCTCTTAAATTGAATGAGTTATTTAAAAATAAAATAATAATAGTTTTAAGGAAAACAAAATAAATATTAATAATGCCTTATAAAAAGGACAAAAAAATGTGAAATATTAATTAAATCTCTCTCATATGAACCCTGTCTTATTTTCTATTACTTTTTAAGTGAGAGTGCTGAATCATTATTTTACCTCATTGAAAACTCAAAACATGATCAAAATATCTTATAAAAAATTAATAAAAGGGCAAGAATCATTAACTTTAAAAAAAATTTAAATTAGATATCTCCCAACTTAACTTTTTCATTTATAAAATATGATGAAGATAAAGCTTCCATATAAGATTTATTACTTATAACACATAAATTAAAAAAAAATAATATAAAAGTAAAACATGAAATTAAAATTAAAATCTCTTGATTATATATGAATACTATTAATGTGAATATATTTTTTTTTTGTTACATATAATCGTTAGCATATATTTATTTTAAATTCATATATTTTTTTTTTCAAAAAGTAATATATTCCTTTATGCTAATATGCATTAAAAGAGTACTAGTTATAAGTAACTTTTTTGGAATAAAGTTTTGAGATGTAATGTGTAGTAGTTGAATTAATTCGAAACAAATTAATAAATGTGAAGTGCAGAGTTATTGGTTGCATTTAGGGCTAAAGAAATCGTTATCAATCAAGGATACCCACGTACCATCTTCGGACATTTGTTTTCATTTTCAATATTTTTGCATTTATCTTCTTTCGAGTGATTAATTTCCATAAATTGCTTCATTTCAAACTTTTGCATAAAGTTATTTTTATTTATTTGTATTTAAAAATTAACAAACACGCAATTTGGATACTTATTTTTAATTGTACACAAATCTTCAATTCTTAACACATTTTTTTACAATGATTGCTTATCTTCTTTTTTGTGGCTTTAAATAAAAAAGATCAAACGGAGCAAAATAGGTTGATATTCAAATTAATATGTAATTACAATAATTTGTTATTGAAGGTGTTTCCTAAAATTACGAAAATTTCTCTACAGTATAATTAATTCCACCGAAACTAACAGGACAATAAGATAGTAATATATGAATTTTTTATTATAAATTTTCAAATAACAGCGCGCTAAAAAAATTACAATGAGTGATATCTCGAAAACTGACAAAGAAAACAGAAGGTGATTGTTAAAAATTAAAATTTTTCATAAGAAATCTATAGTGCCATTCAAATCACATACAATTTCCGGAAAATTTTAAGCTATGTACTGTATTAACCGAAAATAACATATAAGTTCATAATGCCTATTGTAGCGATATTTGGTCTAGCAATTAGAAAATTGTGCAAAACCACAACAGCTAACACACCAACTAGCAACTGATAGTTGAATAACATCGATGACGGCAACGAATTCGATTCATTGGCAAATCGTTTCAATGAATTCGATTGAATCAATCGCTAGTTGCCGCCACATACATACATGGCGAAAGCCAAGTTTTTCTGTCATTTGGCAATGGACAGCAATTACAAGAACGACACACGTGACAGCTTCTGAACAAATGCAGTGTCTCATCCATAGTATTGAATGACAAAGTAAGCAAGATACATACTTACTTGTAAAAAATTAAAACCATTGCCGTGGGCACCGTTGTTAGCCACATAAAAGATTCCCAATCACGCAACCACCAGAAGAGCAGCGGCATCAGTGATGTACCGAAGGACCAACCAAAACTTTGGTAGATGGCAATGGTGCTGCGATCCTGTCTGAAAAGAAAACAGAAATAAAATTAAATCAAATCTAATTTAAAATCAGACTCAACTAAAGCCAAGTGAGCAAACTGCATAGCAGTTGGTTTAAGTTAAGGTGTCGACGTCAACTCACTCTCTGGAGATTTCCATGCCAATGATCATCGGTGACTGAAATAAACTGTTGACCGTGAGTGCCGTTACGCCGGAAAATATAAGAAACCAAGTGTACGAAGATGTCGTTACGATGGATGCAAGCCGTCCAATGGAACAAAATATGACGCTGATGTAATAAACCAAACGACGTCCAAAACTAAGCAAAGAAGTTGCAATAAATATAGAAAATTTTTTTGCTCATTTTGCTATTTCTGAACTTATTGTTAGTTTCTATCTTAGTTGGCAACTTACACATCGCCCATTTGTCCGAATACAAAGGAACCAATGAGTTCGGTCACGCGTCCAACAACAAATACATTTGTCACAAACAAATCCTTAGAACAAACCCAGTTTTCCTGCGTTGGTATCGTACTTTCATACCATTCCTGGTCGTAACTCCAACCATGCTGACACACTGAAAAAGTATTAAAGTGCAAAAGTATTTAAGTACAGAAAAAACTAAGAACCATGCTGCAAAAGTATGTTAGTTTGGCTCTATAAAAGAAGAAAGATAGAGAGAGAAAAAACAAAAAAGCTCTCGGCGTGCGTGGCAAAAAAAATACAAGTTAGTTAATAGTTAGGACAAATTATGGTGCAAGTAAGTTTTGGTAATGAACTCGTCGTAGTTGCAGAAAAATGCTTTGTAATTCAGTTAAAATTTATAACAATTACATTTTTAAGTTATTACCACGAAGTTGCACAAAGTTCGCAAAAAAAAATGTTAATCTATTTAACTATAAAGATTTTATTATATTTAATTTTTTTTACGATAAAAGATATATGTACACATCTGTGAGTTATTTATATGTTTATGACTTTATAAGTGGCAATAATAAAATTATTAAGGAACAAGATATATATAATAAATTTTATATATTAAAAAAAAATAATTATATATCAGGAGAAATTTGCAAAAACTTTTTCGAGCTACTAACTACTATAAACAATCGACGCTAAATACTAAAAATGAGTAATATTCTGTCATGGGAGTAAATCCTAATGCATGCTTGCTTAGTTGGGCTCTAAAAAAAGTACAATGATAAATTTACAAAGAAAGAGAAGCAAAAAAAGTTAGTTTTCTTATAGTTAAAAAACATCGTAAAGAAATTCAAAATGCATATCACCCAATCAGGTACATAGTTTATTTCTTTCTTGCTTTCACAAAATATGACTGAAATTTTTGTGTTTAAAATATTTTTAAATATTGAATAAATAAATAATGTATCTGACAATAAATTTGCCAAAATAAATTATTATCGAATTAAATACACCTCTATTTTAACTCGACTTTATATGAAACCAGAAATTTGGTTCAATAATGTAATGTTTACAAAAATCGATGTAAAAAAAGTACGGACCATATTTTTTTTAAATATAATTTAATTCTCTACAGCTTTCTTTACTTATTAATTTTTAACTTTTAGCTGTGTGAAAATGTAAAATAATTAGGTCAAAATTTTAAAATAATTTTATGTTTGTTTTTTATGTTTTTGATAATAAATATTAAAAAGTATACTTTTTTGTTATAAAATCCCCAATTTTTATCTCACCAATCGATTGAGCATACCCAGAAGCCCTTAAATAAGTTATTGTAATAAAAAATTTGTAAGACCAAATTACATTTTACACAGTTTATTACAAATGATACTTTTTATTATTTGATATTTGCTCAAAATTTTAATGTTTAGAGAGAGAGAGGTCTTAATTTTAAATTTTTTTATGATATTAAATTTTGAATAATTTTTTTAGTCAATACATTCAGATTTTTTGAGGGAGGGAAATATGTGTTAAAATTTTATGAAATTGTGTTCATATTAAACGAATTTGGTTTTGATATAGATCTTGAAACAATTTTATTGAAATTAAAGACAAATATTTGTAAAGTTGAATTTAAATATACAGTCGAATCTGGATAAAGTGAATTAACTTATGCAAGTCCTGTTCATTTTATCCAGATTGTTAGCATTTTCGAGACTGATTTTTTTCAAATTGGATTTTTGCTTAAATCTAAAAACATTTTTTTTACTTTTTTGCTTTTTTTTTTAAATATCAATTATTTAAACGATCGCTATTTCGAGCTGTACACTTTTTGACTAACATTTATAGTAAATGTTCACAGTTAAAAAAAAAATCTATTTGAAAAAATATATTTTCGAGTTTTCGACGTCAGATTCGTGATCAGCGACGCCTGGGACCCCTCGAATACAAAATTTTAACTCTATTCGAGGAAGTTTGCTTTTTATTGAGGTTAAAAGTATTGAAATTTTTAGAATTAAAATAATTAATTACTTTTTATTTGACCTTTATTATTTTATCTTTGAAAATTAAACACTATTGTTTTAAATTTTGTTTTGTAGAAACGCTAATGCGTTAAATTTATATATTAAAATTATTTGATTATATTTAAAGTATGTTTTTATTCTCAGTGTACGAACATATCTACTATTTGTATAAAAAAAAAATTTAATTTTGCATTTTCTCTCAATGTTTGTTATAAAATTCTTAGGACATTTATAAACACACAATTTTATTTAATACTTCAGACAAGCCAATATTTAATTTCAATGAGTCAATTAATTTGACAAAGTGTACGATAAAAAAAAATGAAACCATATTCTGCACAGAAAATCATACACGGCTTTTCATTTTAAAATTCACATTTCCAACGGATATTAGCAGTTACAAAAAATAGCTGTTATTTAAATGCATTAGTAGACGCTTGTGAATGTTTGGCGTATGTTGTTGTCTCCTTTTTTTCACAGCTGCAAAGAAAGTTTCGGTTAAGGTTATCAGCTCGAGTTGTTACTTCGTGACTGGAGAATTCAGAAATTAAAACCATTATTTTGTATTTTAATTACATTTAATAAAATATAAATGTAAAATTATACACAAAATGAGAATTATCTTTGTTGCATAGAATGTCATTTTTCAAATTTAATCTAACAAGAAAGAATTGTTTTTCTATTTGGATTATAATAATTTTGCACACTTCTAATTTTTCACATTTCTCCAAGATTAAAAATTGTTTAAAAATATTATATTACATTGAGATAGAGTAAAGTCTATGAGCCCAGATAAAATACTGTAGACCATATGAATCCAAAAAATACTTTTTGAGAAAAAAACTTGTAAATATTGTCAATACTTACAAAACTAAAAATGGTTGGTTTTAATAATCTCTACCGTAGAAACTGTTAAAATCTCTGTGATAAAACTGGTAGGTCTTAATTACTTAACTCAAATAAATACATTTTCTGGAATATATTCAAATTTTTTAATGCATGCCAAAAGAAATATACAGGGTGTTAGAATGTGCTATTTTCGTTATTCAACTAAACTTTGAGAGTTAATAAAACTAATTTAAAGCTATTAAATTACAAAGATCTTGACATATTCTAAAAAAAACGATCTTAAACTATCAAAAAACTAGAATTTGTATTTAAAATCAAGAATGATTTAAACTATCAAACATTTAGAATATGTATTTTAATCATAGAAAACCAACATAATAAATAACAAGGTCACATAGAAAACTTTTAATTGTATTCAAATAGTAGAGCCAGACCACAAAAAAATTTTGCTTAGTTATTATAAACTGCAAAGGCAAATTTCTACTTCGTTCAAAAGCAAGTTATTATAAATTGTAACAGCAAATTTTGATTAGTTTTTGCTGAAATCAAGCATATTTTTGAAGTGAAATAATTATTAACATTAAATTGAAATACTACTATTAGCTGGAGATTTGAACCTCGGCTGCGTGAGTGCAAGTGCATGGGCTTATTCATTCGACCTTAGCAGTTGTTAACTGATCGTCGCACAATGGGGTAAATTTGGCAAAAGTTAAGATTAATTAAAAATAAATTTCAAAGTACATAGTAATGTTTGGTATCCGATGAAAGCAGATAAAATTCTGCATCACTAGGTTAAAGAATTGTTGAAAAATTTACCCGCAATGCACTTTGCAAATCATAATTTTTTCACTCTGAGTGCGCGCAGTGGCAAACGTATTTACACGCAATTTTTAAATTTTGTTTGTGCTTTTTTTTTAAATAAATGAAACTATGATGGAACCTTCTTGTTTAGGTGTTTAAGCAACACAAAATCAATTGTTTTTTGTGAAATAGTGTTTTTATATGTTAAAATTTTTTTAAATCATCTCACCTTAAAAAAAATGTGTGTTTTTACTATGTTAATATTATATAGTTGTGAGTTAAATAAAGTTTAGTAAGACTGTTCTTATTTTCCTAAACTATGGACATTCTTGTTACTAGTTGTAAAAAAGTTACAGTAATGTCGCTTACTTTCGCGGTGTTTCAATTTGAAGTAACTAATCACAAATCAATGATTTTCTTAAGGAAAATAAAAACAAATAAAAAGTTCAAAATAAATGACAAAAAAAATAAACAGGTTTTGTTGTTAATTTATTGTTTGTTGTTTATCAGTTCTCTTCTTTACTTGTTTTTAGTGTTATCTCTACTTTACTGAAAGCGGCATATTCAGTGTACCTTTTCACAATTAAGGAAATTAATTGGTTCTTATTTTAAAGCCATACTTTTTGTAACTATATTAAAGAAATGATCTCCAACTATGAAATGAATCTGAATATTTTTGAAAACGTTCTCCCAATCTGCATCAAAAAATTTTAAATTTTTGCATGCGAATTAAAAATACTGATATTTTTTGTGCACTTTTATGATTTTTTAAAGTTATTTTCACTAAAGTTCAAAAAACTCAATTATTTTTAATGATACCCTCACTGACCAGAATTGCTGGCCAGAAATGCTGGCCAGAATTGCTTAAACTGAAACAAATTAAAACTAAAAATATTGTTTTTTAAATAAACACCTACTGAAAAGTTATTGTAAGAAATAAAAAAAAATATGAAGTTATTTAAATTTATAAAGTTTTTGTATGGAAATAAAATAAAAAATATCAAAAGTTTTTTGATATATATTCGAAGAGATTTTTCCGGCCTATAATTTCTGATAGTTTGTGTTTTTTAAAACTATTACGCCAGCCAATATTTTTACACAAAAATCGATGTTTAAAGGTTATTTCAAGCAATTCCAGCTCACGGATGGCTATCTCTAGAGTTGAAATATTTGGGGAGTCATCTTAACATAAGCCCAGGTTTATTTTGATGGAACCCACTGAACCATAAGCGAAAGTTTTGCGTAAGGTGAGAGTTTTGTGAACGTTTTTGGATAGAATTTTTTATTTTTTATTTTGTCGCTTAAAAGTGTTTGCTCTAAAATATTAAATTCGTGAAAACTTTTACCAAAAATAAATACTGTAATTCTTTTGAAAATTCATACAAAACTTATTTTGAGTCAAAAAAAATCATTTTAGAAGCTTAAAATTCATAGTAAATGAACAATTTTTGTGTATTTCATAAATGAGTTCAGAAATTATTCATAAATGTTTCTTTTTGCTTTCTTATATATCATTTTCAAGAGCCGAAAAAAAACTTTCCTATTTATAATTTTTAACTCATTTCCGAAGAAAAAAAGGTTCGTTTCTGGGAGGCATTTTCATTTGCGAGTGCCGAAAATAACATTTCTATGGTTCCTTTTTAAATGCATATCTGAACATAAAAAATACAATTTATATTTCTTTTTTAACTTATTTCCGAACAAAATAAGGTTAACTTTTGAGAGTCATTTTAGTCCGACGAATGATACAAAAATGGTTCATTTATGAGTGCCGAAAATGAACGTTTCTAACCGAAAAAGTTCATAAATGAATTCAAAAACGGAAGTTTTGGTTCACTGGGAAAGACTCGATCAACTTTTCTATGGAGCATTAGGCGCCTTAATATACATAGTTGTAGATACTTACATAGTTAGTTCATTAATTTTTTTGGAACGCGAAGCCAATTTATCGATGACAGTTTCCTCGTTCATAGAAATATCCTTATGAATATTTAATAGTGCTTAAACATAACATCATTCTATTAGATCTTTATCGATTTCTTAAAACAGTATAGTCAAAGCTGACGTTAATTAATATATTTTATGTATTAAATAAATTGGAACGAAAAATTCTGGACTCGTAACTGCATACATTAATTGGTGTGCTTGAGACGAAATGTCACCGCTAGAATTTGAGGAGAACACTTGGCGTAAGTCACACACAGCTTAAGAAATCGTAAAACTGACAAATGTACCAATGAAATTAACTTTAACTTTCATTTAATAATACTGGAGAGACGTCAAAACTACACACGAAAATGCCGGGACATATACACTTATTTTTTGGTCGTAGAATTTAGTGGCATACTCAGTTTTTTCCAATCAGATCAAAATCTCGAGATATTTGCGACTGAAATTTAGTCACTTTTAGACCCATTTTTAGTTGTATTTACCTTTTTTTTGGAGAAAAAATTTTGACCACCTCCGATTTTGCTCAAACTTTCAGAATAAAATAAAATAAATAATCTATATATATAAAAATGGATGCATGTATTTGGGTGTGTGGGTATGTGGGTATGTGGGTATCTGGGTATGTGGCTATATCTCGTATAGACTCCGAAACCGCTGAACCGATCTTTATGAAGTTTTCATGGGAACTGAAGCCACATCTTGAGAGTGTTCCTGTGAGGTTTGGTAACGATTGGACGAGGGGGCGTGGTACCTCTCATACAAGCCAAATTTGCGCTATCGATCACAAACAAAAAAAAAAAGATATATATCAGACGGTTTCAATCGTAAAAAACTAAGATTTTGTTATTTTGTTCAGATGGTTACTGTCGGTAAGAGTACCAAAAATGGGCGTGGTCGTAATATAAATACGCCCAATTTTTCGAAACCGTGACAATTCCGGAGTTCTACACATTTTTGCAGTGAAACTTGCTGTGTCGGTGCTCCAAGAGGCGGGCACTATACATAAATGTTTTCACGCCCACTTTTACCGCCCACAAATTAATATCTATATATATATATATAAAAAGCAAAATTATGTGTGTCTGGCTGTGTGATGCCTATAGACTCCAAAACTACTGAACCGATTGGCCTGAAATTTTGGCAGTCGATTTGTTTCAGCAACGAGATTGTTGAGGAAAGAAAGTTGCCGCAGCCCCCTTTTACCGCCCCCAAATCAATAAAAATATTATATTTCAGTCGGTTTGGGTCGAATAAGGCTAACATTTTGTATTTAAGTATATACGGTTACTGTCGACAACTGTACTAAAAATGGGTTTCCCCGCCCCCTATTACCGCCCACAAATAAGGGAAAATGGTTTATTTCAGACGGTTTTGGTCGTATAAGACTTAAATTTGGTACTTTGGTTTGTGTAGTCACTGACAGGAACTGTACGAAAAATTGGTTTCCACGCCCTCTTTTGTGCCCACAAATCAGTGAAAATGCTATATTTCAAGCAGTTTTGGCTGTATAAGACTAACATGTGATACCTAAGTTTGTATGGTTACTTTCGGCAACTGTACTAAAAAAGGGCGTCATCGCTATATAGCCACACCCACTTTTTGAGAAATCATTAAAATTGATTACTGGGTCGATTGAGCTAAAATGTTGGCTTATTTGTACGGTTACTGTCAGAAACTGTACTAACAATTGGTTACCACTTCCCCCTTTTACCGCCTACAAACCAATTAAAACGTTTTATTTCAACGGTTTGGGTTGTATTAGAAAAAATTTTTTAATTCAGTTCATATGCTGTTCAGAGCTGAAATTTGGGCAGTCTATTTGCTTCGATTACGAGATGGCTCAAGGGAAATATATTGCCGCACCCCTTTTTCCCACTTGCAAAACAACAAAAATGCTATGTTTCGCATGGTTTTGATCGTATTAGACTAAAATTTGGTTACTTAGTGCATATGGCTACTTTCGGCAGCTACACTGAAAATGGTGAATATATTTAGCATTTCTTGACATTTTTGTAAG
Organism: Dichetophora obliterata; assembly: GCA_963920525.1. Lineage (NCBI taxonomy): Eukaryota > Metazoa > Arthropoda > Insecta > Diptera > Sciomyzidae > Dichetophora > Dichetophora obliterata. Next base: position 155,629,981 of record OY986435.1, on the reverse strand, counting down.
CAGTAAGGCGGTCTGTGGCAGACCAATGTCTACCGAGGAGAGTGAGTGTTCCTGTGAGGTTTGGTAACGTTTGTACGAGGGGCGTGGTACCTCCCATACAAGCCAAATTTGCGCTATCGATCACAAACCAAAAAAGGATATATAGCAGACGGTTTCGATCGTAAAAACTAAGATTTAGTAATTTTGTTCAGATGGTTACTGTCGGTAACTGTGCAAAAATGGGCGCGGTGGCAATATATACATGCCCACTTTTTGGAAATCATGGCAATTTCAGAGTTCTATACATTTTTATAGTGAAACTTGCTGTGTAGGTGCTCCAAAAGGCATTCACGATATATAAAAGTTTTCACGCCCACTGTTACCGCCCACAAATCAATATCTGTGTATATAGAAATGAATCGTGATCTGTTCGGATGCTTAAAACTTGAAAACGACTGGTCCAAATTGAATACTTCCTTCTACGGGCTTGTTCGTAGCTGCTACACAAAGGTTTAGGAAAAAAGTTGCCACACCCCCCTTTTATCACCACAAATTAATAAGAATGCTATATTTAAAACGATTTTGGTCGTATTAATCTAAAATTTGGTAAATGAGTTCGTATGATAACTGTCATTAACTTTAATAAAAATGGGCGTAGTCACACTTCATCTACGCCTACTTTTAAGAGAATATCAAAATACTTCGAAACTATTAGTTCGATTAAGCTAAAATTTTGCAAGTGGCTTTGCTTTGAGTACGAGATGGTTTAAGAAAAAATGCCATACCACCTTTTACCTTCCACAAATATACAAAAAATTTGTATTATCGAATAGCTTTAGAGTTATGGATCGCACAGCTTAGAAATTCGGTATCCGACCACAATTTATACGCACTGTTTCAGTGATGAAATTTAATGGGAGTTGGACAAAGGGGATGGGCACCTCCCATACAACCCAAATTTTGCAACCCAGATTTCATTTTATGGGCGTTGGACAGGGGGCGTGACATCTCCCTTACAACCCAAATTTGAGATATCGAATTGCTTTGAAGTTATAGGTTGACAGCGTAAGAATTCGGTGTTCGACCTTAATTTATGCATGTATTTTCATTACTTACATTTTATGGGCGTAGGGTAAAGTGGAGTGGCACTTCCCATAGAACCCAACTTTGTGCTATCAAAAAGCTTTGGAGTTATAGGTCGCACAACGCCGGAATTCAGTATTCGACCTCAATGTACACATGCAGTTTCATTGATTTAATTCTATGTACATTGGTAAGAGGGGCGTGGCACCTCCCATTTTACGTAAATTTGCGATATAGAATATCATTGAAGTTATAGGTCGCACAGCGTCAGAGTTCAGTATTCAACCTCAATTTATACATGCAGTTTCATTAAATACATTTTATGGGCGTACGACAAGGGGGCGTGAAACCTCCTATTTAACCCAAATTAGAGATATCAAATAGCTTTGGGGTTAGAGGCCGCACAGTTTTTGAATTCAGTATTGGACCTCAATGTACAAATGCAGTTCCATTGATTACATATTATGAGCGTCGATTAAGGGGGAGTGGCACCTTCAATACAACGAAAATTTGGGATATCGAATAGCTTTGGAGTTCAAGGTCGCACAGCGTCGGAATTCGGTAGTCGACCAAAATTTACACATGCAGATTTACTGATAAAATTTTTTAGATTTTTTGGGGGGAGGGGGGCGTGACACCTTCAACTTAACCCAAATTTGCGATATCGAATAGCTTTGGAGTTATAGGTAACTCAGCCTCGGAATTCAGTATTCGACCTCAATTTACACATGCAATTTCATTGGTTAAATTTTATGGGCGTAGGTAAAAGGGGAGTGGCACCTCCCATATAATCCAAATTTGTGCTATCGAATAGTTGTGGAGTTATATGTCGCACAGTTTTGAAATTCGGTATTCGACCTCCATGTTCACATGCAGTTGAATTGATTTCATTCTATGAGCTGTGATCAAGAGGGCGTGGCACTTCCCATACAACCCAAAATTAGTCCCAAATACAGTCTTGGAATTCAGTATTCGACCTCAATGTAGACATGCTGTTTAACTGATAACATTTTATGATATAGCATTACAATTGCACAAAAATATGTATACGTTCTCCAAACGCTAGTACGTAAGCAAAAATACATAGGAAAACAATTAAGAAAACCATTTATATGGTATTATAGTTAACTTAATGTCTGCTTAACAAACTAAGAATGTACATTGAACAATTTTCAATTTATCTTCATGTTATGGTAATTAAATTATTTGGAATATCTGTGCTTTTATTAAATATATAAAAATATGTTTAATTGCTAAGGGGGAGGGGGTTGAACCCCTTTGCGTAGGAACGCAATCAAATGCTTACTTTTTTACTCGCCGAAGTCTTTACGACAAAATGAAAAAAATTTGTCTGCAAAGAAATAAATGGCAAAAATATCTTTTTAAACAAATAAAAAACAAATAAAACCTCTATGAACTAGGTCTGTTCGAAACGAAGAACGTTTTCTGAAATCAAATCAAAGTTGGCTAGATTCTTCAATAGCTTTTAACGGTTCTACACCAGCAAAACGAGGCAGCAAAGAACTTCCTTTTGAAGAATTTTATGGCACAACAAAACGAAAGAGAACAAAAATTTTAAGAAACACCACGTCTTTTCCTGATTTAGCGTATTCAACTCAAGTGCTTAAGAGCTGGTGGGCAAGTAGATGCCTCAACCATTTTAAAACAAATTATAATCTCACCATCAATAGCAACGAAATACCGCCAAAGTTTTGGTAGGCCTCAGAAAGTAATCCAAATGTCTAAAGAAGAAGCTTTATCTGTATTGGTGAAAGCAAAATTGTCGCGACACCAATACAACGTAATAAGCTAGTCTGCTCCAGAAAAGTTTCCCTACTATACTTACATTCAGTCAGCAAAAAAAGAGTGTTACCCTAGACGCGAGTGTATTCAAATATGTGAAGTTTCAGCACAAGTGAGCGTGCAAGCTCTGTTAAATCACACGGTTGAGCGTCTATCTTGCTATAAAAAAGCGTTATTGAAAAATTAAACGATGACGAAATGTCAAAACTATGCCTGTATACGAAGTGGGGCTTTGACGGGAGCTCTGGTCACAGCTCATATAAGCAAGCGTTTTATGACTCAGATGTAGATGATTCATCTGTTTTTATTACATCTATTGTTGTACTTAGGTTGATTTGTGAAAGCAAGATTGTCTGACAAAACCCTCGACCTTCATCTACCAGATTTTTTAGACCTCTAAAAGTAGAATTTTCTAAAGAATCTTTAGATGTTTCCAAAAAAAGAAAAAGAAAGAGTCGACAACGAAATAAAAAATCTTGTGAAATCGATAGAGCCCCTTGGAAATAAAAATGTTGAAATTAATAACACTTTGATTTTGACAATGATTGATGGCAAAATATGCAACGTTCTACCTGAAGCAGCATCCATCCAAAAATGCTACTTATGTGGAGCAACTTCGAAAGATTTCAACCAGATTGGTAATATGATAAATGGGGTAGTAAAAACTGAAAGTTTACAATTTGGTTTATGCATACTTCACGGGTGAATTTTTTTAGTGCCTGCATCATTTGTCATAAAAACATCCGATAAAAAAGTGGCAGGCTCGGTCGGAAAATGATAAGTTTTTAGTTTCCCAAAATAAAGCTCGAATCCGAAAAGAATTCAAGGAGAAAATCGGTCTTATTGCTGACCAACCGAAGCCCGGGTTTGGAAACTCGAAGGATGGCAACACTGCCAGATGATTTTTTTAAAATCCCAATATATCGGCGACCATCACAAAAATCGATATAAATTTAATAAAAAAGATGTACACAATTATGATCGTTATTTCTAGCGGTCATCAAATCGAGGTTACAAATTTTTGGGACTTTGCTTTAAACACTGCCAAATATTTTGTTGAATGTTATCTCTGGTACAACATGCCTCCTACACTTCACAAATATTTCATTCATGTCCCACAAATAATTTACCATGCTCTGTTACCAATTGGCAATTTATCGGAAGAAGCTCAGGAAGCTCGAAACAAAGATTTTAAGAGCTTCAGGGAACATTTTTCCCATAAGTGCAGCAGAAAAAAGACGAATGAAGACACAATTAATAGACTTTTAATCACTTCTGACCCAATCATATGCAGTAAAAGAAAACTTTCACATTAAAAAGTGCAGCATATACCAAAAGAAGCTGTGGATTTAATAGTAATGCCAAAGGATGATGATGATGATTTTGATGTTGTTGGCGAAAGCGAAGGCGAAGAATATTGTGATGATAATAAATATTATTTTGGTCAATAAGAACTGTATGAATTTTGTAAATAGTTGCACTAATAAATGATAAATGAATAATAAATGAAGAAATATATATGAGACGTTTATGTCCAAATTTCTGTTTAATTGAAGATTATTCAATTACACTTTTTTTTATTTCTTTATGTGTAATTAACAAAAAAAAGTTTTAACGTAACTAAACAGCCTGAACGAATTAATCTCCTGTTTTCCTACCATTTACCCGAGTGTGCGTCGCCTAATTTTCTTCATTAAGAATAAACGTGTGCCCGTGTGTTTAAAAGAAATTAGCTTGAATTTTTAAAAAATGTGCTATTTGAGTTTATAAAAACTTAGCAAATATTTGCTTGAATTTAATATAATTTTGCTGTTTCCAAATACATGAGGAGTAATTTCAATTTAGCAATCTTTTTCAATCAATCCGTGATTGAGCAAAGTTTTGCTGATTTGTTTTTAAGCAAAACATTTGCTTGATTCAAGCAAAATAATTATTTCAGTGATAGCAAAATATGGAGCTAGAGAGGATTTATATGCTACGAATTTTGTGTGAAGCTGAATAGAAGAAATATCTCCTTCTATGTACATGGTGGAAAAGTATTTGCGCTTCCACAGAATTGAGTAGGATAACGGTTCGTATATTGACTACTCCATGCACTTCAACTGCCACTGAACGCTCATTCAGCACTCAAAGTTTCATTCACTCAAAAAAACGAAACAAATTAACTGTAGATAATGCCGAAAAAATATGTTTTGTAGCACATAATTGGAATAAAGATATCCGGCAAAAGGATGCTTCCCTTAAAACTCTACCGCCTGAGGATGAAATCATCAATTCTGTCAATTTATTTGAAGGATCACCTTCCACATCCACTAGTATCACCTATTCTACACCTCATTCTTCTTTTAATTATTTTCGGAGTTAAACTAATAATAGAAGATTCAGCGACAGTGACAGTGACTACATTTTTCAGCTGTTCTGTAAGCATTTTTATTTTCAGTAATAAATTTTATTATAAAATTCATGAATTTTTGCTGCACAGTGTGTTTATTCACAAGATTTTCTACAATATAGTCTAGACCTACCTCTTTGGTAAATACCCGAGTATTATTCATTTTTACCCAATTTACCCATTTAATCGTGTAATTACCCTTTTCGTCATCTCTATCAATATTGCTATAAAGCTAATATAAAAAGATTATTAAACTCTAAACCTTTTAACATTTTTTGATATCCGCAAAAAAATGCTTTTCATATTGTTTCAATATATCTGAATTGTAATTTTGTCGGAATTTTCTTTAAGTTAATCAAATACCTGACCTGAACGGAAAAATCTAAAACACATTCGTGCATTGCACAACAAACAAAACAATCTATGCCATACTGTTGGAAAATTTAATTTGTCTTACAATTGCTTCTGCATCCACAGATACACACATATATGCAATGTGCTGTTATTTTCCACGAAACATTCAAGTCACATAGAAAAACTTCTGTAAGACTTAACTTCAGTAAGTAAATAGTAAAAAAAATAAAGTCATGTCACGTCGAAAAGAAAAGGAATGAGTTAAGCACTAAAAATTTTATTAAAAACTTAAGGAAAATTAAAAGATGAAGAACTTAAAAGAACAACGAAAAAGAATAATTTTAAAATGATGTTTTGCTAGTATTAATAAAATTTCCTTTAAAGCAAATATTCTACCATGTTACAAAAAAAAAGAAAATTCTTAAAGTAAATTTCGATACGATACTCATGCCAATCTAGCCAAACTGTATCCCAAACCAATCCTGACAGTTAGCTCCCTTGAGTTTTTTGTGTCAAGCAGTTTCACACACACATACACCACTCCCTCGCCTCACCCACTATTCCGTAAACACATTGTTACACACCTGTTACGTTTGGCTTCCGTGTTGTGCTGTTCCATTGGTGCCAATCGTTGACTTCTGTGAAATTTGCATCGTACATCTGACAGCTGCTGTATTTTTCGGAGCCTCTATTGTCCTTGTGTCTACAGGAAACATTTTGTGAGAAATGAAGTTTTGCAATCTATTGATTATGATTTTTTTTGTTTTAGATATTTTTTTTGTTTGTTAAATCATAACAAATAGAAGATGTTCAATGCAAGATGTTTATAATGCAAGGTAAACATGAGGTTGTCGCAAAAGGCAGATGGACCAGAACTGTGGATGCGAGGAGTTTGTGACAAGGTTCGTTTTGGACTTTATTTACATTTCATAAATTGTGAATGATGTATAGCGATAGACAGACAGACAGACAGGCAGATAGAGAGTAGAAAGATGACGTGAAGAAATAATTTGGAATCATACAAGGTAGTGTAACAAAAGATTTGTTTACGTTGGCAACGTGATGCTCCGCCACTCGTCTAGTGTAAAGTTTGTCCGTTCACGACCGGGCACGGTGCACCAGTGATCGGGTACATTTAATGCCAATATGATGTTCATGTAGATCATGGCACCCGCCATTGCCAGCCCCATAACGAATATCAAATTATAGATTAGCTGAAAGCGACCATGGTTGCCAGCTTTTGCCATAAGTTCTTGAAAGGAATCTTCTATTTCTGACATTTCCTTCACATCCATTTCAATGACACCATTTTTATTCTTCTCTGGTGTTTTACTCATTTTATATAGCACTTTGTAAGGACGTGTGTGTGTGTGTGTATTTCTTTATGATGCACCTTTAAAGACAAAACAAGTATTTTTTTTAAACAAAATATTTACAAGAAAGCTTAAAAAAAATATATATGTTTATTAAAAAATAATTTAAGTGCATATAATTAACAAAATACTGAAATCATTTTAGAGCTTTTATCAATGTCGACAAAAATGGTCACAATAAAGATTAAATTTTACCATAAATTTTTATTTATATGCTTCTTAAGATAGGTGGGTAAAAATTTTATAATAAAAATTTTCTGTGTATAATTTTAATTGCATTTTACAAACTCGTTATTTACTCTTAGAAAGTAATATAAGAGGATTTGCGTTCTAGTCAGGCCCGTCGCTAACGGGGGTTTTTGGTGTTCAAACCCCCTCTCGCCATAGAATCCTAGGATATAAAAGAAGTTTAAATACTATCAACATAAAAAATTATATATTAAAAAAAAAGGAAAAAAATAGAAAACATTGTCAAAATATTAAAAAAATAATCTGTGGTTTGTCTAAGAATACATTTTTTTATATACTTTGAATCTCACTTTAAACAAAATCGGTTGAGCAATTAAAATGTTCTTCCGATTATTTCGAATATATGCTGATGTCAATAGGATGAGCATTTATTTTATTTATTTATTTATATATAATTGTATTAAAATTAAAATTTTAAGACAAAGGAAATTAAAGCGTTGACATCAGTGATCTTAAGCTAGGATGTGCATTTATATGTAGTTACTCAGAACGCGGAAATAAAAGAAATTTGTTTTTATATAATTTTAACACAAAATATGACTTAACTCGAAAAATAGTAAAAAATTTAGAGCTACATCATAACATACATAGCAAAAAAAAAAATCAGTTTTATTATAAACCAAATGCCTCACATTTAACATTGCACATTATGTCGAGGTATTTCAAAATAAAATTTACAAATGAAACACATTTTTATTAAATTTTTGAAATAAAGTTGCTTTCACTCGAGATATAGTACAAACTACAAACTACATCCGACAAAATAAAATATATCTAGAAAGCCTTACATCAGTTGATCTCGTCTCTTAGCAGGTGTCAGTCGCTTTTCTCGTGTTGTTTTGTTTTAATGCAGTCTTTGTTTATCTTTTTGTATTCATTTCCATTTATGCTGTGTTACTATTAATTTGTGTTTAAAAGAATACATTTTCCTGTTTATAAAGTGATGCCTTATTAACTGTGCTCAAGCTGTGTAATTAATTTTGTAAGTTTTATTGTGTATCGTTTTAGTTATTGTGCATAATTTGATAGTTGAGCTGCTGCATATATATTTTTCTTTCTCTTTTTCTATCATCATCATTATTATCACAAATTTGTGGCGAAAATCAGGAAAATATTCTAGTCGAAACTATTGATCATTTTGCGGGCAATCCTCGCCGATTGATATTAAAATATAAAAATTTATATAAATGTAACTTTATTTAATTACATGGCTTGCGTTTGTTTAATATACATAAGTTGAAAATCTTTTTCCAATTTAACTCGATTATATATAAAAACATCAGGTAATAAGACAACATACATTCATTTTGAACTATTTTCATTGACTCGTAAAAAGCATGAATGAAAGCTATAGTAAACATTTTTTAAAAGCACTTTTCATCCTGACCCCCTAAGTTTCATCCTGACTACGCCCTTGTTGACCCGTGCAAAGAAAAACAAGAGCATAAATAGTATCAAAAATGATACTATAGGGAAGTAAAGTAAAAGTACATAATGGTTTACGAAACAACTGTTTAAATAAGGTACAAACAAAAAAAAAATAGGGTTAGTAATGGGCCTAAAAGGCTTACGTAAAGGCATCGATATCATGCTCACAAGACTTTGTACCTAACCTCTTCTACATACATACAGAGTGTGTCAAATAATATCCCGGACACGAACCATATCTCAGCATCTAAGAGCGCTATCTTAAAGGTGATTTCATAACCGTTTGGTTTTTTAAAATAGAAAAATAAACAGAAATGCCATTTATTTTTTAGAGATTATTTCATGTAAATGTTGCCCGTGGCTACTCCTGAGGTGGTCCATCCATAAGATCCAATTTTGGCATACTATTTCAGCATTTCAGCCGGTATCTAATTAATGGCAGCTGTAATGTTGTCTTCCAGGGCTGAAATTGTGGCTAGCTTGTCCCTCTACACGTAAAACTTCGCGTAGCCTCACAAAAAATAGTCTTGTGGGGTCAAATCGCATGATCTTGGCGGCCAACTGACTGTTCCAAAACGTGAGATTAACTTCTAGCCAAATTCGCCTCTCAAAAGGTAAATTGTATCCCGTGCCGTGTGGCATGTGGCACCGTGTTGTTTAAGCCACATGTCAATCAAGTCCAATTCTTCCATTTTGGCCAAAAAAAAAGTCTTTAATTATCGCACCGTGCCTTGCTCCATTAACTGTAACGATGAGATTCTCATTATTTTTGAAAAAGTGCGGTACAATAATGCCGCCGGCCTACAAACTACATCAAACAGTGAATATTTTTAGGGTGCATTTTATTTATTTATTTATTTATTTATAGTACGATAAGAACCTAGTTCTTTTAATGTACAAGTTGGAATAATATTTTTAGGATTATACATATTAAAGATTTTCTTAAACCTAATTTAAACAATTATACTTATTATAAAATTAATCTTAATATTAAGTAGAAATAGAGAAATCAAGACAGAGTATAAAATTTAAGTAATTAAGTGAGAAAAAAAAAGTGACAAGTAGAAAGTATAGATTTAAAGAAAACTGGCGAATTTATTAATCGTTTATTAGAAGCAAAACGTTGAAATACGGCAAGTCTAAATCTTGTAATTTCCCTTAAAGCTCTTACATGGCTCGGTAAGGAATTCCAAAGAAGAGTAACATTAATAAAAAATAATCTTGTGGAGTTGAGGTAGTTGAAACTCGGTGGGGTCAGCATGAAACTTCTTGTTGAGCGACCAAATCGAATTTTTTCAAACAAATAAGGAGGCGTTTTAAACACTATTATTTTATGCAGAAAGATACAATTTCTAGCATTGAGATAGTTAATAATATCACTTCCAAGAATGGATTTTTTAAACTGAGATATATGATCAAATTTTCGAAGCCCATAAACATATCGTGTATTCTGGTTAAATTCTAAATTTAATTTTAATTGAGATCGGGAGTCCAAATTGCTATAAACATATTCTGCATAAGTAATTATAGGTAGTATAAGTTGAAGAACAAGCTTATGTTTCAATTCAACTGGCGTATAATCAGCTGAAACTCTTAGATTACGCAGAATATGATACACTTTTTGAACCACACTGTTGATGTGGTCACTGCAGGTAAGTGTAGGATTAATATGAAAACCTAGATTTTTGATTTTTCTGACGAGACTTAGCTTTTGGTCTTTTAAAATAAGGTCCGGTATATCTTCAAAGAAGACATTATCTTTGCTGATGGGTAATACAAATGATTTCGCAGCATTAAGTTGAAGCCCATTGCTAACAGCCCATTGACTTATACTTTCTAGATCTTTCTGAATACCAGGTCTTCCATGAGACCAGTTCTACGTGAGAGATTTATCTGAATATCACCAGCATAAGCATGCATGGACGAATGCTTGCAAACGCTGAAAATACCATAAGTGAAAATGGAGAATAAAAGAGGACCTAGTACCGATCCTTGAGGAACCCCACTGCAAACAGACGAAAGACTCGAACAATTTTCACCGACCTTAACTTTCTGTACTCAATAGGAAAGATAGTTGTTCAGGAGTAACACAGCGCTGTCACTAAAACCATACTTATATTTAAGCTTATAACATAGTAAAGGGTGATTAACTGTATCAAACGCTTTTGAAAAATCGAGTAAGCATAGCAGAGTTACTGATCCATTGTCATACGAGTTTCTTATATCGTCCAAAATATTAATCATAGCAGTAGAACAATTATGTCCAGTGCGGAAACCTGACTGCTGTGAAGATAACAGCTTATTTTGCAATAGGTAGCTTGATATTTGATAAGCCATTAGAGATTCACAAGTTTTTGATAATGACGACAAAATGCTAATTGGCCTAAAATCATTGGGCTCATTCGCTGCTGTTTTTTTGGGAACAGGAAGAACAATTGCAGTTTTCCAAGGACTTGGAAAGCAAGATGTTATGAAACAGTGGTTAATAATATGTATCAGTGGACTGAGAATAAATGGTAAGATTTCTTTTATGAATTTAATATGAATTCCATCTGCTTCGACTGCATTTGGTTAAATTTTTTGAACGCATTTTCCTACATCGTTTTCACTTACTGCAGAAAACTCAAATGTTTGTTCAACATTGAAAAACAAGTGGAAAATATTTCCACTGTGTTGTATCAGACGCTTCCAGCCTCTTCTTCAAAAAAAAATAAAATATTTCGAAGAAAAAGAGGAATAATTCCAAAAATAAAAATAATAAGCGACGCATGACGCTTCCAGCAACTTTTGAGACGAAGAAGATCTCGACTAAACCAGTGAGGCTAGATAATAGAGTTATTACTCTATATTCTCCATCTGTTTCTTCCACTACTAGAAATGACACTGCTAAATCTAATGAGCGCAATAGTTCATTAAATTTAAGAGCGGAGTCGAGAAAAAAAGACTTCTCATTTCACGCCTTCAGCCCGACACAACAAGTGACAATGTATTGACGTTTGTCAAACATAATCATTAAGTAAATCAGATTGCTTTCTGCTCATGCAAAAAAATTGGCAATAAACCTTCCCACTCATCATTTACCTTCACAGTTGCTGCTGAAGAGCTTGCAACTGTTCTGAGCTCTAATTTGTGGGCGGATAATGTCTTCGTTTCTGAGTTTAAGCCTGAACATAGGTCTAGAAGGACGAGTAATGTCGCCGGTCGGCCAAAAACAAGCAAATAGGCTTTCCCTTTACTATCAAAATGTAAGGGAGTGCGTTCAAAGACGTGAGACATTTTTTGTCAACTCAGAATTTTTCTGAAGATATTATTAAGTTAACAGAAACTTGGTTGAATGGAGGAATTACTGACTTAGAACTGTTTGGCAATAATTTTCAAGTGTATAGGAAGGACAGACACGAATAATTCTGCAGTTGGTAGTGGTGTTCTATTAGCAGTAAGGAACTCCTGTGTTAGTTCCTTTACAGATTTTCCCTGCTCTGCTAATATTGAACTTATGTGCCGTAAAATTGTACATTGCAATTCTAATGTATATGCAATTAATGCATTAGTTCCTCCTCCTACTGGAGTTGTGTAGAGGTCTATGCAAGCCTTACGGATTGCATACAATTTATCTTAAATTTACTTGAAGTTAATGACGACATTTTAATGTTGGGCAATTTTAATTTATCTGACTTAAAATGGCATTTTTCTGACGATGAATCACATTTTTGTGCATTTAATTCGAAGACACGCCAAGAATATATATTTGTTGACAATATATGTTCTGACTTACAACAAGTTAGTTGTATTTATAATAGTTTGAAAAGACTGCTTGACCTAGTCTTAACTATAGACAGCAAAAATGTCATTGTTACTTACCCTTACTACTATTGATATTTACCATCCACCATTGAGTATTTGGTATAATCTGATAGGGAGAATATGGTTACTTCTAGCTATGTTGACACAGTTTATGAATTTAATTTCAAAAGAGCTGACTTTTTGAGGTTGAATTATTTACTTTAAAGTAAATCTTTAATATAATTTTAGAATACATAAATAATAATAGTCTCAATAGTTTAATTAATTTTTTCTATACAGAGCTCTTTGCCATGTTTTCTCAGTCTGTACCATATAGTCTCAAAATTTTGAAAAATTCTGCGTATCCTTGGTACACAAAGGATTTAAAGACTCTTCGCAACAATAGGAATAGGGTTTGGAATAAATATGTTTGTAGTTTTGACTCAAATGACCTAGAAACACACAAACGTTTACTTATGGAATTTGAAAATCATTCAGCTGCTTTGTATAATATTTGGATAATATTAAGCTGAGCATAATGTCTGATCCAAAGAAATTTTGGGGATTTCTTAACGTTAAGAAGAAGACTGATGGATTTCCTCCTCCTTTCAAAATTTAGGATGGATTTACTTACGATTCCATCATAATTTGTGGCCTATTTGCCAATCTTTTTAAAGAATTATTCTGTTCAGATTCTTTTTTCTTGATCTAGCGTACTTTTACTATATGAACAATGCACCCAAAGTTTCTTTGGAGAATATATCATTTACCTCAGAGGAAATTTTTAAGTATATTGAGTCAAGCGATGAAGATTTAAGCTCTGGTCCAGATGGAAGTCCTGCCGCAGTGGTAAGACAATACAGCTCCATTTTGTGTCAAACACTTTCTTTACTTTTTAATAAATCAATTAATGAAATAATTTTCCTTTTTTTTTGGAAAAAATCTTTTATTATACCTATTTACAAGAAAAGTTCCAGAAATGACGTCAATAATTACAGACCTATCGTTCAATTGTCTTCAATTCATAAACTTTTTGAGCGAATAGTGTAAATTTGTTGTCTTCTGAATTTGTTACAGAATCGGGTGTCTCTCAGGGAAGCCACCTGGGTCGACTTCTGTTTATTTTGGCTATTAATGATGTTACTCACATCATAAAACACTCTCATTTGGTTATTTATGCAGATGATATGAAAGTATACAGAACAATTAGTTATAGAGACAATTCAGACCTACTCCAGTCAGACTTGAAATCCTTTCAGATTTGGTGTTCAAAAAATAATATGTTTTCAAGATATGACCTTTTCGCGTAAGTGGAACAATTTAATTTTTGATTACAAAATTAAACATACTGCTTTAAGTCGTGTAACTATCGTCAACGACTTTGGTATATGCATGGAATCTAAGTCGTCGTTTAGCATGCATGTTGATCTGTAAGAAAGCATCTTCTTCGCTTGATTTTTTAAAACGCTGGGCCAAAGAGTTTGATAGCTTAACTACAACGCTGTGTTATTAAATTGTGCGTCCCCATTTGGATTACGCAAGTCAAGTATATTCCCTACACTACAATGTGCATGTTGATCGTATAGAAAGAATTCAAAAACGTTTTGTTCGGTTTGCTCTGAGAGTCTTGAGTGGAACTGATACATTTAACCTTCCTCCATATGAGGATTGTTTAAAATGTTTAAAAATGCAATCTTTAAGTGAGAGAAGGAAATCTGCTGATATCGTCTACTTACACCTACTCATAACTGGTGTATTCGATTCTCCAGAACTTCTTTCCCTCATAAATTTTAACACTAACCGTAGAAGCAGTAGAAACTCTAACAACTTGATTTATTTACCATTTAGTAGAACAAATTATATGTTAACTGCTCCATTAAATCGCATGAGTACCTTTATTAACAACTGTAGCGTGTTTGATGTTAACTTGTCGAAAGGTCAACTCAAAAGTAGATTGAAAACTAATGTTGGATAAGATCTGTGTAAACGCATGGTTAGTTCTTATGTCTTGTGTTGTCCCTGAGCCCAACTCATATTATGGAGGGTAGCTTTTTCTCTCTTTCGATTGTTTTGGACCACTTTTATCGATATCTTTGAGATTGGTGCGGTGCAGTTGTCTGTACGTATGAAATTCTGCGTACAAAATTCTGCATTATAAAATTCTGCGTTAACATAAAACTGTGTTAAAAAATTCTGCAAAATAAGGACTAAAAGCAACTAAGGTAAATAAGCTTAAAATAACAAAATTCCGTACAAAGGCAAATAATTTAATTTTAAAAAACACCACTTTGTATCCCGAATACAGTTAAAATCCTGTTAATGCAGAAGTCCCTGCAGTGAAAATTCATACTTGTTATGAATTTAACTAGTTAACTCACGAGTTAAAACAAAACTAGTTAAAAATATATTAGATGTTATACTAGTGAAATATTACTAACCAAAAAGTTACTAGATAAGTTACTATTTGTATTCCAGCTAGTTCAAAATACAAGCTGTTTTACTAGTTATTAAAGAACTAGTTGCTTAATTTATAGTTATCTAACTAGTCGCATTTTGACTAATAAAAAAATACCAACTGTTTTAATAGCTCATAACTAAGTAGTCATAAATGTACTAGCCTCTTTGCTATTTGCAACTTAGCTGGTTCTGCTAGTTCTCCCTTGCATTCTAAACATTAAATAAATTTAATTTTTAGTTTTAAAAATAGTAACAATTACGTAACGTTTCATAGATTTTGAAATCTTTATTTTGTTGCATTGGGTATTAAAACAAAATTTAGTTGCTACAAGTATATGTTTATTTTTTCATTTATTTATTTATTTATAGAGTCAATCAGTGGAATCGACTCCTCAGACATCCCGGAGAAGTTATTTCGAAAATTGCTTCAAAGCGTTAAAAAAAAATTTTCAAAATGTTAAAAAAACCATATGATTATTTGGTTTTTGTTATTTTTTTTTAAGTATCACATTGGGTAATTTCGCATTTATTTTGAATCACACATTCACCTTCAGATTTGTATGTTATTGTTTTGCTATGAGTAAAAAAATATTTTATATTATTTTTTCTTTCATTTAGTTTTAAATATTTTTTTACTTAAGCATTTTTTGGCCATACTTTTCGTCTTAAAGAAAATATGATGAAAGTTATGGTATTAAGGAATTAAATGTTTTTACAATGAAAGCACAAAATATTGTGAGTATACTGTAAAAATTTGAGACCAACATTTAAAATATTAACGAAGTTATAGCACATAGTCGAGAGCGCCTCATAACTGCGCGCTGTATGTTATTAAAACTTTAAAAGCGTTTTTCTTGACACAAAAATATGTTTTAAAAAATTTTATCAAGCCGATTGAACTGAAATTTTAATACGTTATTATAAAAAAGAGGCGATATTTTAAAATTTCCATTTATGTAGATGTCCGCGATTTTATTATTTTTTAATGAAAATGTTTATATAAACTGCCTGCCATAATGACAAATCGACAGAACAATAATCTATTTCAAGTGTTTCTTTTGAATTACTTCAAGTGCCGTTATCACTCGGGCCAGCAAAACACCTTCTTTTTATGTCTACTTTGGACGTACGAATTAAAAAAAAAAAAATTTGAATAAAAAAAGTGTTTTTTTGTACAGATTGAAATGTTAATAAAACCATATAAAAATATTCAAAAGATTGTATTTTATTTTCTTATAAAAATATCATTCCGAATAAATCTTGAAAATTAGGACAGAGCACGGGACTAAGTCCTTAATTAAACACAATTATTCGAAATTATTTTCAATTAAGTTTGAAGATAAGATAAATGTGCAGCTTTTAAATAATAACAATCTGCTTAAAAATAGAAATCTAAATATAGTGTCAATAATACAAGTATAAAGCCAGTGTACGTAGTACTAGCATAAAACTGGTTTCAAAAAGACTAGAACAAAACTAATACTAGCATACAACTAATATGAAAACTACTAGAATTGAACAGGATAAAATAACACTTATATGAATCTGGTCCATATTAAACTAGTTTTTAAATAGTTAAAAGTATACTAGCACAAAGGTGGCTTAAATCATACCAGTAGTTGATTATACTAGTATTTTACTGGATTAAAATTTACTATTACCACAACTAGTTCAGATTATGTTAGTAAAAATACTACTTCACATCAAGAATAGGACAATTGAATTTTCCTATAACATCAACACTCGAAAATATCCAGTTTGCGCAATGTAAAAAGTATTTGAGCTGAACTAGTACTGGTATATTTTGACCTAGTATATTTACTAGTATTTTAACTAGTTGGCTTAACTGCAGGGAGCTGAACTGAATATTATTAATTGTAACAATTATTTCAACAACTTTTCAAGGTTTGCACGAAACAATTTTTATTTATCCTGAAATGTCGACAAAATTCGTAATTTTCAGTCACGAATAGAATTCGTAGAATGGATGTAGTTTGGTACACATTTCGAATATTTTATTCGTATTCGTACAAAAACAAATGTATATTGTACGAATACATTTGCGAATGATCCTAATACCTAGTTACGAAAAAACCTTCTGTTCAGCTGGGGTTCGAAACACGGTTATTTAGCTTATGGGACACGTACTCTTCCAGTAGGTTACGGCCACCTTGCAGTAAACACTACGAATGTATTGAAAGAAAGAAATTGACGAATGTTATGGAATGATATCTCTTATTAGTCGAAGATCATTCTTCGTAGCAACAGACAGCAAGGGGCATTTAACCCTGGATAACCAATGTTAGTCGTTTCGACTAACAATGCTCTTTTTTTTGCTTACAACTTTTTTCTCTCATCTGATCGTGTTATCTATCCATATTGTAGTAACCACAATAGTTGTTAAGCTGCTCTCGTTGTGTTCGGATGTGTTTGGCTATTTAATTGGATGATGTGAATCTTTTTATAAATGTAGTGTACGCGAGCGACTAACATTGGCTTTAACGTAGCTTTTTATACCCCCACGCGTACTGCGTAGGGGGTATATTAACTTTGTCACTCCGTTCGTAACGCTAATAAGGAGGCGTGGTAGGTATAGAAAAGTATATATATTTTTGATCAGCATCACCTCCTGAGTCGATTAAGCCATATCCGTCTGTCCATCTGTCTGTCTGTCGACACCATTACAGCCACAATTTGTAAGTTATCGTAATGAAATCAAAAATATATGCTTATACTCAAAAAACGAAGATAAAATTCGGAAATTAGCAAAATCGGATGAACGATTATCAAAACGGTTTCTCTTAAAATGCCACAAAAATTAATATATGAACTTGGAACCTTGCACATTACATTTGGTGTAAAATATTCACCACATATTTGAAATTTGTCGCAATTGAATGAAAACCACGCCCACCTCACACACAAAGTGGCGTCGTTATAATACAAAACATCCATAAATTCAACAAAATGATGGTATAAACTTGATATTTTACACGTAAACTTTGATAATTAGGATGAACTCTGAGTTTCAAATTTTATATATTTGGATAAAAACCACGATCTATTAAAGTGGCGTCATCAAAATTATACAACATTGACAAAATTATATAACATTGACGTATATACTAAAATACGGATGTGGGGTATTTTAACTTCTGTGCAGTCGAAGTTAATTCCTTTGTTGTAGGAGTATAGTGTTTTGGTTATAAGTTTGTTATAGTGGTGCAGCGAATTGTGTCTCTTGTGCTAAACAATTGATTTAAACATTTTGACGTAGAATTACGTCTTACTGCGCGGTTTGTATGGGGGCCTTTTTTACGAATTTTTTCAAAGTGATATTTGACACTTTGGGGTATACCTACAGCCTTTAATATTCATCGTACAAAGAAAAAAAAAATGCCAAAATATCAGTTTTAGTGGGAATAAAACGAATATCTAATAAAATAGCAAAATCAAATTGTATTTTAGAAAAAATATCAACTTTCCCATCAATATATCAACCACTTTCGTGTCATGTGCTGCAGCGGAGCTCAAATTTTGAGATTATCAAACGAAATATCAACAAATTTTGTATCTTTTGTTTTAGCGGAGCTGTAATCGTCAAAATTTAAAATCTCTGTTTTTCATGTTAAAATACACTTAGTCAACAGTTTTTTCTAATTCTAACTTTGGATGATAACAGCTCCGCTAAAATAAAGATACAAAATTTGTTGATATTTCGTTGGATAATCTCAAAATTTTAGCTCCGACAGCACAATTACAGCACATGACACGAAAATGGTTGATGAAAAAGATGATATTTTTCTAAAATAGAAAATATTATTTTCCATTTTATGGTGAGTAGTATAGATTCTATATCAATAATACTAAACACGTACCAAAATCGTAAAACACCCTGTACCTTGAAATTTTTACAATGTGGGAGGAAACTCCATAAAGTGTTATACTGCCTTATCAAGAAGAATCACCAGCCGAGGGAATTAATGCTATATCTGGGGCACCTTGTATATAATTCTTGCAGCTTCATATATAAAAATAAATGTGTACCTATTTAATTTCACATGACTGTACATCAGTTGCTTTAATTTTTTTCGTTTCCCAGATAGCCAATAGGGGCTTTCAGACGATCGTACATGTGCGATGACTTGAGCATGCTCGACGACATGTACGATCATTCGAAAGCAAATGAGACAGTCGGACCGACATGTCAGACGAAAATTAAAAATTTTGATTTTTCTGCCGATCGGACCGACATGTTGGCCATGTGAATGCAAGTCGGTCCGACTTACTGCATTTTTTCATTTTATTAAAAGCGTCAGCGGGTGAACAGCAACGAAGCGGAGAAAATATTAGAGAAAATTAATATGAAAAACGTTTGAAACATTTTATAATTGTTTATAATTAATTAAAATTTATTAACAATTTTCTAAATATGGAAAATTACTGCTTAATCATAAGGTCATCATAAAATTGTTCAGCCATTACGCCGATGTGTTCCATTTGAGAGCCCGCAATGAAATGAAGTCATCGCACATGTACGATTGTTTGAAAGCTCAACAAAATATTCCCGTTAGTTTGTCGTCGTACATGTCAGCGTACATGTATGTTCGTCTGAAACCCCCTAATCGGCTCGGTTGAAAACGGTGTGCACTTTTAAAAGCACTGAAGCGGACCGTTTCGCTGTCAGCAAACTATGCATTGTGTGTTTCATATAAGCGTGCCATTTATTAAGTTGTATGTTAATGTTGATTTTCTATGATTTAAATACAAATTCTAATTGTTTGATAGTTTAAATCATTCTTGATTTTAAATACAAATTCTAGTTGTTTTATAGTTTAAAATCGTTTATTGAGCTTTAGGTCAGGTTAGAACAATTAATTGCTCTAACGAATTTTTTTCAAAGAAACAACAGCAACCACATTTTCAATATGAAAAGAAAAAAAAACATCACTAGCTGATTTATTAGTTAGCTGATTAGCTGAACTAGTTAGAGCAATTAATTGTTCTAACCTTACCTTAACTCAATAAATGATTTTAAACTATCAAACAACTAGAATTTGTGTTTAAAACCAAGAATGATTTAAACTATCAAACAATTAGAATTTGTATTTAAATCATAAAAAATCAACACAATAAATAACAAGGTCATATAGAAAACTTTAAGTTGCATATTAATTTTATTTGTTGTTAAACAATTGTAACCTTTTCTTACATTTTTTTTTTATTAAGTTGCAACAATAAACTAAACAATAAACGGCAACTCAACTGCACTACCTTGATTTCAATACCAGATTCAATGAATATTTCAGCGTTTTTTGCCGAACGGGTGAAAAAGAGAGGGAAAAGGACAAGAGCAAACGACACATCAAGCGAATATGACATAAATTTCAATTCGATTCTTCATAAATATAAAAAAGGACTTTACAATTATATAGACAACGGTTTAAAGACACAGAAACCTGTCGTTTTCATACCAGCAAATCAAACGCTGCCGTTTTAAGTACCGTTTTAAGTAAGCTGGCACAGTGACATTCATGGCTTGTTGGGTTGTAATACAATAGAGAATACAGATGCATGTAGATAGAGAGCCAGTATGTGGCTACAAAAAAATGTACTACTACTAGTCAAGGTTCCCAGTTAAAATTTAAAACAATTTCGACAAAAAGTTACTTTTTTCACAGTAACATAAATTAAATACATCAAAAATTACCATGGTAAACATAAACAAAAAAGTTTCTACCACAATAAAAAAATATCAAAAAAATACAACGATCATTAAAAATACACGACCACAAAAATACTACGCGTTTTCAAAATACCACCACAAACTCCATATGCATTTAAAATTGCCACAAAAATCTCATTCGCATTAAAAATACCACAATAAGTCCCATATGCACAAACAATTTAAGAAACATTTAGTAATACCGCAAAGAAATTTTGCTTACTACAAAAGAAAAAAAAAATTTAAGAAGAATATTACCACGGAAATTCAAAAAATACCCCACTGAATTTCCACGCCAATTAAAAAATACCACGCTGAATTAAAAAATTTAATAGGAATTCCCAACAACAAAAATTCCTAAGGGTAATTATAAAATTACTACGAATGGGATTTTTCCAACATAACTGGCAACGTTGCTTCTAGCTGCTGATATTGTTGTTTTGGTTCTGTCTGCATGCGCTGCAAAAGGCCGTTTTTTACTCGGCAATTCTATGAGCAATAATTGCTTTTGCCGAAAGTAATTTGTGGACTACTCGGGTTTAAAGGGGACTTTCGTAAACCCCCTCATGCGGGCGAATAATCCACAAACTGCTTGCAGCAAAGGCAATTATTGCCGAGTGAAAAACGGGACAAAGAGATCTTACTACCAGTGCAATAATTGCTTTTGCCGCAAGCTCGAGAATTTTCGTGTATAACGAGTAAAAAGCGGGACATAGTAAGCAAAGTTCTGTTTATTTTCTGTGGGCGATTCGGTTCATCCCCCCTAACGCTGCTCAACCGATGTGATCTTGCTCTTTTCTGTGCGTCGTTGTTTTAGAGTTGCTTGGTAATTGTTGTTGGATTAGTTAGCTGAAATTTTTTTAATATGTTCTTAATTTTTACTCGACACAAACAGCTGTATTTGACAACTAGCTCGCCTTTCTCTGCTTTCTACTTCATTCCTCTCCGAGTCGGCCCTACCTGGTTATTCTGCCATGAGTTGGAGTATGTTTATTTCCATTAGATAAACGTAACTTTGAATTACATTTAGTTTTAACCAACAAAACAAATGAAAAAGAACAACAAATTCATCACCATATATATCAAACGAAAACTTTTTATAAAACAAAACAAATTTTGACATGAATTTAATTGTGAGCTTTTTAGATCAGGTAAGTTTAAAGAAGGACAACAACAACAAATTTGAATTAAGATTGTGAGCTTTAGATCAAGTAAGTTTTCAAGAAGGCAACAACAACAACAACAACAACAACTCAGTATAGAGTCAATCACTTAGCTGACTAGACAGTCTGTTTCGGAAATCGCTACATTTTCCTCTTCAGTAGTCTTTGAGTGATTAAGCTGTGATCAAATAACTGTTTAAACTAGCATATGAATGTGCAGATTTTGGAATTCATTCTTATGAATTGTATGGCTGCTAATCAAAGTCAAAGTCATGTGTAATTGAACATTTGGTTGTGAAAATAGCCACCTTTCAGTTAGAACACTAGCTTCTGGCGAAGCAAAAACTCGTTTCATTTCTATAGTGCATTTCGACAAACTATCGAACACCAATGAATATTGAGATAAATGAAGAAGCAACTAGAACAGGTGGCAACCCTTGATAGAGTTGATGGCGGTGATCTATAAATAGCCTACTGCTTTGAAAGCATATGATTAGCAGCCATACAATTCATAAGAATGAATTCCAAAATCTGCACATTCATATGCTAGTTTAAACAGTGAGTTGATCACAGCTTAATCACTCAAAGACTACTGAAGAGGAAAATGTAGCGATTTCCGAAACAGACTGTCTAGTCAGCTAAGTGATTGACTCTATACAGAGTTGTTGTTGTTGTTGTTGCCTTCTTGAAAACGTACTTGATCTAAAGCTCACAATCTTAATTCATGTAATTATTCAATAGATCATAAAATCAAATTTGTTTTTAAAAAACTTTTATTTAGAAGAAGAAATACTTTCAAAAAGTTTTGAAGAATATTCATGAAAAAAAAACATAATTTTTCTCTATTACTGTATAAAAAGGAATTCTACGTCTATACTTACGATACTATCGAAACTGTGTCTTTTTTTATTTTGATAACAATAAATATTGCTTTATTCGTTTAGTGATTAAAGAGCCTTTTAAGTTTTTTATATTTTTTTACTATTTTTTTTTTTTTCAATAATCTTATCTGATATGTCTCAAACTGATGAAATAAGTAGTTTATGAAAATATGTAAAAAATAAAAAAAACAAAGACCAATATTAATGTTTTTTTTTATTTCTAGTAGAATATACATAGGGTTTCCATTTTCAACAGCTTTCAATGCATTTTATGTACAAACAGCTCCTCTATACCGAGTTTTGGAGCGTGTTAGTCGAATCGACTAATATTGTTTATAACTACTGACCTCAATCTCATGCACTAAAAACATCCAATATATGCGCATATATATGCACCTAAAATTAAGAAAATATGCACTTAAAATATGCATTAAAAACAAAAAAAATTGTCAATATTTATGAAAAACAAATACATAAATATGCATGTACTTACCAAAAAACACATAAAGCTCAAAAAAGTGAAAGAGTAAATTTTTTATACTATAGGCCTTATATATTTAATTTTCTTCTCTACAGATATTGCCTTGTAAGCAGAGACAACAAAATGTTTTTTTAAATAGCGATTTTAGTAGAAAGTACCTAAACTGTTGACCAAATTCGGAACACTGATGCACTAAAAAACTTCTTGAATCTAAAAATATTTCTATTTAAGACTTTGGTGTCCCAGATACCTTTCATTTGCACCCATTTTTTAGGTAGTTATTTTAGATTGATAAAAAGTTACGGCGAAAAAACCGGTGATTTTTGGCGAAAAAGTAATTTTTTTAAATCAAAACCGCTGGATGACGGTTTCACCGATTTCGATATCCTTTTAGATTTAAGATCTACTTGAATCCAGCTCCCAGAATATGAGTGTCAAAAAAAAATGTTTTTTTTTATCCACCTTACTGTTCATGTTGTGTAGAAAAATATTGAACGTGAAGAAAATTAAATGAAAAAATAAAAAAAAATTTTAAAAAATATTCAAAGAAAACGCGAATTTTAAAGAAAATATGCAAAAAACATGCATTTATAGTAAAATATGCACTTAAAAAGAAATATGCAAAAATATGCACTGATGATTGAATGCCATTTTAAAGGAAATTTTCTGAATCGCAAAGATATTCTTTTCATTTTCTTAACATGGTGACCACTGCAAACATGCATTTGCATCAGATTCCAGTCCCTAGTTATAACGTATTAGAAATATGATTGTTTATCCAGGGTTAATTCAATAATGGATATAAACTTTGACGATATGCAAATTTATGTTTGAAAGTTATTGTAAACACGTAAAATACAAAATAAATACATTTTATAAAAAAGTAATATTTGCCCAAAAGTCGGCTCATTGTTTTGTCATAAAATATCATTTAATTTGGATTTTTTAAAAATTTTTTTCTAAACTCAATAAAATGACAAATAATTCTGCAGCATTTAAATTTAAGAAAGTTGCAGCGATCTAGGCGACAGCAAAGCTTCTAATTCAAAAGTGAAAGAAAAAATTAGGAAAATTAATAAATAGGCCAATTTTGGATAAAGGACTAATTTTTGAAAAAATCTTATATCATACTAAGCAAACGATTTTACATAAGAATTTGTTATAGTCAAAAGTTTTTTCTGACATAAATGTAAATAGGAAACTCGATTTGAATCAAACATTTTTTACTTCTTAAAATTCACGTTATTTAGCGGCGCCCACTCAGTTTGAGAATTTTCTGAATTTTTTTTCGAGGCACGTGCTTATATTAAACCAAGATTCATAATCAAGCCTTTCAGGGAGGTTCTGGAATATGTTAAGAAAATGTATGAAACCCAAAAAACCGATTGTAGGAACTTGAAAGCAGCTAGAACTGATTCATGTTGGAGAAAGAAATTAGTAGATTGCCGTCAATGCTGCGTGAGATCCGGTGAAAAAGATCTCCCTTAGCATGCTGGGAACATTTCGAGAATAGCGACAACTCAAACAAATCTGAAAAATTTCAGTCCGCTCGAAATTGGTTTAGGAGTTAAAGGCTTCCAAAGTTAAAAAATGGTCTAAGAATTTAGTTTGTTTTTTTTTAGTTTTCCAAAAAAAATATTGTTTAATCTTAGGAAATTTTTGTATTCTTATTTTAAAAGTTGAAAACCTGGGATCTCATTAGTAATTAATGCGATCTTATTTAAGGATATAGGGCTCACATTATTTAATATATTAAACTATTAAGAATATTTGCTGTAGCAAAAAATTACTTATGTGTATTACATGAAAAAAAAACAGTTAAATAAAATTTTCAAATATTTCGGACATGATACGAGAAAGATTTTTACACTATCTATAAAATATATTAAATTTTTTTATGTGTAAAAGCGTGTGTCAACCGGTGAAGTGCGTATAATGTTTACAAAATTAGTACGGAAAATCTGAGTAAATAGCATTATATAGGTTACATTTTGTTTATGTTCATTCTAGATTCTTTTATGCATTTGATCCCCCCAAACAGCATGCAAGGAATTGATCATGGACACATGTCACCTTTGAAATTTATTGTTGGAATCGGAAATATTTTTGATTTGTTCAAACATTATATTTGCTTATGCATGTATCTTTTACTGGCCATGTAAGTGGCAAAAACATCTCCGCTATTAAATAATTACAAGTTCTGGGTATGCAGGAACTATTTAAAAAAATTATCTTTTATGTAGTTAAAATCGGTAAAATGGTTCTTGAACATACCCGTGACAGACAGAATAATGCCAAGCCTTTTCATATAATTACTGTTTATGCAAAATTTACGCCTACACCCACATAAAGTGACTTTACTAAAACGGAATAATCTCCTTAAATTCCTCAAAAAAGACACAGTTTCGATAGTATCGTAAGTATAGACGTAAAATTCCTTTTTATACAGTAATACAGCCCTATTCTGGCAAATTAACAAATTGTTAACTAGTATTTTGAATATTTCTATGTGTTTGTTGTAATTTTTTTATTTCAAAACAAAATGTGAAGCTCAGAAATAATAAATTTTAATAAAAATTGTCAACTGCTTTTCAGTTATTGACAATTTCATTCAAAAATTTTGTTTTTTGTGCTTCAAATTTTGTTTTGAAAACAACAAACATATAGAAATATAAAAATACTGGTTAACAATTTGTTAATTTGCCAGAATAGAGCTGATAGAGAAAAATTCGGTTTTTTTCATTTATATTTTTGAAAACTATTTTAAAGCATTTCATCTTCTAAATAAAAGTTATTCAAAAACAAATTTGTTGTTGTTGTCCTTCTTCAAACTTACCTGATCTAAAAAGCTCACAATTAAATTCATGTAAAAATTTGTTTTGTTTTATGAAAAGTTTTCGTTTGATATTTTTGGTGATGAATTTGTTGTTTTTATTCATTTGTTTTGTTGGTTAAAACTAAACGTAATTCAAAGTTATGTTTAATTAATGGAAATAAATTTATTTTTCGTGTAGTAAAGAGCATATATATATATATATATATATAATATATGTGTATATTTTAGAAGTAGTTTAAAATAAAAATTTTAGTTAGCAAAATAAATTTTTAATATGGAAACAATATAATGCATAATATAAATAATTCGAATTTATAATTATATTTAAAAAATAAAAGGAGTTTTTAAAGCACAACGCATGCTTAGTAACGCATGCGCAAATTTGCGTAGTAGTATACATACATACTGCCTCCGTAGCTACACGCACCTGTATTCTCTATTGTATTTATCTTGCTGAAAATAAACATTCATTTTATTCGTACTCCAACTCATGGCAGAATAGCCAGGTAGGGCCGACTGGGAGAGGAATGAAGGAGAAAACAGATAAAAGAGAGCTAGTTGTCAAAATCAGCTGTTCATGTCGAGTAAGAATTGAGAACATCTAAAAAAAGTTCAGCTAACTGAACCAACAACAATTATCAAGCAAATCTTAAACAATGACGCACAGAGAAGAGCAAGATCACAGCGGTTGACCAGAGTTTGAGGGGATGAACCGAATCGTCCACAGAAAATAAATACATCTTTGCTTACTATGTCCCGCTTTTCACTTGTCACACACGAAAATTCTCGAGCTTGCGGCGAAAGCAATTATTGCTCCGAGAGCAATATTTCCCTTGCTCTAGTAGCAAGATCTCTTTATCCCGCTTTTCACTCGGCAATAATTGCCTTTGCCGCAAGCAGTTTCTCGATTATTCGCCCGTAAGAGGTGGTTTACGAAAGTCACCTTTACACCCGAGTAGTCAACAAACTACTTGTGGCGAAAGCAATTATTGCTTATAGAATTGTCGAGTGAAGAACCGGTCCTTTGCAGCGCATGAAGAACCAAAACAACAACATCAGCAGCTTGTAGCAACGGAATTTCTATTTAATTTATTTAATTCTATTTAATTTCTATTTTTAATTCAGCGTGGTATTTTTTAATTGACGTGGGAATTTTAGCGGGGTATTTTTTAATTTCCGTGGGAGTTTGATAATATTCTTCTTAAAATTTTTTCTTTTTTAGTAAGCAAAGCTTCTTTGTGGTATTTCTAAATTTTGTTTTAAATTGTTTTTGCATATGGGAATTATTGTGGTATTTTTTTAAGAGAATGAGATTTTTGTGGCAATTTTAAATTCAGTGGCGGTAATTTTTAATGATCGTGGGATTTTTTTTTTGATATTGTTTAATTGCGGTAGAAACTTTTTTGTTTATCTTTACAGTGGTAATTTTTATTGTATTCAATTTATGTTGCTGTGAAAAAAGAAATTTTTTGTCGGAATTGTTTTAAATTTTAACTGGCAACCTTGGCTAGTAGTAGTACATTTTTTTGTAGCCACGTACTGGCTCTGTAGCTACTTGCATCTGTATTCTCTATTTTATTACATCCCAACAAGCCATGAATGTCACTGTTCCAGCTAAACGGTACTTAAAACGCCAGAGTCTGATTTGCTGGTATGAAAAAGACATGTTTTTGTACCTTTAAGCCGTTCTCTACATAATTGTAAAGTCCTTTTTTTAATTTATAAAGAGTCCAATTGAAATTTACTTCTTATTTGTTTGATGCGCTAGCGTCGTTTGTTCTTGTATTTTTCCCTCTTTTTCACCCGTTCGCCAAAAAACTCTAGAATATGCATTGAATCTTGTGTTGAAATCAAGGTAGTGCAGTTGAGTTGCCGTTTATTGTTTAGTTTATTGTTGCAACTTAATAAAAACCATTTCAAGAAAAGGTTACAATTGTTTAACAACAAATAAAATTAATATGCAACTTAAAGTTTTCTATATGACCTTGTTATTTATCATGTTGATTTTCTTTGATTTAAATACAAATTCTAAATGTTTGATAGTTTAAATCATTCTTGATTTTAAATACAAATTTTAGTTGTTTGATAGTTTAAAATCGTTTATTGAGCTTTAGGTCAGGTAAAAATAATTAACTGCTCTAACTATTTAATCAAACAGGTAACTAATTAATCAGCTAGTGATGTTTTCCTTTTCATATTGAAAATGTTGTTGTTGTTGTTTCTTTGGAAAAAATTAGTTAGAGTAATTAATTGATCTAACCTGACCTAAAGCTAAATTTTATTTGCAATTTCAACGATTTTAAAGTATCAAACAACTAGCATTTGTATCTAAAATTAAGAATGATTTAAACTATTAAACATTTAGAAATTGCATTAAATCATAGAAAATCAACATTAATATACAGCTTAGTTAATGGTACGCTTATATGAAACACACATTGCATAGCTTGCTGACAACGAAACAGTCCGCTTCAGTGCTTTTAAAAGTGCACACCGTTTTCAACCGAGCCTATTGGCTATCTGGGAAACAAAACAAAAATGAAAGCAACTGATGAGTATTTATATATGTATGTTTTACATACATATTAATAAAAATCATCAACAACAACAACAAAAGCAGCACAGCGAACGACGTGATTACGAACCAAACAAGCAAACACACAAACAACAACAACCTTAAAAACAGCATAAGCAGCTTGTGCATTTCTCATACGAATATATGAATTTTTCATCTTAGATTTTGCTATTTTATTAGATATTCGTTTTATTCCCACTAAAAATGATATTTTGGCATTTTTTTGTTGCTTGTACGATGAGTATTAAAGGCTGTAGGTATACCCCAAAGTGTCAAATATCACTTTGAAAAAATTCGTGAAAATGACCCCCATACAAACCGCGCTGTAAGACGTAATTCTACGTCAAAATTATTTTTTGTTTTAATATTTTGAATATAGTTTTGCCACAAATATGCATTGTGAGTTTGAAATTTGTGAAAATCGAATGAAAACCTCGCCAACCTCTCATACAAAGTGACCCCAATGTGCACAAAAACGGATGCGGATCCGTTTCGAACCCACGAGTCCGTCAGCGCGGAATTCGCACTTTTGTGTTTCGACGGACCCGTTTCGAAACCGTTACAAGTCCGTAACAAAGCAATGATCAGAACCTTAACATAAAACTCAATTTTCAAGTTGTTATGAAGCCTTTTATTTAATTTTAATGAATTAGGGATACGAAATACAATTCTTTACTTATTCGTATTTTAAACAACTCCTTTACATTATACTCCTTCAAACCGAATAGAACTAACTACTTGTCATAATTTTTTAATAATTATGATGATTGAACAAGTTCATGTTCGTACATGACTCGTACAGAAGATATTTTATAATTTTTTACTTAAGTGCATTTTAGAGAAAATAAGGACGTGGCGAAGAAGTCCTTTCACTATGCGGATGATCGAATAGCCAAGAAAACGAAATATAATGCATAAAAAAATTGTTAAAATAAATTTTAAATTTCGTAATTTAGAACGCAATTTGTAAGATTGTAAGAACTGAAATAACTAAAAAATATATTAAAAAATATTTTGAATTTAGCATATTCTTCATTGTTTCATTTTGAATCCGAATTACTTTAAAAAAGTAGTACGTTGGAAATTCACATTATTTAAAAAAAGAGTCTGAAACGGTTGCGTACATGAAGTCCGTTCCAAATCCAAAGCGAATCCGAAAAAGTTAAAAAAGCGATTCGTATTTTTGAGAGAAATTTCATACGAAAAAGGATCAGTTCCGGATGCGAAACGCAATCTGTTTCGGATAAAAAATACGAAGAAGTAAGTCCGCCTCCAATGCGAAACGGATCCGTTTGGCACACTGGGACTCTATGAAAACGGTAAAAAATCTTCATATTTACAGAAATGAGTAAATACAATGGCTTTAAATTTGTAAAATCAGTTTTAATCTTTATAACGCATTCGAGGTTTGGAATTTGATTAAAAAAAACGGAAAACTCCGCCTACATCCCATGTTGGGGTGTTTAAACTTCTGTCCAGTCGAAGATAAATCCTTAATAGTTTTTATTCTATTTTCTTTCTACATTAATATTTATAAAAACAAAATGCTTAATTGTAGCCGAAAATTATCGGCAAAAATAAAAAAAAAACAATATAATTTCTTTTAAAAATTTACTTAAACAAAAATATATTTATATTTGTTGAGCATTTTTTCAAAATGTCTTATCCTTATTTCATAGAATATTTTCTGTTTGATATCTTAATGAAGTAAGTAACATTAGATTTTCTTGCTTAACAAAACTATAAAAGCAATTAATAACTCCTAGAATGCCTAACATTCAATAATAACTAGAGTACTTCCTTATTACAAAAAAAAAAAAAAATTTAAATAGGTATATTATATATGTAAGATTTTCATTATAATTCTAGAAAATATATAATACCATAGTTTTGGTTGTACCATTTGTTGCAAAAATTAACAAATTCCATTGCAGCTCATATTTTTTGTGACAATTACCGCTTTATTATGTATCACGAAAAAGCGCACCACTAACAAGACACGAAAAGTATTACTTTTTTCTACAGCGTGAATCAAAGTAACTGTCGCATCTATATTAATACACACAGAAAAAAATCATTGTAAAATCAACTAGAAACATAATGATTTTGCATGTTTCCCCTATGATTTTGCTACAGAGAGATTCATAATAAAAACATTGTGATTTTCATGTAAAAATCGCTACAAATTTTCATGTTGAATCATTATGAAATCATGTAAAGTCATTATTATGGTCATGTTGAATCATTATGAAATCATGTTAAATCATTATGATGGTCAAGTTGAATCATTATGAAATCATGTAAAGTCATTATGATGGTCATGTTGAATCATTATAAAATCATTATGAAATGCAGCTGAATCCTAACCTCAGTTTGAAATAAAAAGAACTTCAAGTTTAGGTTTTATCTAGTTTTTTTTATTGAAAAATGAAAAAAATACGTCTTATAATTACAAAACATACCTCAATTTTTCTCTAACTAAATAGTTTTCTCGATAACGTGCTATGGGTGGTATAGCTTCCTGTTTATCTTCCTTAGATAAGTACCTTAAACTTTTCTAGTCAACTGAAGCTTCTGTTTCTATTGAAAAGTAATACAGCATTTTGATATTATTTTGTTATAGTAACATAAGTCACATATCACATTACCTTGTTCATCTGCGTCGAAGTTTATGGATTCGACTACTTACACTTGTCTTTACTTTTCATTCCACTTGTTTTACTTTTTCAGCTATTACAAACTATTTTAATTTTTAACGAAGCTACTTCTCGCGATAAAACTTCTAATGTGCTAGAAACAACGGAACTTCTTCAGCACGCAAAATTTTTTTTTACATAATGCAATAATAATTTTACTAGATTTCATAATGATTCAGCATGATGTCATAATGATTCTACATTAAATCATAATGATTCTACATGAAATCGTTTTGATTAACTTTTTACATGATGCAATAATGTTTTTACTGGTTTTCATAATAATTCTACATGAAATCATAATGATTTTACATGAAATCATAATGATTTTTATGTCGCTGCCACCATGAAATATAAAATCATGTAAAATGAAATCAACTATGCATCACAATGATTTTACTATGCAAAATTTTTCTGTGTGTACCAATTACACAAAAAGAAGCAACACTGGAAAACATATGTTACTTATTATTACTCTGGCATTAATTGTACACTTATTGCATGAACCGTTTCAAAAGTTTTGTCAATAATAATAATAATATTGCGAAAAAATAAGTGCAGATATCCTTCGCCGGCAAGCAGGTTGCAGTATCATATTTTCCGACGAAAAACTCTTCTTTTTGAAAGCAATCCACAACTCGCAAAATAAAAGAGTGTACGCAGTTTGCATGGTAGATATTTCTAAAGAAAAAAAAACCTTGAAAGATTTCAAAAGGTTTCGTCAAACATTTTTTGGGGCGCTTTCTCCGAAAAAGGCAAATTGCCCCTCTTTCTTTTAAAAAAAGGCGTTAAAATAATTCGGAATACCACTTAGAACATGTTTTAAATAAATATCTTATGCCGCATGCCAAGCAAATTTACGGAGATGGTCACTTTTATTTTCAGCAAGATTCTTTTCCAGAACACAAGGCAAAAATCGTTCAAAGCTGGTGCAGAGCAACTTTTCCATGTTTTATTTCTGTTGACCAATGGCCTTCGTCATCGCCTGACCTAAGCCCCCTAGACTTTCTATTTGGGGTATAGTGCTGAGCAAATTAACTAACATAAACACATGACGTTAGATAAATTTAAGCGACGATTAATAAAAATATCAGATGATATACCTGAAAACCAGATGCGTGCCGCATGCTCGTCTTTCACAAATTGTTTTAAATTTTTAAAAAGAATTAATGGTGAACGATTCGAATTTAATGATGAAGAGTAATAAAGAATGCTTTATATAAAAAATAAAAATGTTCGTTTAATAAAATGTACACAGTGCTTTTGATTTATGGCATAAAACATGTGTGACAGTTATTTTGATTCACGCTGTATACAAAATTCTATTGCTTCTCTTGCCTTGCTTGTCGTTGATTTGCATTGAACGCACCATATCCTCAAACCTGCTCCACTGCACTAAAACCGGAGGGCGTAAGCTCCGTGATGGAACTGGAGCGCACATTCCGGCTATCCTCCTTGGAGGATAACCTCCTTAAGTCGGACGAGGTGGAGGTTGATTTAGCTACTAACAGCTCAAATGCTGAAATTAGTACAAATTAACCTCCACCACTCCAAGGCTGCGTCCGCCAGCCTGATTCTCCGTCTCAGCAAGGATGGAGATGACATCGTCCTGATGCAGGAGCCATGGATAGTCTGCGGCCTGGTATATAGACTCAGGACTTCAACATACACGCTAGTGTATACTAGATCACAAGGTAAGCCAAGAGCGTGTATTTTAATAAAGAAAAACCTGAGTGCATGTACTCTCTCTAATTTCAGTAACAAAGACACAGTGGCTATAAGCGTCGAGTTGGGCCAAAATAGCTTGTGGCTCGTCTCAGCAGACCTCACGCACGACCACGAAGTCCTCCCAGAACACGTCTTTCAAAATTTGGTCTCCACGGCAGCATCAAAAGCAAAGGGCCTATTTATCGGGTGCGATGCAAATAGGGATCTTTATATAAATACATTAAGAACAGATCTCTCAAATCAACAACCTAATCGTCCTTCCAGTAAATAATCTTTAGACAACTTAGTTGATAGTCTCACTAACTCGCTAAGTAAAGCTCTAGATACCGCTTGTCCGCTAAAAACATTGAGGGGGAAGCAAAAACCTCCTTGGTGGAATAAGGGACTACAAGATCTTCGGAAAAAGACCAGAAAACTTTTCAATAGGGCAAAGGCCACAAGATCCACATATACGTGGTCAAATTATGAAACAGCTCTCAAAGAATATAAGAATGAATTACGAAAAGCACAAAGACAGTCCTGGAGGACCTTCTGTGAACATATCTCACAGACCTCTGAGGCGTCAAGGCTTAGGAAAATTCTAGCTAAGGTTCCCTCCAATCTAAGCTTCATGAAAAAGGAAGATGGTACTTGGACCACCAGCAGTGAGGAATCTCTGAATATTTTAGTAGAAACCCACTTTCCGGGATGTTCAGAGATATGTAAATTCCAATTCAGGAATATCAGTTACCATCTGTGAAGAGATCTCTAAAAATACTCTGACAAACAAAGCTTGAATGGGCAATCAGTAGTTTCACACCATTTAAGTCACCAGGACCAGATGGTATAGCTCCCATAGAAATTCAAAAGTCGTATAGCATCATTAAGGAGCGGCTTTTGTTGATCTACCAAAGGTGCTTTGACTTAAACCACATGCCCAAGCGATGGCGTAATGTGGAGGTTATCTTTATACCTAAGGCAGGCAAAAGCTCACAAGTAAACCCAAAAGACCTTCGACCAATTAGTCTCTCATATTTTTTTTAAAAAATCCTCGAGAAATTAATTGACATTTACTTGAGATCCATGATAGAAAAGAAGTCATTATCTATAGCACAACATGCTTACACCAAAGGCAAATCCGTGGAAACAGCTCTCCACTCCATAATCTCCATCACTGAAAAATCCCTCCATCTGAAGGAATATACAATGATAGCTTTCATTGATGTAGAAGGAGCCTTTAATAACGTCAAGGCAAAAGCTATCACCAATGCGCTGACGGAGCTTGGGGTGGATGCCGCACTGATAGCACTCATAAATCGGATGCTATACTCATGCAAAACGGCGGTAGGTAGAAAATTAAGTTTACAACCAAGTGTTACTCACTGGCTATATACAGCAGTTGTAAGGCCAATCTTGCTATATGGTGCTATTATCTGGTGGCATGCACTCGAAAAACAGACTCACCTTAACCTTCTCCGTAAAGTTCAAAGATCAGCGAAACTGTGCATCACTGGAGCCCTAAGAACCACTCCGACAGAAGCATTAGAAACAATGCTCCTTCTTACACCACTTGATATCCTAGCTAAACAGATGGCCGCTAATACAGCCATCCGCCTAGAAGCCACCTCCCAGTAGAAAGAAGGTACATATGACATTCTTGCATTATAACATTTCTCCCTTCCTTACCTAGGTCCATTGACTACATCACACAAAAACTATCCTTTGAAAGGAAGTTCGATGTATCCATTCCCTCTCGAGAAGAGTGGGAACTAGAAAACCGTTCACCTCACAATGTCATTGAAATCTTTACTGATGGTTCAAAACTAGATGGCAAAGTAGGTGGAGGAGTCTACTCAGAAGCATAAAGTATTAATTTAGCCTTCAAGCTCCCTGACCACTGCAGTGTATTTCAAGCTGAAATTGCTGCTATACATGAAGCGTTAACTTGGCTTCAGGTAAATGAAATATCTTCCATGGATATTTGCATACTTTCTGATAGTCAAGCCGCTTTGAAAGCCCTAGGAACTGTTGAAATAGCATCTGAAACAGTTTTAAACTGCCGCAGATCTCTAAACGAGATGGCAGAGTAGCTCAAAATCCTTCTATGCTGGATTCTTGGACATAAGGATTTTCTAGGTAACTGTAAAGCAGATGAACTCGCTCGTACAGGTACTACCAAGCAGCTATCTTTAGACAGGACAAACTTTGGTATTCCTCTCACATGAGTTATCCTGCTTCAAAACCAACAACAGATGGTCAGCAGGTAAAACGTGTAATATAACACGGCAAATCTGGCCAAAATTGGACCTAAAGCGTTCGAAATAACTCATTTCTCTCAGTAGAGACCACATTAGCACCATGATAGGGATCTTGACTGGGGACTGCCTCATTGGCAGGCACGCTCAAAGATTAAACAGAACCTACAACGACTTTTGCAGAATCTGTAGAGAGTAGAGGGAGGATGAATCCTAAGCTTTGTGAACAACTCAAGCTAGTTTAAA
The DNA here is from genome assembly GCA_963920525.1 of Dichetophora obliterata. Taxonomy (NCBI): domain Eukaryota; kingdom Metazoa; phylum Arthropoda; class Insecta; order Diptera; family Sciomyzidae; genus Dichetophora; species Dichetophora obliterata. Next base: position 155,594,515 of record OY986435.1, on the reverse strand, counting down.
TAGAGAATGGGAACCAACCCTGTCGTACCACAATGGGCCTCATTGCCTAAGTGTGTCTCAATTGAGGCAGCCACTTTGACCTAGCCTAACCTAACCTACTCCGAAAGCTACTCCTAGTGAAGAGGAAATTATTTGGGTAAATCGTAAGATTTACAACGCCATCACAAATTACTAATCGTTTTGATTCTATTTAAAAACTGTACTTTAATTATGTCAGTTGCATTAGCGGATGGATTGAAATAATGAAAAAAAAATCGGAATACAAAAAGTGTTTTGGCGAATGTAAAAACGTAATTAAATATTCATCCCACTAAGGAAAGTCATTGTTTATGAGATTATTTTGACACCAATCGAGAAACATCAACGATGGCAATACAGTCATACTTTTTTCAAGGATGCATTAACTACAGTAAAAATAGCACTTTAAAAAATTTGTTTGATTGATTAGAGAATAATAAGTGCATTGTTAAAAGATTGCTACACGTGTCGGTTTAAATATATATTCACTTTTTATTATTATTTATTTAAAGCAGCACACTAAGTACATAAGTTTATTATTATTATTTGCTATCAACTCATGTTAGAATATGATATTCTCAATACTTCCATAAATTAATAAAAAGTGGAGGCGGATGAAATCACTAGGTGATACAAGATAAGGTTTGATGAAAGGCATACTTATGTATGAGTACTCACTGTTTACACATGCCATTTTTTTGCTATTGTAAAAATTATCATTGTTATATAATTTTTTCTTTACCACCGCAATGGTTTTAAAATAATTCCATTTAAATATTATTTTAATGGAGCGTTTTATCACAGCTTTGTGAAAACTCTACAGTAGAATTGTCCAGAAATGCTTTAATTTGTACATTATTATACATCAGTGCCGTAGCTAAGGTTGCTGGCTCCCGGGGCGAAAAATAGATTTTGCACCCCCAAAGAGGGTTATCCTTATCCAAATCTAAAATCTTTATACAAAACATAAACAGGGGTGGAATAAGCTAAGATGAAAGTTGATATTTAAGTACCAAAATCATCACCATTGCTCTACGTAAGGTGATTATCAAATTGATGATAGGTTTTATTTATCAATTTATGCGAAAGCTTTTTAGATACCATTTTTATATATTTGTAAAGTTTTCATTTCTTACTCAACATAAAATAAGTGTCAAAAATAAAAAAAGAAAACAATAATTAACTAAAATAAATAACTTCAAGTGGACTTCTATGAAATCTGTTTTAACCTAATCAAGAACATATTCAGGGGCTAATTTTACATAATTTTGTCGAAATTATAGGAGTCTTTTAAGTAAGGATTGTGAAAAAACGGTTAGAAATATTTGAGTAAATATTTTTTTATTGTTTTAGAAAAGTGTTCAAATTAAAAAAAAAAATGTTGTTAATTTTAATTTTGTTAAAACATTAAAATTTTTTTGCTAATTTTAGTACTTCGATACGTAAAACAAAAAAAAATATAGCCAATTCAAAAAAAAAATAAAATAAAATAAATTACACAAACTTATTATGTTGGCACAGAAGTGCAACAAGTGCTGTAATTTAATATCTGATAAAGATAATATTCAGTGCAGTGCTGGTTGTAAACTTACATTTCACCAAAAATGTGTTGGTATTGATAAAAAACTAGTGAAAAATCACGATCTCGGTACCACTTCTTGTGCCCGAGATATAAAACTTTATCTTAATTTTTTTGAAAAAGTTAAAAAATTGCATTCAAGTATACATTTCTCAAAAACAAGAAAATGCATATGCAATATCACTTATTTCAGCACTAATATTAAAATTGCCAAAATTTAGACAATTAGATAGCAATCAAAAGTCCTGTTGTACCTCGAGTATACCTTTAGATTCAAATATCCTTCACACAGGACCTTGTGGGTAAAAATCACATTTTGAGATCGTGATGTTTGAGTGTTTTTCTAAAAAAAAAACCAATTTATCCTTGGGGGAGAGAAAGAGATCCTTATTTTTTTCTAAAATTTTTTTTGGGAGATCTTCACCATCCTATGCAACTTTTGAGACCTCTTAGAATACAATCTAAATTTTTCGATACGCCCTATTGTACTGTGTTTTTTTATGAATTAGAAAGAAAAAACATTATAAAAGAGGTTCCATGTGTGCTCCATTGATTGCATGCAATACAATGAATTGTTGAAGGATTTTCAAGTGAAGTAGCTATGCTTGTGTGTGTGAATGTGTGTGCAGGTATTTGTCAAAAGTAGATTATTAAATTTTATATTTTAAGCACTATATTATAAAGGGCGAACGATTTAGTTAGGTTTATTAACTGCATGTTTATGTAAAACGAAACGAAGGCTGAACGTGGTGCAAGACACGGTGAGCAATACATTTTTCCATACCAAAAAATATTGTTGCTCGTTTTTTTCACGACGTTCAGGCTTCGTTTCGTTTTACATAAACATACTGCAAATTTAAACAACTTTTTTGTTTTGAAAGGTTTGTTTAAGTTTTTAATGTCATTGAAAAGATAATTGAATAAAAAACTTGAAATTTAGTAGTTTTAACTGATTGATATCATCTTCACACGAGCACAGCTCCGTAATGGATAAGTCGGCTAGATTCGTTTTTACACCGTTAAAAAGATCAATTTTTGCTTATTCTTTTAAACAAGTTTTTAGTATGTTAGTTCTTCTGCTAAAAACAATAATGCAAATCAAAGTTATGAAATATTAATTAACCCTGTAACTCCTAAGGATGTAAAAATACAAATACCCCCTCTCATACAAATGTTTGCTGAACCGAAAATAATTTTTCACTCCGTAAATAGTTGCACTCTGTTGCGGGACACCCTGATCAGCGACTTGTGGTTTTAGAATAAAATTGAAAAACTGTTTTTTTCGTTTTTTTTTTTTAATAGAAGGTGCTTCGGTTTAGTTTTTTGCAGTTTCTTGGACAAAAGTATGTAACAAATGAATTTTCTTTGGAAAATTCCCAGTGACAAGGACCTCGCAATTAAACTTGTCAATTATGATCTCTGGGAGATATGGATAAGATCGTAAGGTACCGCGAGCACGGACTTACGAAAAAGCTCATAACTTGAGAGCACCCAAAAGTTAAACAGTCAAAATTTCCGCAAGACTTATGGCTATAACTCTGAATTCTTTAAATTTTTAAAAAATGGCTTCTTCAAAAGTTAATGTGTTTTAATTTAAGGTTAATTTTTTAAAAAATTAATTTTTGTAAACTTTTAAGGTAAAAATTTTAAAAAAATATGAATATATTTTTTTCCGAAAAAGAGCAAAATAAGAGCGACAGTAAATATTTTAAAGTTTTCACTCGTTTTGTTTTTGAAATATTAAAAAAACAAAAAACCTCCTTTTTTTCATTGATTATGCCGTAAAATCAACAAAAATGCCTAAAAAAGGTAAAAATTTACATTTCATCCTAACTATATGTATCCCATCAACCCTAAAAATTTGAATAAAATCGGAGACATGAGGGTAAATCGCTGCTGTTTTGGCGCGGAATGCCCCTTATAAAAAATTGTACATTATTACAATACAGATTTATGTTGAAAAAAATGTTTACGTCAATTTTGCACCTCGTCTGGTTGGGACCCGGGGCGGACTGCCGCCCAACCTGGCTTCGTTAATGTTATGTTTTTAGAATATTTAAAAAAAAGCCTCTATAGGTTGGTTCTGTCCGTGGTTAGGGCTTCTTCGAAAATCTTTTTTTTTGACCAGCACAGCATTGTGTGAAATTTCGCAAAGAATTTAGTAAAAATTTTGTTTTAATATTTCATTGATTTATGGGAAAAATATGAAAAATATTATTATTACATACAAATTACACTTCCGTCCTAAATGAGTTTAGATAACTTGGTCTTAGCTCGTTTTTTTCCAGTGTAAAAAAGTGCCTATTATGAATATGTTGTCTAAATTCAAAACATTTTCAATTACGAAAATAGATTTAAGGCAGTCATATTATTAATACGATAAGATAAATATCAAACGAATTAATTAATAAGTAAATTAGGAGTAAAACTAAAAGTAAGATTATTTACTTTATGGTCGTACAACACTGACAGACGAAATTAGAATTGTGATCGGTGTCAATATTATAAAAAAAAACAAACAGATGGACACACGAGAAAAGCAAAGCGAATTATCAATAAGTTTGATCAATTAAATAAGGGTATTCATGAAAATGGGCAATACCCTTATAAATGGTATAAACTGTATAAGTTTATCAGCCTTATAAATAAACTGTCAACTTTGTATGGAGAAGCCTTTGCACAATCCAGATCTATTTGCCCTTCGATTTAGTTGAGCAATCGAGATGGCAAACTTTTATAATCAATCAGCTGTTTTCGTTAATCGAAAGTTAATTCATTTCCTATTAGAAGCCGGCAAAAAGGCAATGGAAAGTTAAAAATTTGTGAATTAGAGCAAAAGTAACAAATATTTAATTGAAAATTATAACTTAAAAACTTATGGACAACATATGCAACATATGAAAATATATTGCAGTTGAAATTATATGCAACAAATGAAATATCGACTTTAAGGGCTGTACATACAAATTGCCTGATAAAAATAACTAATTTCAGTTTAAGGTCTAGAATTTTTATGAAATTGATTTTTTTTTAAGTATAGTCTTTATGACGTTTTTTTCCCCTTCTACAGCCGTTTCAGAAGGTGTCGAGCCACAGTGTTTCGTCTACATTCATTCTCTTTATACTCATTTATCTCGAAACTACTTTTTTCAGCATGGTGTTGTAGAAAAAACAAAAACTATTCAGCAGAATCATCTGAAATTTAAATATGCTGTTCAGAACATCAGTGGCTATCGCCGGAACTAGAATCAAAGTTTTATTTTAAAAACATCGTATATTTTACACTTAATAACCGGTAGAAAATAACCTTTTTTAAGAACTTAATTTTCAAAATCGCGTCATTCTGTCAATTTTTCATATCTCTTTTTCTAGTGCCAGCCATAGCTGCACTCATAGTGATAAATAATATTCTAAGTTATTTATTTTTCAGATAAATAGAAAAGTCAAAATCTACAATACCGCCCATGCCCTTTTTCCTTAAGAGTCTCATTGAACGCCATTTTATAACAATATCAACAATTTTTTAAATTAAAATTTTTTTATCATGAATGAGTGTTACAATATACCTTAAAAGTATAAATTTCTTTGTTGAATATTTAAACTTTTTAAAAAATACTAATTAATATTAAATACTAATTTCTAACTTATTATGGAATTTAAGTCAAAAAATAATGAACCGATCTGCTTGAAATTGTATAAGATATTTTGTAACTTTCTGGTCTTTACATGAAAGTGTTATAAAAGCATTGTTTTTGAATATTTAGTAATTAAAAAGAATATTAAATATTAAAAAAGATTCATCAATGGTTTAAAAGAAATTTGTTTTTGATCATTGATTTTAGTCAATAACAAGGCCATGGGCATTTCTCAGTTTGAATACATGGAGTTAAATTCGAGTAGCTGCCATTTTTTTCAAACCTAAAAAATGTTTTTATATATACCTTTACTTTACTAATATGATGTTTCTTAAATCTTAAAACCATAATTTAAGATTATAATTTAAAATATGATTCTATTTAGGGCAATGCCTGCAACAACCGTTAGCTTCGTTTTAAGTTAATAAATTTATTCAACAAAAATTTTTCAATTGCTCAGCTAAAAAAACTATTTCGAAATTATTTTTGGAAGAGCTATTGACTGTAATAAAAAAAACTTTTTGTACATCAAACTTCATTCTGCATATTAAGTATACATTTAAATTTTTTGTTTTTGCTTTTGGACTTCTATCTGCCCTTGCTATCTTTTCGCAGTTTGGATTTTATTCTCGAACTCCAAAACGGTGCCTACGATTAGTCAGCTTATAAAAGTTATAAATGAAAAAAC